>CAXIVR010000002.1:10109569-10499569 GCA_964035755.1 Teleogryllus oceanicus
CTTTCTATCCTAGTTAGTGTACTAATTTCACTTGTGTGGGTAGCACCTTATTTCACCTTTCCGCCAGACTTAGAAAATATTATTTATGAGATGGATAACTTAAAAAAAAAGAGAAAATGAATTTTTGAAAACTTTGAGATTCGAAGTTAAGAGAAAGGAGAATTTAAGATTTCACAGAAACATTTTGGAAGAATTTCATGAGTGTATCATATTAAATATGAGAGAAAGATGGAGAAGAGAGAGAAAGAGAGAGGAGAGAGAGGAAAGAGACGGAGAGAGAGAGAGAAAGAGGCTGAGAGAGAGAGAGAGAAGAGAGAGAGAGAGAGAGAGAAAGAGAGAGGAGAGAGAGAGAGAGAAGAGAGACGGAGAGAGGAGAGAAAGAGAGACGGAGAGAGAGAGAGAGAAAGAGAGACGGAGAGAGAGAGAGAGAGAAAGAGAGACTGAGAGAGAGAGAGAAAGAGAGACGAGAGAGAGAGAGAGAAAGAGAGACGGAGAGAGAGAGAGAGAGAGAGAGAGAGAGAGGAGAGAGAAAGAGAGACGAGAGAGAGAGAAAAGAGAGACGGAGAGAGAGAGAAAGAGAGACGAGAGAGAGAGAAAGAGAGACGGAGAGAGAGAGAAAGAGAGACGGAGAGAGAGAGAAAGAGAGACGGAGAGAGAGAAAAAGAGAGACGGAGAGAGAGAGAAAGAGAGACGGAGAGAGAGAGAGAAAGAGAGACTTGGAGAGAGAGAGAAAGAGAGACGGAGAGAGAGAGACGGAGAGAGAGAGACGGAGAGAGAGAGAGAAGAGACGGAGAGAGAGAGAGAAAGAGACGCGAGAGAGAGAGAAAGAGATGGAGCGAGAGAGAGAAAGAGACGGAGAGAGAGAGAAAGAGACGGAGAGAGAGAGAAAGAGACGGAGAGAGAGAGAAAGAGACGGAGAGAGAGAGAAAGAGACGGAGAGAGAGAGAGAGAGAAGGAGAGAGAGAGAGAAAGAGACGGGGAGAGAGAAAAAGAGGGACGGACAGAGAAACGGAGAGAAAGTAGTATAGAGAAAGTTATGTAATGCTGCGGAATATCAATTTCGAGATTTCAATGGAAATACACGTTTCAGGGCCCCCGATACCAAAAAAGTGATTTTTCCAAAACGTCTGTCCATCCATCCACGAATACTACTTGTGCCTAGCTAAGCATCATACACACAATTTTTTTTCAAAATTGAAAAAAACCCTGTATTTCTGTTTCGAGTTGAAGCTTTGACATTTTGAAAATCATTCTTTAAAATTGCCAGGTATACATGAAGCCCCCAGACATTTTCAAAATCTTTCAAAAGCGGCTCCAAATATTTTCTGTAAATTTCTTGTAAGAATAGAGTAAAATACACTTATAAGAGGCGACTTATGTCCAATTTTCATGGTTAACTCTGAATATTCAGAAATTGCAGAAGTTTGAATTTTTTTCAGCGTGTTCGTACACTGTAAAACAGTAGAGAGATTTTTCCTTCAAATGAAATTTGTTGTCCATAAATAGTTCGTTCATTAAGGTCATGTAATTTTTTTTTTATTTTAGTAGTTTTCGTGCAGTATTGCGTGCAATATTTGTATTTATAAAAAAAATATAATTTTTTGACGTGATTTAAAACGTGATTTTTTCACGTTAATATATTTATGAATAGATGTGCATTAAATTATGTCAAAGTTTCTCGAAAACAACTGTTTTCTGTTAAAATTCTATATTTTCAGAAACACACAAACGACATTTTCTCAAAAATGGCTCCAAACTTTTCTATGGAGCTGCTGTTTGATTTGATACTGGATTGCACTGTTTGATATGATGTAAAGTTAATTTTGGTGTATTTTTTTATTTTTTCAAAAAAATGACAAAAATGTATTTTTTTAAAAATATCTCTGATCCATTAATTTATACATTTCCATCGATTTCTACACATTATTGCACTTTTGAGTGAAAGTGCTTCAAATGACTTTAAATTAAGCAGTGACAGATGGTACGGAATTCTATTGGTGATGCCAGTTAGTAATGCAACATTGATGTTACCAATTATCAATGTTCAAAATGAAAACAACACCGATGTTAATAAAGCAACGATCAAAAACCACCTATGTTGACACAAACATTGACACAATGTTTTATAAGTGGATTGCTATTCTCTAAAATAAAATTCATAGGCAACAAATTTTAATTTTTCAGTGGCCGTGTTTATTCATTTATAATGATTAAACTGAAAACAAAAAAAAGAGAGCAAATAAAAATTCTCATCCTGAATGCCTGAGCGCCCACAGTAATCTCAAGAAGTCACAGCTTCCTGAGTTCGCCTAACTCCCACGGCATAAACTGCCTCTGCATGTGCGAAACACCAGAGCCATCGGGGTAGTTATGAGTGAGAGATAGTCTGCTTTATGAAGATAGTACTATTGGCGCACTCTGTCGAGCAGAACGTGAACTACTCTGCCACTTTTCCCTGGCATTGTGTGATACAAAAGAGTTGTATAGAAACAAATTCAGCGTTCTTAATGCAGAGTTAAATGGACAGACATGGCGTCAATCCCTAGGTGGCTCAGAGGTTCAGGAGGAAGCCGACAGATAGTGTTACGCCCTGTGCGTATGAAGAGAATATTGATAGGACATTGAATGACTATGCGCTCGTTCAAATGAATTACTATAAAGAAAAAAGTTTTGAAGAAGTGATATTTTATACACACATTTGTGGTGAAAAATTTTGTTTCCTTCCTTTTCGTTGGTAGTGCCATGGCACACTGGCACTACCCAACAAGCCGCCATTGAAATTAAGTTTTTTGAAGTAGATAGATTCCTGTGAAGAGCTTCAAATTTCGCAGTTTCAGTAATGTTTAATCGTCATTTTCTTAAAAACGGCTCCCATTTTATTGATGAAAATTTCTCTTTAGGACGAGATTTTACTCTTCTTTGGTATTCTTGAAGTAATATTTCGCTTGTACTATGAGAAAAGTTGAGAAAAATGTCAAAAAAATGTACTTTAGGTGGCAATAGAGAATGGGCCAAGACCGTAAAACCAGTCCACACCAAGGAAATCAGAGAACTTTACTACCAGAAAGTCTGTGCCATTGTGTAACACTACTAGTTATTTTGTCTATATTTCACAAAACAATTGTGCTAAAAGTACTAATACTTTCAATCATTGAAATGACATTAATTAACCCTTAAGCTGACAAGCAAAGTTTTACTGGAAGCAAAATTTATTTGAAGATACATTATTTACCTTTGAGATGTGTATGAAGAGAAAATAGTATTCTAACTCTTATTATTCCTTATCCAAACTTGAACAACTATTTAATGCCTAGAAAACTATGTTGCATTGAAAGCTACGGTTCTGTAGCACAATGTTTGAAAAAAAAACTTCCAGTTTTAAAGAAAACTGGATTTTGTGTTCTTTCACTTAATTTTGCACCACATTGCAAGCCAGCCATTCACTGTAAAATGACTGGCCGAATAAAGGGTGCAAGTTTCATTAAAATTTCATATTAGCTTACTCCATGTCAAATAGGCTAATTTTGGAGTGTGCCATGTGCCACCCAATCGGATGTTGATGAAATTATGCATGGCACATCTTTCTAATCTCAAAGGCACTTTTGTCAAGTTGAAGATTCATAGGTGAAATCAGTTTTGAGATACAGCAATTTGTTTAATCTCCATCAGGGTTATACAATATGACTGAGATAACCTCAAATTTCAGGTACAATTTTACCTTTCTCCATTATTACTACTCAAATCGTATTGAGATTACTTGTATGACTTTTTCTGCTCTATTAAATGAAACTAATATCAAATTTTGCCATTGTGGGCCAAAAAAAGTATTAAAACAAATTCCAAATTTTACGTTCAATAACTTGCTTAATATATGTATAACTACAGAAACTTCGCACGAAACCTTGTTTCTTAAAGTGTAATTTCAACCTTCTAGCTTTTACCATTACTTCATAAATCAAGTTTAAAATTAATATTTTTGGTTTAATGGTTTCCAAACAGGGTATTTTGGGCCATCTTTTGCACAAAAGTCTCCCATTCCATTCTCAATAGAAAAAGCTGGTTTTGAAGTTTCTAAAGGAAATTTGTTTATCTATGGGAGTCAAAGTGCAAAAGTTTGCTAAAATGTGCAGCAATGTTTACAAATAAAATTAAGTGCCCAATAAAAATTCCAGGGTTAATTTTTGCTGAGGTCCTTAACACATTCCCTGTCCCCATGAGAACATTAAAATATCTCCCCAAGTCCAAACCTTTCCAACAGCAAGAAAATTTTACTGTAAAATTAAAAACAATTAATTTTTTTTTGCACATCTTGGTGCATTTCTGAACTTTTTTGATCATCCTAGCAAGTTCATGCTAAAATCTGTGTAGTTACAGGGAGTTCAACGAAAATGTTTACCATAGAAATTGTAAACATCTGTGACCCCACATGTGGTTCACGGATGTAGCAAAACCATAGAGTGCTATGTTTTGTGAACCACACATGGATCACAGGGTAGTGAACATGTTAACAAGTTTGATATCATGCAAGACCGAATGGTCTCATAGAGAGATTTAATTTTTTTAATGCACATGGTCTTGTGCATTGGCTGACTTATGATATTACTCACCACTGGTATTATTATAACATTAAGAGTTGTAAAAAGTCCATCCCGTGAGTCCATATGGACTCTTCTGTATAATATTATATAAATATTGGTAGAAGTTTGAATGTTCTAGCATGTCTAGAACTCTGCCAATTACTGTTGGCACTGAGACATAGTTGCGGAAAACCTGTACAGTACTAAGGTGTAGTATAGCAGGAATGGTCTTGGCAGTGAATGTGTTAATTGAAAACAAAATGCACCGAAGTAATTACAATCTGTTATTTTCTTGTGAAACGACACTGACATCGAACTCCGTACTATTTTGTTCTTGGGGGAGTCCTGAAAGATCGCACACATGTGAGAAATCTTCACATGGAGGAAGAATTAAGGCACAATATACAGGAACAGAACTCTGCAATACCACAGGACATCCTTACTGAAAGAATCAGAAGTCAGATTGTGTCAGAACCGCAATGAGCAGTTCCAGCATCTACTATAACGCGAGTACAATTTAAACTTTCCTGGCATCCTTGTCCTCATTCACCAAGACCAAATCCCCACATGACTAGCAATTTATAATATGGCCACACTGTAATAGAGTTGTTGAATGAGGCAAAAACTTATTTGTAACCATAAATCTTGATAATATATACTGTACATGAATCTAATGTTTTATAAACATTATATTATGTATAATTAACATTTATTGCAGTCATGATGAAAATCAATTTTTAATTTATTCTTTTAATTTAAGAGACTTTTGACAAAAGGCAAATGAGTTGTTTTACGAATTTGTTTGTATTGCTTCCTTTTCTTCAGTCCCGTTTAACTATAAATTGTATATTTTTTATGGGATTCATGTCAGGGCTTCATGAAGCACAATCATGGATGAATATGAACGGATTTTTTCCCAAGTCAGTGATTTGAGTGAATCATTAGTTCTATACAACCTGTAGGTATCTCCTTAACTGGTGTATACATTTCAAGTAACATTAACAGGCATTACACTTCAAACCACATCCTTTTGCAGCTGCTTCCCAGGTCACATTGTAATCCGTTAGGTCAAGGGAGAAAAGAAAAAAAGATGAGAAGAAGAAACCTTAACTGTCACAAAAACCTTGTGTGATAGAGAGAAATGACATATCTTTGAATTCAACGTAAAGTTTTTGAGGCATAAAAAATTTTTAATTTTGCAGATCAGTGTAATTCGTCACCTCAATTCATCCAATGAAATAATGAACAAATGATGGCATTCATTTGCGTATGCTTTCATTCAATTAATTTTATGCTTTTATTAAAATTTAGTGTTTATACTACAAAATTGGTTGCTAAACATTGCTAAACAAAAACCCTCATTGTGTTCAAATAACTATCATAGTTATAAATGGATTTTCCATTTAAGCAAAAAATTTAAGAAAAGAATTTCATTTAAGAAAAGATTTTCAAAATTTTGAAACTGGCAGAGAGGCATCAATGCAATGTACAAAAGTTGAAAAATTAAACTACCTTAATGATCTCTGGAACAGCGCAACTAGATCTTACTCCTAATAAATTTACGAAGTTTCAACTCAAACGTCTAATCTGACAATTAGATGTGAATCACCCATCTATCCATCCCTTAATCCTGACCTGTAAGTAGAGTAATCTCTAATCGCTAATTAGAGATTGCATTGTTAAGGCAACTCCAATACTTTTCCTACTTATACTCTAGTATAGGGAAGGAAAGTAAAAATGTGCATGACATTTATTAAAGATATCAACTTGAACAAATTTCATTCAGAAAATCTCTCGTATCTAATAACGTAAATGCAGGAATGGTCTGAAACACCTTTAACTGATGTTATTTTTGAAAATTCAGATTTATTGAAAATCATACCTATGCCATTTTCACATGTGCAATCTCTATTCAAGCAAAAAATTTAGAATATGACACTGAGATTTCATGCAACCCACTTCCAAAAAGTTAAAAGGCAGATTTCAAATTCACAGGGCTTCAAATTTAGCTAGGCCAAACAGGGAATATCCCTTATGGGTAAAATTCTGCATTATCTACAGTGAAAGTTCACACATTTACATTTTACAAAGTTCGATTTTGTTTTCCTGAAATTTACATCATAAATGAATAGTCCCAGCAAAACATCCATATAAGTAATGTATAATTTTCCTCGATTCTAGGTTTTCCTTGATTTTGCGTCTGACTTTTGAAGTCCTTTTTATTATTTTATGTGACTTTTGAAGTCCCGTGTATTACCGTGATATTAAAATTTTTGCACAGCAACACCCTTAATTTAGACGGACATTCTGAAAGAAAAGGTGGCAATGACTGTGTCAGTTTCGGGAAGGGTGGTGGGGATGCATATAAACAGTGCGTGTTTCACTATTTACAAATCGAAGTATATCTTGGTGAATCTTCTGAATTGGTTGGTTGAGTAATATTCCAAGACTAAGCCCATACGTTTCATTTCGAGTGTGTTTGTTGAGTTAGTTTGTCACCAGTGATAAGTCAGTTGCTGGTTTTATTTTCTCACTACCACTTACGCAGTAAAGAGAAAGTTATGTAATGCTGCGGAAAAAAGGTGTGAATTTTCAGTAGACAATTATTGCCAGGTCCTGGTAACGAAAAAGTGGATAAATCCAGTAGCCAAATTTAGAAGAAGAAAAAATCCTCTCACACCTGGTGTAACCAGAACCCATGTTTTGAGGGTACTTGATACCGAAAAATCGATTGATGCCAGTTATCAAAAACTGTTCAGCCGATTTTCTCCAAAATTGATATTTCCCTATCGATCTGGCTGATGTTGCGGCCTCTCGAATTTGAAACCAGTATTGTAATTTTTGGGGATATTTTACGTGAAGCCCATGAAACATAATAAAAAAATTTGGAAAAAACTGGCTTTTGCAAGTTTGATTAAATTTTGTTGATGGATAGTGTGAAGGAAATTAAGAGAATGGTGCAGGTCTCATGTTCGTTGAAAACTCTGATTTTTTTCCGTTAATGGAATATGTACCTTAAAGATATTTTAAAATAAGTTCCTGTACAATTTTCCAAAAATATGAGAACTTTTCGTGTAATTTTGCATGAAATGATATGCAAGAAAGTATGTGCTCTTTAGCACGACTAGTTTCTATTAATTTCTTTTCAATTGAAGTTTTAATATTTTATTTTTTTAGAATTACAATGTGTTTTGGAACAAAATCTCTGCAAAAAAATTATTTCCTCGATTTTACATTTTCTTCAATTTTACACTTATTATCAGACCCTAGAGTGGTGTAAAATAAGGGTTTCAGTGTAGAGTTGTTCACAGAACAAACAAAACTTTCTGCTTTAGTCTCTCCAAAATACACATTTCCAATAAAATATCTTCACTGATTTTCCAAATCATTATACCACATAAATAAGTAAAAATCTTATTCAATAAAATATTTAAAATGAGATCAAACAAGAATATAATTTTAATAATAATTTTATAAGGAAAAGAGCCTGGTCTGCACAGCAACTGAATACACTGATTGAGATCCGTCAACAAATAAACATTTAATCTTACGAATGTATCAAATGACTACATCAACCGTAAAGGAGAAAGATAGCAAGAAATCAGGAAAGAAAAACATGACAAAGGCAGGGAATCAAGGAAACAAAATGGAAAATTCAGATGACAATTGGCAACAATTATCACTTACAATAATAATTATAATTATTCTTACCTGAGGTGGGACCATACGAGATCGTGGTGCAGCAACAATAGGTCCTGGGCCAGAATGTGGTGTTCCACCTACTCTACTTCCATAGTTAGGTCCCCAAGAACCTACCACTACACCAGCTATTTCCAGTTGTCCACCTCGTGTTGGTACTGATCGTCTCAGTAGACCCCTCGATGCTCCATTGGCAGTGTAAAGACTACATTTGCCAACTGGCATTGCTCGAGACTGAACTAATGCTCCTCCAGCAGGCTGCACATTTCCTGGTGGCATGCCACCTGGCATACGCATACCTGATACAAGAATTATTTCATTGAAACAAAGTTTACAAAACTTCAGCACATTTTAGACATCACTGCAACGTACCAGTCATTTGTGGCATAGCTGGTCGAGCAAATTGTACATTAAGTCCTTCCATAATGGCTTTGCGCATTCGATCAACTTTGACAACATGATCAATGTGGTGGTCGCACAGCTCTAATAAATTTTTCACAACAGATGTTCGAGCTAATTTATGGTGAAACAATTTTCCATCAAAAAAGAGCCAAGGGCAACACATAAGCCAAGGAATTGGGGCACCACAAGCATCGTTTGCCATTAAAGCCGTTTCAACACCTTGCATGAACATGGCAGCAAGCTGTACTCCACGACTTGTTACTAAAGGCAACTGCAAAACAAACCAGGAGTCAATTGATTTGATCACTCCCAACTTCATATTCATGAAGCATTTCCAATTAATTTTGCTCTATAGAATTAAAACAAAACATTCACCTGCAATTCTTGCAAATAATGTGCATTCATAAGCTCTGGAGAAAATGCTTGAGCAATAAAAGCATCTAATTCCGGTTTACGTAGGATCTTTTTGTCAGGAAAAGAAATCATGTATCTGAAATGGTAATGCAAAATATTTCATAAGCATAGATCCTCCCTCTATGTATGTAAAACACTTGACAAAATACCAAATGTGATTAAAGAAAAATTACTCACCTTAGAACAGTGGCCATAACAAGAAGATGTTGTGGTACATAGGCAGGATTAAGCATTAGTGGAGTGTCAGAACGCATACATGTTAGGAATGCTCTTAAACGTCGTCTCCTATCATCATTTGCAGACCTGAATATAGAAATTACAACTTATTTAGTATAATTTAATTTGAAATCCAATAATTTTTTTTTTATCCAAGCAATTGTCCAAAGTACAATAATTATATAATAAATGTTATGTAGTTACAACAAGTTCACATACAATACAGAATTCGGCATCACGTAAAATCATATATTAATCAATTCAGAGTGGCTTGATAATTACAGTTCGTTGACATATCAATATTCATTATACTAACTAATCTCATTTACCACAAAGGTGCATTAAAGCATAAACTGAATTTAGCTACAGGCACAAAAATATCAATTTTAATTTTTGCTTCTCAAATCATATAATTCATTTTAAATAATTTTAAATAGTTTGCCCCTCAAAAAATTGAAAAAAGTTTGTATCACTCATTAAACTATTCTGATGGAAATTTGTTGTGTTTTTGAGCAAGTTGCTTTCCACAAACTGTTCTACCTCAAATAATGATTTGAGAACCATCTCTAGAACATTTATATTTTTCTGAACACACACTTAACTTCTCAAGACACTTCACTGCTTCTGTTGAAGACATTGTTTCAATCTTTTCTTCTTCTTCTACTTCCTCCTCCTCCTCCTCTTCATTATTTTCTTGTGATGTAGTGAAAAATTCCACTGTCACTCTGAGGCAGTAACTTGTTTCAGTTTCAGCATCAATACTGACAATCGTTCAATGTAACAGTTACAAGAAGATTAACTCTTACTATTTGTTCCCATAGCTCATCAATGATCTTAACAAACCTCAACCTCTGGCAAAGCACTGTCTTAGAAATCCAAAATTCCTGACTTTCTACAACAATTGGATATTATTGTTGTTTTCACATTCCACAAATCCCCTGCTAACATTTGTATCCCCTGCAGGATGTTAATTTTGATTGCAACTTTCAAAGTTCATTCAAAGTTTATTAGAATCCGCTAAACCAGTGATTTATGAATGTAGACATTTGCATTATGAACAATTCTTTGGTCTAGTGGCTGCAGTTCAAAAGTGCAGTTGGGAGGGAGGAAATCAATATTAATATTTTCCAACCTGCAGTTTACTTTATGAGCAGAACAATTATCTATTAACAACAGAATTTTTATTTTCCGTTTTCCAATATCTCTGTCCAACTCAAGAAGCCAGTCTGCTAACAGTCATCCATGCTTTCTTGTTGGCTGTATTTTTACTGACAGAGATGCCACACCTTTGAAACATCTAGGCTTTAGGCAACTTACTTCCTTACTTCCATAGGCTTCAATTTTTCAGTACCAGTGGCATTATAACAAAATAATGCTGTTGATCTTTCTTTTGGTTGTTTTCCACCTACACATTTTTTCTACCATCTTAGACGTTGTTTTATTCGGCAACATATGATATAAAATGCAGTTTCATCTGCACTGAAAATATCTTTAGGATCATACTTTTCAATTAAATTTTTCAGATGATGTTCCTTCAACTCTTGAACAGTGTTCATGACAGCATCTTCACCTTCCCCAATAACAGTCTTCCAAGTCATGCCATATCACTCATGAAAACAAAACCGCCAGCCAGCACACTTGCCTGAAAATTCTTAACATCCATTAGTGTTGCAAATTGTCTTGCTTTTCCTTAGATCATTGTTCCAGAAACAGGAACTCCACTACATTAACTTCCTTAAACCATATGTCTACTGTCTCTTCCACTTTATGAAAATCCCCTAAACAAATCATCTTTCGATCGAGGCATATCGCCAATTGTTCATACATTATTAGAATTATTTCATTGCTTTTTAAAATTGTTGAAACTGAAGTTGGCTTCATGACACACACATGCTAGAATGACCTACTTCATTCTACTATCTATTTTTTTATTATCTCCACTTTCTCTTCTATTGTGAACAGCCTCCTTTTATTACATACCAATGTAACCAAATCAGGCCAATATTTTTATGAATACCATTACTAACCACCAAAAACACACTTAGAAAACTGAAACCACCACAACATGTATATTTGCAATCAGAGCATTTGCTACAATTACCAACACATGAAATTAATTTCTGGAAGATTGTAATATTCAAAATTAAAAAGTTGAGATTCCCCATCATGTGATCCAGAAATAACATCTGCTTCTATCTGTTGTGATTACAGTGAACTAGATCTTCACGAATTCGATTGACATGTACAATCGATATAGCTAAGAATAAATAAATGTCAATTTATATTCTAGAAAATCTGTGGACAACAGCAGACACAAAAGAAATAAAAACATTTTAAACATTATCTATATATTTTTAGTACGTAATACTGAAATAGGTCCAAGTAAGGAGGTCGTAAAAGTGAAAAATCTTTACATTGTAACACAGGACATTTAAATGTGTATTTCAAATATGTATGTAAAAAAGAAATGTAAGTAATACTGAAGTTCGTTATACTGAGATTTCACTGTACATCTTTGTAGGACTTGTGAGAATTGTTTTGAATTTGAAACTATTTTTACATTAGACATGACAGAATACAAACTTCCCTACATTAAAATAATAATAACAATAATAACAACAACAACAATAATAATAATAATGTATTTACCAGAATATAAGACAAGGCTTTTTCCTAATATCTTAGTCAAAAAATGCAGGGTTGTCTTAGATTCGGATATTGTTAAGCCTAGTCGGTTAGGATTTAAGTTTTTACATTGCCATTCTGTCACGAAATTCGTAAATGTCAACACATAAATAAACAGCAAAGGCGGTAGAAATATCTCTCGTATCTACAATTCATAATATTACATTCGCGTTTTTATTCTCGGTATCCTCTGCGAGTTTGAGGGGTTTTCAGTCAGATATTTTTTTAGGAGTCGATAATGAGAGAATCTCACACAAACGGCGTAGTATCGAATGAAACAATGTGAAAATTAATGCTGAGATTTTGTTACAATGCGCGTTGGTCGAGGCCCGTGCACAATTGCCTAGTGAGAGCAGTTCAACGCCGGGCGAGTGCAAATCTGCGTTTTGAACTGTTAAAAAAAGCAAGAGACCAACAACAAAAAGTGCGGGACAGACATAAATCTGGTGACACAGAAGGGAATGTTCTTTGGTGGTGTTTGATGAGACTTGGAACGCAAATTCAATGCACAAAACTTTCAGAGGGGCCTAAAAAGTCAGAAGATGTCGCAGAATGGGGGGTCAAAGAGAAAGAAACATTGATACATGTGAAGATAATGAGGGTAGTGACAAAAAACATGATGATTTTAAGGAACAAGAAAATTCAGCAATAAGTCTTAATATTCTCACCAAGGCAATTTTCTAGTTAACAAGACAACATGGAATTTTATTTTCACTAAATAGTAACAATTAATAAAAATTTAAAAATTCTCAGGATGTCTCTTCAAAATTAGAGGGTTGTCTTATACTCAGAGTCGACTTATATTTGGGTAAATACAGAAGAAGTAGTAATATTATTATTATTATTATTATTATTATTATTATTATTATAAATAATATTCTTTAGTGAGCAACAGCCCTATTTACAATATCAAGTTGTAAGAGATATTACAGATACAACAATTTAACACTTTCTTCCACTTCACACATGCATCAAATTCACATTTAGTACCATTCAACCATGTCTGTCTATTATAATAGTTTACACTAAATGGAATTACAAGAAATTCTTTGTTCAATTACTTTAATTTTATTCACACAAAAATGACAAATAACAATGACAAGTTATTCATATTGTGTACATAGCCCTTGAAATTAATTAAACTGAAATATTCTTAACAAAAAGATTTATTTTCCAAGATTGTTAATTATTTCACACATTCTAGTTATAGTGTTTATTGTAAATCACAATCTACAAATTTTTGCATTGAACAATCCATCAAAAAACAATCTAATCAGAAAGCAAATGCCAAAAACTGAATCAAACTAATAGAAACATTTAAATCAGGTTTAATATTCATTTGTAATTATCACTTTCTATATACTAATGGTACTCATAATTTAACTATTCCAATTCTCTTGAGATAACTTACCCAAACCACAATCTCTGAATTGTAGGCACACGCCAACCTATTTGTTCAGCTTTCACATACTCTGGTGTCTGATATGGGTTGGATTTTGACCAGATCCATTCTTTTATCCTCAGTTCCGGAACTTCAGTCTTTTCAACCTCTAATGCAAACAAAAACAAACACAAAAAAAAAAAAAAAAGCATGAGAATTTAGAAGAACAAATTAGTTTTTATTGGATGTTTTGAAATGGAGATTAGTTTAATTACCTCCTTCCTTTTTATTTTGGGTTGCCAAGTACATATGATGATGCAAATTAAATAGAATTGCATAAACCATTTGGCGTACAGGTCTGTAAAACAAGTGAATACTAGGCAGTTCTTTGTGATTTTCATCCTCCATTAATACTGGAAATTTTACTTCTCCCTAAAAGAAACAAAATGTTCCAGCAATCCTAATGTTATGAACATTCTATTATAGCGATCATATTCCAATTTTACTCACTTGAGTTAGGATCTGATAAATAAACGGTGACATAAGCCCCTTTTGATGCCGTTCACTAGCTGTCCGCATTACTTCAGGAGGAATACTAGGAAGAGAACTCAGTTTATTTGAAACTGGGCCCACAACATCTTCAGCAACTGAATTTAGTTTTGCATTCTGCAACATTAGACATGGTGTAATGCACACCCTAATAAATGCAACGAGTGTGATCTAAACTTCACCCATTTAAAGGTCAACTAAAAGATAGTAATGAAAATCCCAGATAAGATAACAGCGAAAAAAAAAATGTATTGATTCCACAATTTATTAAAGTTTTTTCTGCAGGGAGGGAAAAAAACACAACAAAAATCTGTTGGCCTGTAACCACGAACCTGGAGAGCTCTCACCTCAGGTGTGAGGCGACTGGGTGAAGTAGCACTGGAACTGCTAGACGAGCTTGATGAACTAATTAGAAGTTGTGCATGATTTCCACCATTTATCGCATGTGGTTCTGAGTTTCCTGCAATTGATATACATAAAGCATAAAAAAAGAGAAGAAAATCTTTCTGAAATTTAAGGGAAAAAAGCAACTTTTCAACTTTCAATAATAATAGCTATTAACATACCTACAAATATTGAGTGTTATTACTGCCGAGGCCAAAAGTTAAAAAATCGAGGCGGAGTGTAGTGGAGTCGAGATTTTTAATTTGGACGAGGCATAATAACACAAACATTTTGTGGTATGTTCAGCATTTTATCAGTCACCATAAAATCTCACGATTTATGCAAAAATGTTCAACATTACTGCAATAATGAACATATTAATTCTGTTGCTACGGCACGTTAGCATGATATTGTGGGGTGTTGCTTGCGATATATCTAAATAAACAACATTTGTATACCATGGTTCGAGAAAGATGAATGCAAATAATTTTCCTGAATCTATAGAAACGACATTCGGTTAGGAAATTGGCACGTTGACTTCCAGTGGCGACACCTTCACATCATCAGTAAATAAGATTACTTGAGTAGTTTTGTTTCGTGGAATGTGAGTCAAATGAGGTTCATTTACCTAATTAACATTTCTTGAGGAACATTCTCTGAAACTATTAAAGCTGTCTCTTTCAGTTTTCTCCCTCTAATGATCTAACTATGTTACACAAGTGGACATGAGATTTTTGCAAAACTTGTTTGTAAAATATAAATTTTTGAAAATAAGTGAAAATTGCACTGTTTTGCCAGTTATTTTAATGATTTTGTTTCTTCCCAGACAAATCTCCCGTTAAAGTATGTATTACATTATGTATGAAGTATGTCTTACACTATATGTAGAATTTAATGTGGACAGGTCTGATAAAAATAGAGATAATGTTCTTTTTATACTAAAAAAATAAATTTATGAGAAATGAACCACAAAGAGTTTTAGTGCATTCTTGCATCATGCATTCAACTGGCAGGGCCTTCTTCCTTCGCTTTCATGTAGCTTTCTTCTAGCACTTCTTGTGTCATGCACATCTATCAAAGTTTCTTTCACACAAATTTTTTCATCCTCCTGATGGAGTATTAACCTCAGTCTTTGTGCACATAATATTTTAATCATTTCACATTTTGTCGTATTGAATGTTTTTTAATCTTACAAAATTCTTTTTTGGCATTCAAACCTAAATTATTAAAATGTGAATGAGGTCCTTCACTTTTTGAGTTCAAAATCTATTCAAAATCAAAAACAAAACTCCAAACAATGACATCACTGCAATGCAATTTTTGGCTGAATTGTTGCCAATTTATCATATTAACACATCACCTGAAAGTAACAACAACATTGAATCGAAGCAACTAAATAGAAAATAAAAATAAAAACATGAGAAGAGTGAGCAAGAGGACCTCTCCTCCCCTACAGAACTTTGCATATTTGAAATTTAACAATAGAACTGTCCAATTAAGACTAAACAAATCACTTAAAAAATGAAATTTGGGAAAAACCAACGAAAAATCAGTAACAACTTTAACATCTCAATTACCAATCAATCTCTTCTGACTGTCCTTGACCCTTTGTGGTCAATGTCCTCTCCCGCAGGACACATCAGCTTTCCCATTGCTGTCTGTTTAAATGCCTGTAGTGAACTATTTCATGTCTGCACTTAAGGGTGCAATTATGTTCTGTAAGGAATTGTTGATTTTTCAATTATTTGCTAAATTGCTTCATTCTATGCCACCATAAAAAGCTTGTTAAATATTTATTATTTATAATAATTCTCTTTGGCCCGGTATTTCAGGAAGAAGTATGTAGGATGCAGTCTTTATGCAGATTTTCTTCACAGATGAATATTTTTCTCAGTCTCCTTACCACTTTCAGAAGACACTTCACTATCAGAACAATCAAGAACTCCATGTAATTCTTCCTCACTACGTATGTTTATTTGCTGGGCACTGCCATCTTGCCTCATATGACTCTTTATACAAAGTATATACTTGTACGTTCTAAAAAGCTACAAAATGAAATCTGGTGACAAGTAAAAGAAACAAGCCATTGACTCCCTGAGAGCCTTGGCATAAATACTGTAATTACTGCATTCTCATGAAGAGCATTAGAACTACTTCAACATGCAGTCTCACCATATGGGGCATTTAACCAGACGCGAAGAAACAAAATACCCTGCTGGGCATGACAAACAACTGGCTTGCCAATTAGAGAAAAATCACATGGATCGCAAAGGGTTAAAAGTTACATGGAGATACATTCAGTGGAGTGCTAGCATGTCTGTTCAAAGTTAATCCATCCCGTTTGCTACTACACCAGAATGAGTAAACAACTGGGATAATGTGAAATTTGCTTTCCTATGAAGTATGAACATGCACCAGAACAAAAGACAAAAGGCTGTATTGTGCAGAAAGGCTTTTTCTTGCTAGGCTTAGCTGTCAAGCAGAAAGAGAATGGACCAGTGAACAGACCACCAAATTTAATAAGATAATGTTTTGTACCTGATAGGACTGAAGATTCCTCCTCATGATTCTTTTCTCCAGAACACGCATTGTGGATTGTTTTAATGGTTTCACTGTGACCAGCAGTAGGTGGTTCTATTACTATCTGTGGGGCAGATTTAGCATTTGCAGTAGCTTCTTTGTAAGCTGCCAGACTATCTCTCTGAAAGAAAGAAAATGAATGAATGAATGAAAAATCACAAGGCAACGTGTCATTAAATGTAATTAATGAAACAATTTGAAATTCTGAATTTTCATCAATAAGAAATTCTGAAAATCTATGGCAGAGAAGTTACCAAACTGAGTCCTTAAGTGGTACATCAAAAAAATTAATATAAGAGAGGGGGGGGGGAGAATGGATGAAGCAAAAGGCAAGGGACAAGAGAGCCCACAGATAATAGATGGCACCAACCCCACCTGGATGATGCTCTCCACCAAGGCCAAAATTAGTATTTCTAACACAAGAAAATCAATCCGAAAACAAACTGATTTATTACCTCACTTTCTATGGTTTCTGATGCAAAACGTGAACTATCTTCTGCATCATTCTGGGTCCCTTTGTTAACTGTGAAACTTGATTTCTGAGGACCCATGTGATGACCAGTATCTTGACGTCGACCTGAAAGAAAACGGAATCTCTCTTTTTTCATTTCAGCACAAAGACCATGATTAACCAAATGATTTTTTCAATAACACATCAAGGGTATTATGTATTCTTGCAATCACAAAAATTCAAAAAAAGTTTGACAATCCACAATTAGTAATTGTGTGAGGGGCGTGAATACCAGCTGAATGCAATGTCCTAGGTCTATGGGTCACAGTTTCAGTGCCCTCTAAGTGTACTCTAAGTGGCTCTCAGCTGGTGGAGGAATGTCCATGACATGTCAACATGTGTATGGAAAATAGAAATATGGGTACAAGAAACAGAAATGCCTTCCATACCATCATTAACAAATGAAAAGCACAGGTAATGAGTAGTTGTGAAATCCTACGATTTCAATATATTCATAATAGAATGATGTGATGCATTCAACTATAAATAACACTTTAGTGAAACCCCCTTTTACAATTTGCCCTTTAAGTTTTTCACATTTTTTCATTGTTGTTTGTCATGATTACTGCCAACAAAATTTCTATTCTTATCTATGTTTAATTATGAATGCGTTTTACATTATTCATTTTTTTTTCCATATTTAATGTCCATAATAAAAAAGACCTTTAAGATTATGTAACAACCATATAATAACCAGCAAAGGCAAGTATCCAATAACCAAAAACAATTACACCCAAGAGGAACTCAAGAAATACAGGTTGGGTTCAGTGTAAGACTGACACACAGGCCAACACACAAATCACTCTCCATTGGAACCATAGGCAAAAGTACAAGCTGTCAGGATAATGCATGAAAAATTCATACAACGTTTTACTGTATATTCTTAAATACCATTTTGATAATATAATTCCTATAACATCTATGGAGATTTTTGCCTTTAACAATCTGTTTTAAAAAATCAGCTCTTTATACAAAATTCAAGCACAATTTTCCTGCTGGCATGTAATGAACTATGATGGCCAGGGGTAGAGCTATTAAAATACAATTAGCTTTTTGTTGGATTAACCCATTTTGGAAATAAAGTTGTTATTCGTCATTTATGTTTTCTGACCGGCAGCCAAATACATGCACAATTGATATTGTTTTTGATAAGCCAAGTCTCTATCCCCAGGTATCTAAAAATCAATGCCAGGTCAATTCTTCCCAATAAAAAACATTATCAAGGAAGCATTGAACAAATGATCAAGAACAGTAGCCCTTTCTTACTACAACAAAAGAAACGAGCATGAATATACCTCATTATTATTTATGTATATTTATATACACATAATAAATGGAAATAACCGATTGCACAAACTTACCAGTGTGATGAGGACGATAACGAAGAAAACCATCCTTTGTACCATTTAAATAATACTGAACACTCTGCTTCAATTTAGCAGCTCGTTTGTCAGATGTGGACCCAAACACTTGAAATGCCACACTGTCCAAATTATCAACAGAAGGTAAGCTTTTCACAAAATTGGCAACATTTTTCACGAGAATTTCAGCAGGAATCTGGGAGGAAAAGCAATAAAGGAAGATATAAAATCAATTCTCAACACATATTTCGATATATAGTTTTTATGTGAAGAAATACCATGTTCTCAATAGCCGGTTTGTTTAAATTCTGTACAATCCTTCCTTTATGCATGCAAGAAAATGTCAGATGAATAATTCACACTGATATAATTTCTCATTCAATGTACCATCTATGAACATTATCCATTTCCTAATCAAAAACACACTCAAGTTTTTAGATTTCATACACCAATAATTCAGTTGAAAAATTTAATACAGAGTCGTCGTTTTTTCCTCGAAAATTTCTTACAAATGCATTTTTTCAACAAACTTCCTATTTCATGTCTTTTCAAGCATTTCCAATACTGTGAAAATAATATTTAATATATTCTAAATTTGATGGAAAAAGACCAGGTTTCAGAGAAGGCAATTTTATTATTGCCAAAAATACCACCTCCATTATAATTATGGTTACAGATTAGTGCTATTTCTTCGGTTTTTTCTAGTGTTCAATGATAGACTGTGGTGTGCTTATAATGTTCTAAGCTCCAAATTATGTATTTCCTCTCAGCTACCAGAAATATCATTGTGGTTGTCCTTGTATACAGTGAACAAATTTGAAAAAAATTAAGATTGCAGATATGTTCAGTATGGATATAGTGAACTGAAATCACTGGTCCTGCTCTACTATACAAATACACAAGATTCGGGTATGGTGAACTCTTCAAACATGCTGTAGGGGAGATCCATGTCACAACAAAACATTCATCCTCACGCATGGCCAATATGCAATTGATGTGGCACAGAAAACTCGCCAAATATAGATTTGGCATTAGTGTTTGGCATTATTCAACACAGTACACAAGGAAATTCTTTATATTAGTGATTAAAAATTAACAAATTTCGTGAACAATCCCATGAAGAATGTAAAATTTTGTTCCGAGTTGATTGGTTTAGTAGACCAACCTTTTGCTTCAATTATTTCTTACATAAAGGGTCCCCTGAATAAGATGATAAAAAGTTCCCCTAAACCAAATGACATATGAGTAGATACATTATAATGCTAACATAAAAGTAATATTTTTGAAAGGTTTCTTAGCCCACGTCCCACCTCCGACACCCATCTCCAGCCAAAAACTTATTTTTTTATTTTAATTTTTTTTCCGGCAAATTAACATTATTTTATGTGACTGAAAAAAAATGATAAATAAGAAGACAATTTACACTATCAGAAAAAAAATTGATATTTTCTCAGAACTAAATTCAAACAAAAAATATTTTTGAAAAAAATAACAAAAAATAATTCTTCTTGTCTTAGAACCATGGAACAGACTCGAACAAAATCTCAACGTTTCTCTTAAAACACAAATTGTTGTGAATTTTTTTCCAGATTTTTTCGACAGCTGGGCTGCAGGTAAGACCATTTTTATTAAGCAGTATTTTTATTAAGCCCATTTTACATATTACTGATAATATGTAAAATTTTTAATAAGGTCAATTTAAAAAAGAAAACCTGTCTGATTTTACAAATTCTCTCTAGCACTCTAGAACAATGCCTTTTTGCACTCTTTGCAATCATGCAGATAACGCACACAAAATTATCGTAGCATTAATGCTATCTCCCTACTCTACTGTTAAAATGGGTCCCATACTATGACTTTTCCAACAATTGCAATAATATCCTTACCTTTCCTGGGTTTTCTTTCATTCCCAATTTTCGATAAAAATCTACCAGGTCATGTTCCGTAAGCAAATAGTTGCCAAGAAGAGCTGCCAATAAACAGAATCGGTCAGCACCAAGACCTAGATTTTTTGAAACTTCTGCAAGGATATATTCCTTGGTTTCAAGAGATCCCTGAAAATAAAATGTAAGTCAAAATGAATAAAAATGTTATTTCTGGGGTAAAGATCAATTTTTATTAAAATTAAATGAGAATCACGTGTGAGCGGCTTGTGAGAACAACAAAACACTACCACATATTTATATGCTATTATATTTATTTATTACAGTAACTAGCTGAACCCTCTTGATTACATTGCACAAAATGAAGAGCAGTAGATAAATTATAGCACAAAAGTACTATACATATACTATTTGGACAATGGAGAAACACAAAAATAAGGTTCATTGTTCATCAAAACAGGGGGTTTACAAATTCTCGAACAATACAATTGCTGCTCATTGCGAAAACAAAATTAAACTTGTTTCGGAAAATGTAATTCAATTGTTTTATATTTTCCCAGATCTGCATGTGTAGTTGCGATGGACTATCATAGGATATCCTGGTATCCACTTTTAACTTAAAATTTTATGCCCATCATAAACACTGAATAATTTTTTTTTTTTTTTTTTTATTTTTACAAGGACACATGTTGGATAATAGTTAAACATACCCTTTAAATAGACACTGTAATTTTTGCACCTGAAAAAAGGGGCAATCTTCTAACTGACTTGCTACCTTCACTTCACCAAAGTTAATGTCCATGATGCAAAATTATCCTTTCATCATGTATAACCTCACACTCGCTCCTAATGATGAAATATCAAACTGGTTTCAATAGATTGATTAAACTCTCAAATCAAATGACCAAAACCAACTAAAATTATTGCTGACTAAATTTATTGGAAACTATGAAATGAACAAATGATGGCAGTTATGTGCTCATTCAATTAACTTTAAAATATTATTTACATGTAGGAACCATTACCTTACATTTAATGAAAAGAAAAAAAAAAAAAAAAAGAAAGGAAAAAAAAAGGAAATAAAACTCAAACTTCCTTCTACACAAAAATTGTTGGAGTTTTAAATGTAGAGATAGTTATTCATTACAACAGATGTGAAACTGCAAAGACCCTTGAACAAGAGGGAAAATGAACAGTGCTACATCAGTGTAACAAAATACTAAAATACATACAAAGCAACAATATTGCTTCAACAAAATGAATAATCATTTTTACAGCCTCTTAATTAACCCCTTAGGTGTGTACGACGGCATATCGTGTTCATGATTTTGAATGCATCACCAGGGTTTCTCGACATATTTCGTAAAATGATTGATAGCTAGCAGTTCTTAGCTTCTAGTATTCCAATTCTCACGCTTTTTACATCAGATATGGATTTTTTTTATGAACAACAGTGTGGTTGTGGATGTATACTTTTCAGTGGTAGTAGTACAATGGCAGGATTGACAAAATAAATTTTACAGGTGTAAATTCAGTTACTAGAACCAGGTTTTTCTCTAAAAAAGTGAATAGTGTGCTATAACAACAATTACAAAAGAGAAACATCTTGTTGCAAAATTTGCCATGGAAATCCATTTTTCTGATTGTTCTTTGTTTGAAGTACATCGCTCTCAGAAAAGATATGGTTTGTTTATTGTTTAGGTTAATGCACATATTATTTGTGATCATATTCAATAAACAGAATGAAAGAACTTAACTTTCTTCTTGATAATTAATTTTTTCAGATATTTTCCTTAAATAGTTTAGCAGATGTATAATTTTAATCCAGAAGAAAATGGAATTGTAACTAAGGCAAATTTTTAAGTCACACTGCAGTCGCTGACGGCGGCGGCAAAAGTCACACCTTGGGTTTAATGCATAATGATTGCTTACTCTTATTCTTTTTTTACTCGCACATTATTCCACATGGGTGTTACATTACTAATGCCATAGAAGTACACACACAGTGAAATCTCTAAAAGCTGACCATGTGATTAATACCTTAAAATCTTTTAGAGGGATGGACTTTTTAAAGTGAAGATTGCACCAGTAAACTGTACTCACCTCTGCTGCTGTAAATACTTAAGTGTATCTTAATACTATTCTGAATTCAATAGGTGGTTTCGAATGAAAGCTTTAGTGTATTGCATAAAATTACTTTGATCAACTGTATTAATTAATATGTTTTCAAAAGAGAATAGAACTGTACTTCAAGAATTTGTCCTTCAGGTAAGGCATTATTGACATCTGTACTACATTTTTTGTACTGTAACTGATTAAAGCATTCCCATGCTCCTTTTCCCCTTCAGATAAGCCTATACGTTTTTGATTCCCAAGTTCAGAGGCAAGGGAGAGGGATTTTGCAGTACTCTACAATGTGTTGTTAAGTGGAATTAACTCTATAGCATAGGTGTCCAACATAATCATCGTCATCACTAACTTTCCTGTTCATCACAAGTAGGATCTAATTCAGCAACAACTTCAATTCAATGTTCCCCTTAGCATCCCATACCACAGGCATCAACAAACCACCCAAACAGTTATTTACTTCATCATTTGGCAGCCAGCATC
The DNA here is from genome assembly GCA_964035755.1 of Teleogryllus oceanicus. NCBI lineage: Eukaryota > Metazoa > Arthropoda > Insecta > Orthoptera > Gryllidae > Teleogryllus > Teleogryllus oceanicus. The sequence goes on from CAXIVR010000002.1 coordinate 10,132,822, forward strand.
TTTTCTTCATGCCTTGGAGTTTTTCCCTATTCATTCAACAAACGATCACGATTAGCAAGAGTTTTGAATTTGGCTCTATCCACAATTAAGTTGTTTAGCCAAATCCCGCTGAGATCTATCTTTGTTATGAAAATTGGTTCTTTCAGGGAAATTCATTTCTCTCTCCATGACTTACTATCACTTGCTGAATGAATAGTGTTTATTTTTCAATGGTCTGGATTATCATAATCCAGGTGTATTATTTTGCTTTCGTGAAATGATCTTTCAGCTTCATTACACAATAGTTGCTCTACATTTCCTTTCAAGTCTCCCTTAGGAGTGGTCATAAAATCTCATGCGCCTGATTGCTGTTTCTTATCTGAAAGATGGCAGAAACTGTTTGACTCACAGTAGTAAGTGAAATCTCTGGTTTATTATTTTTTTAGTACAAGGATTTCTGGTATTCTTGAAGGGAATTCAATGTTAAATTACAACAAAAATTTGTAGTCATTCATCGGAAAGAGGGGTGGTCTTGTTAAAGAGGTGGTCTCATGACAAGGTTTCACAGTATGTGTGTATATGTACATATAAATAATAGCAATACTCACTTTATAAGTTAGCTTGAGATGTTTTGATGAAAAATATCTAGGAGGGTCAAATACAGCATATTCTCCATCATCAGCCATCACACCATGGAAACTGTTTTCACGACAATAGGCAATAACTTCTTGATGATGATCATCCATTGTACACACCTTGTGAAAGGAAAGTATAATTAAAAGGAAAATCCACCCTATTGTTCAATTAACATGACTGGGAAGGGGGAGTAGACTTGATTGTTCATTCACAAGTCTTCTACATCCTCAGAGACATGAAAATTTATTTTATCCTTTAATGTTCTAAAGCACAATTGCTCAAATATAAAGAGTAACTCATTGCAGTATACATACCACACTGACATTCAAATGTCGCAGTGCCATCCTCAAACATGTTCTTAGACATACTGGAGATGTCCACCACACTTTTGGTGGTGGTGTTCCTTTTATGTTTATGTGCTTCAAAACCTGTAAATAAATGGATACACTTTGTAAAACATCTCACATTACATTTATCCTCTATATTTATAGCAAATAAAACTATTTAAGCTCAGATAAGAGAACTCGATAAAGTTTTTCACCACCATTTCAAAGGATTATTTAGATATCCATTTCAAAACAAAAAATATCCCCCACTTCAACAATTTCATTACATATCAGCATATTCACCAGCTTCAACAATATACTAATGAAGGAACCCTTGTGTGTATATGATGCCTGGGGAGGAAAGGTCAAAAATTGGAAAACAAGCTCTTAAGACAATATTTTGTCTAATAAATTACAAGGATATTATAAATCATTCAGCTGCAATAAGCACTTTAAAGTTGGTTTGAAAAAATGCTTTCTAGGCAAAAATTTGCATGGGAGAAGCATAGCAACACTCCAGAAATATGTAAATTGTTTACTACTTACAAAAGAAAAGAATGAATTTATTTGTTCAGAAAGGAAAATGAAGAAATAAAACCGTAGTCAAATTCTATAAATTGGGAATTTTTTTATTCTGGGTTAATTTTTACTTTCTTGTATACATACATATGCACGGAATAATATATGAAGTATAGAGAAAGTTATATAATTCTGCGCGAAAAACGGCAGATTTTCGGCGGAAAAAAATACATTGACTGGCTCTGGTGGCAAAAAAGTGCATTAAACCAATTGCCAAATTAAGAGAAAAAATCCTCTAACATGTGGCATAGCGAAAATCCCTGTTATGTGGGTCCTTGACGCCAAAAACCAATTGGAAGCAAAACGTCCATTCATGAACACTACTAGCGCCTAAACCACATGTACGATCTTTTTCAAATTGAAAAAACCAATGAAAAATCTATATGAAGCCTTCCGGACATTTTAAAATTTTTCTCAAAAACAGCACCAATTTTTTTTTCTTTTAATTTCTTGTAAGAATAGAGTAAAATACATTTATTAAGGTGGCATAGATCCGATTTTTACCGTTATCTCTGAAATTTTCAAAAATTGAATTTGAATATTTTTTCAGCGTCTTCCTACAACTACATAACTGAAGACAGTGATTTTTCCTTCAAATGCAATGTTGTGCATAAATAGTTCTTTCAATAAGGTCATGTACATTGTTTTGGAAATGTTAGAAGTTTTTGTGCAATAGTGCATGCAATATTTGCAATTGTAAAAAATTACAAAAACAAGATTTGCTCAAAAACGGCTCCAAATTTTTGGTAGGGTTAGTGCCAAACAAACCCTATATCATGACATACACGCTATATTGCTCTATTCTTCTGTTTTTTCAAAAATTTTAAATATGAAATTTTTTTGACTTCTCTCACATCAGTAATATTTACATTAAAGGCACTTTCTTTACATTATTATGTTTAGGAGTACATGTGCTTTAAATAATGTCAAATAAAGTTTCTCGAAATCTCAACAGTTTTCTGTACAAAGGAGCTCAAAATTCCATTTTCCAAAACACTAAAACGCCATTTTCTCAAAAATGGCTACAAATTTTTCTAATAGATACTGCTGTGTGCGCTGTTTAATATATATCTTAAAGTTCATTTTGGTATATTCATTTGTTTTTTCAAAAATTACACAATTTTTTTTCTTTTTTGAAATACCACTCAATCTGTTAATATGAACAATTTCATCAATTTGTAAGCATTATTAAAATTAAGAGTGGAAGTGCTTCAAATGAACCTTTTCTGAAAACTCAATAGATTCTTGGGAAAAAGGGCTTCAAATTTCGCATTTACAGAAATGCTTAATCGCCGTTTTCTTAATAACCACTTCAAATTTTTCAATGAAAATTTCTATTTAGGACGAGTTTTTACTCTTCTTTAATATTCTTGAAATAATAATTTGGTTGTACTACTAGGAAAGCAAAAAGTTGAGATAATGTATATTAAAAAAATAAATAAAAAAAGAACAATCACTTTGGGTGATGATAGATGGCAGCTGGCCAGGGAACGGAGCAAAACCTTAAAGCCAGACCACACCAGGGAAATTAGAAAACTATATTGCAAGAAATTCTGTGCCACCTCTAGTTTTTTCTGAACAAATAAAATAATTTTTGTAATAAACAATTACACCCACACCATGGTGAATGAATTCCAAATTCACTGTGTCATTACCGACTAATTTGCCTATAACAAAATCTAATTGATAAAAACAAGTTAATTTTCATAGGCACCAAAACAGTTAATTTTTCATTAAATTTATTGCTGAAACCCAACTGAAACTACTTATACACACTTTCAGACCTTTTACAATTAATAAGAATACTTACAAGAGGGAAAAAGAAATGTTTTGTGCACGTTACATGATTCACGAGCATGAGAGTACAAGTGTATTATTACTTTTAAAACAAACCCCAATAAAATTCAGTAGTCGGTAGTCAGTAACTCAATCTCTTTCAACATTGCAAATTATTTTTATATCAATTTTAAACTGGCACATAATTTAATATTGGAGTAACTGATACTTAATTTCTGACATTTGGTAAAATAAGGATTATTCAGTCATCTTTACTAGATGCACCGTGGTGTTGAACACCAAATCTTTTGAGACAAATGATCTCCAGAAGGGTGAAAACTTCTTTGAAATCCACTTTGTAATTAGGTTTTTAGCAGTATACAAACTGGAATCTAGATTTATATATTAATATCAAGTAGAAGTTCAGATAACACTTTACCATAGAAACATGTGGCAAAAGAGTTATGAATGCAGAGGCCAGAAAGAAACGTGAGAAATAAATAGGAATAATATTCAAATTATATCCAATTAACATTTTTTCTTAATTTCAAATTTAAATTACACAGCAAAACTTTCAATGATTATGATTATTTCTTAGCATGTTAAATCCAACTTGTTTTAACATGTCCTTTCTTTAAACATAAACATGACATTTCTTGATACTTTTTTCCTATAATTTTTATTCTACGGCATGAGTCAATTTACTTTTAGGTTCCCTTATGTGTGCAATAACCTGTCAATTGAATTAAAAACAACACATAGCAACCAAGAATTTTACAATATCTTAAGAGTTTCAATCAAGACGTTGTGGATATTCATATCCAAGGTAAATGTGTTGAGGTAATCACAACATAATAAATATACACCAAAATAAAAATGTTATATTTAATGTTACATATGAAATCTTAGAATTATATCAGACACCTTCCCAAGCAGTGATGCAATACTTTGGGAGATCTTTCTTTGGTACTGAAAGCTAGAAAGCACATCTTGCTGTACTGTCTAATGCACACACAAGCTCATATCTGCGTATTTCCTAACCAATAAGATTCCGTCAATGGAAATTTTAATCATCTTTTATGGTCTAGCAAACACTTATGTTCAAATCCAAGACACTAAGTGCAGTAACTGTTGCACACAGATTTTTAAATTCCACCAGCAATGAGAGGCTGCGGCTGCTGTGATGACTCTTACTCCATTGACCTGGTGCCTGCCATTGCCGTGGAAACAAACACATTCCACCCTGACAATCCCAATGTTCATCTTTCACAGTGCAAGAACTATAACTTATTATATTTAATTATTTAAACCTTGGTATTGTACATTACATTATTTTTGAAATTTGTAAACGTTTGTAGATGTTGCGGCTGTAGCATTGCTGCTGTTGGGGTAAATTTCCTTGAAACTAGTATGAAACTACAGCTTTACAAATAACTAACTAAAACGTTTAAATTGTGATTGAGATTACCTCGACACATTCCTCTAATCACACAATAGAATACTTACATGCTCATCTTAAATGTTTCTCCAAATTTCAACTTGTACGAATAAATAAATTAAGCATTTGCAGAGACTAAGGGGGTGATGAAAGATTATTGAATATTTAAGCACACTTTAATTCTTCATTCATTAACTGATTTTCTACTGAAATCCACACTTCCGTGTATCTTTTGCATTACTGAATTCAGGGGATCCTTCAACATTTCCTTCAATAAGAGATACAAATTTGACGATAACAGCAATGATTAATTAGAGTAAGCTGTGAATTGTTGCCTATAGTTTTGCCTTTCAATCTGAAATGCAATTTTTTAAGTTACTTGTTCATTTTCAGGCATTAGAAATATTGTCTTAATTTTATATTGCCTATTTCACTAATAAATGCCTAAATGTTGACAATTAGTGTATTTACTGGTCAAAATACAATTATCTTTAAAAAATTAATCAAATATAAGTTTGTTTTTTCTTAATCAGAATGCAGAGAAATCTAACAATAATGTCATGTGCAATTTTTCAAAAATATGAAAATTTTTGCATAATTTTGCATGAAAGGTGGGCAATTTCTAAACATTTTTTTCTCAGAAACTACTCCAATTTTTTCTTTAAATTTTCTCTTCATATGTATCAAAAAACCGTTTAAAAAAGTGGTGCTTTTAGCAAATACCATATTTTTCAAAAATGTAAAGTTAACATTGCAAGAGTAGAATACAGGTTAGAGATTTCATTTTAAATTCAAATATATTCTAAAAAATTTGAACTTCAGAAAAGGTTGTGTACAATTAATTCAAACAAAATGAATAGTTTTGGTGTAATTTCTACTTGTATTTAATGCAAATTATATATTAAGAAAACATTTTTTGAAAAGCTACTTAAAATTTCTTCTACAGCTAGAATAAGGGAAGCTTAAAAGAGCAATGCAGGTCTCACTTTTGTTGAACTAGAATTTTCAAAAACTGCAAATTTAGTGACCTGGTCCGAAGCTTCCTAGGATTTGTTTACTTCCTTACAACCAGGGTTCAGCATTCCTGTTCATCTGACTTGCACATAATTGTGGAGGCAATAAAATTCGGCTTTGGCAAAAGTTATGAATATATATAAGTTATAAAGACATGTCCTTTCCTGTTTCCAACCTCTCAGTAAGTGTTAATGTTTTGAGATTTTTATCTGTGATGTGGGTGGTGTTGTGCTTAGAAATATGTGGCAATAGCACATTGAACTAGCGCAGAGTTGCTTATACGCTGCCAGTACTGTAGATTATGTTTATTTCACAAACTGTCTACAGAAATGCACAAATAAGGATAAGAAAAATTTATAGTGCCTTTTTAATTATTTATTGCAAAATTTTAAATACCTATTTTGCCTGCCTATTTCTTGTTTTTTGATGCCTACAAATCTGCAGCTTAATTATGAAGAACTGATCATGATATTAGTAGCTTTAGATATTTAATTGTGTAAGAACATTTTTTGCTATAATCTGGAATGTTATAATTTGCAAACAAATACTAGTTTCATCAATTCTTTTTAATGCTTAAAAACTGCATTTATAAATTAAAAGCGGGACTACTTTACATAAACAGAAGTTTGTTAAGGAAAATATTTATGGTTTACTTTGATCTGCAGACGATGGCACCATAGCTACTGTTCTCTAAATTTTTGGTACGCAGGTTTTCACCAGATCTCAACCAACTCTGCTTGAAAGGCAGAATACGAGACTGATCACCTATAGTGCAACCAGATGAATACCGAGAAAATATTGAAACAAAAGAGATTTTCACCCATTACAAATTCTTAAACATGCCCAAATTCATACCTTAATATTCTGAGAGGGAGAGTCACGTTTTCACACGGAAAGAAGTCAAAAGATCTATTTGATGAAATTCTTGGGGGTCAACTTAAAAAGATTATTTTTCTCAACAGCAGAACTTCCTCTGCCTCGTTTAAATAGTATATTGCTCTTTTTAACACATGCAGTGTCCCACTGGTAATTCATGGATGAGTTCCTTACGTGGCCCACATTGTGATATGGACAGTATGATTGTTGGAAAAATGACAGTATGTTTGAGGCATACTGTCATTTTTTAAATTAAGAGTATTCCGTTTGTTTCAAAGACTACATGTAATGCTTCCATTGTTTTTATAGGCAATTAAATACTTTGTGAATATAAAAACAACCACGTTTTATCTCATAATTGGCAAGTATGGATTAGAAGCTTGTGACAATGAACATTTTCAGAATTTTTATGAGTTTATTTTTGATACAAGTTTTACAAATCTGTGAATAAAGTTAAAGAAGATAACACATTGCAGTCTAAGATTTTCTTTTTAACACTTAATTGAACATGAAATTATGAAATAATAACAGTGTTAGGAACCTTTCGAACATCCACATATACTAACTTCATTTTGAATTAAAATTATGTAATTCAATATTATTCTAAGTATTTTGTAGTATTAATTGCCAAAATTAACCGGCCCATCTTTAAATAGTTTCTCTATTGTCAATAAAGCATTTCACACTTCAGAAAAATGTTTAGTGGCAATACATGCACACACAAGTAGCAAAGGTGGACACTACAAAATTAATACACAAGCTTCAATAAGTTTTAATTATTAAAAAAAATTGATTTAAGTTTTTCCTTTAATTTCTTAGTAGTTCACTTCATCTTCCAATTGATTAGATTCCTGTTACATTTTGCTTTCAAGAAGTTACTACTTTCATACTACATCATTCAAATCATTCTGACTTTTCAAAAAGCAATACATTATTCTTTAATTTGTAAAATTTCAAGAACTAGAAGAGACCAGTTATCTCGTAAATATGAAATTTTTATGATTTTAAGAAAATCCAAACAAGTACAATTTGACATTTCTCATTAACAAAACTAGATGAAATTAAATCATTAAAATAAGTCCTACAATTCCTGGTTGCAAAATATTTCCTCTAACTCAAATTTAATACTCAGAACTAAAATTCTAATATACAAATAAAAATTACAATTCTCATTCAAAATGAAATCAACAACTAAAGGAAGGAGGAAGGAACAAGGAATAACCAACTTATTTTTATATTCAATTTCTTAAATTCACAAGAATGTAACAGTAAATTAAGCACCTTCATTATTAAATAGAATGCTGTACAACTTAAGAAAGTTGTTTCAATTGACACTTCACACTACTCAGGTGAGAGGAAATCCACGGTGAAGGCAACGAGGGATACTAAGGGGCTTTAAGAGATCTCATTTGACGAGAAGAGGCCATGAGCAATGAATGTAAAATTGCATACTATTATAAAACAGGCATGGGCAGTTTCGCTAACCAAAAATTAAACTATTGAAATAAAGCAGGATGCGATTTTTTTAACTCTGGATTTTCAAAGTTAAAATTAAAATCTTTGACATCTTTCAACAAACTACATATTGAAGATAATTTTTTTTCTCTTAATGAAATCTGTTATTCAAAATCACCAAGCACAAATAAAGTTATCCATAAATTAGTTGGGAGGGGGAGGGAGGCAGCATAACATAGGGGTAGGGGGTGCTGGTTCTGTGTTACCAACACTAAGATATTACATATCTTTTTTTACTTTTCAGTATTTGAAGAAATAATTTTTATTCCGTATTATGCTCACGCATGAAAATATTAACAAATTGAATTTTTTTAAATACCAATTATCTTGGGAGGTTATGATATCTATAAATATATTTTCATCCATGGCATATCGCTCATTAAACCCAAGAACATCATAATTCAAAAACAGTCATTTTGCAGGAAGAGCATTTGAAGATAAAGATAGTCTGCCATTTCAGATAGTAAATTGAAAACAAAAAAGCCAGTTGCATTTTAGCAGTGTAAAATGAGATTCAACATGAACGGAGTAGCAAGAGCAACACCAAAGCTTTCCATCCATATAGGAAACTCGAAAATGACCATTTTGAGTTATGATGTTCTTGTATTTAATGAACGATATATTGAATGTGTTAGTTTACAAAGAAAATATTCACAAGTGATTCTTCAGTGCATTCTAGAATCCTATTAAATTGGCATTGTAGACTCTTACCCATGTGTCATCCCCATCTAACAGGCCAGCACAGGCATGGCTTGTTAGAAATTCTTACTTATGCATCCTCCACTCCAATTGTTCCCAATCTTATTGTTAGGTGCAGTGATCATCGCCACCAATTTTAATTATCACAAATTTTGATTAACATTCAGAACACTGTACACCCTCAGAAGTGTAGCAGGGGGGAGGGATGGGAAGGTAAGGGGACAAAGAAGGGGAGTCTCCTTAAGCCCTCCCTCAAATTACGCTAAACACTCTGATAAAAATAAAAAAAACTTACCTATAGGTGATTTTCATGGCTCACCCTTCATATACTTTGTCTCCGCCGCATTTTAATGCCCAAATTACTTTAAAAAGCAAGTTTTCTCGCATCGCTCCCCCGGATCCAAGTCACGGCGAGGTTTGGGCCTTCGGCACTCGTATTTACTATAAACATCAAGTCTATTCACCGCATAATTTCCCATTCACTTTTATACAAAAGAACTGTATAAGAAAACCTTGAATTCAAACTGCTGCAGCGAATTCGAACGATGAAAGCTTTGTTTATCACAGACACCACGATCGCAGGCAGCACTATTTTTTAATGGAGCTCCGACTAGACCCTAGGGTGAAATTGCCTCCCTAACTTATGAGGTCATATTGGTGACCAATTATTATAATCGCCTAACCACTCCTCATCCCCTCCACTGTGGATTTCCCCCCCGCCAGAGTGTTGCGAAGTGCAGGTTTAAACCACTTCCTCAGGTTGTACCGTGTTCTAGACTTCAACTCAATTGTTTTTACTATTTTATAATTTACTTTTACTAATTACAAATAACAGATGGGTGTTTCAAGCATTACATAATTATTGGGGAGGGGCGATAAGCACACATTAAGGGGGGGGGGATTCAAATTATTCCAAATACACATTACATAAATTATAGACAGCTCCTAGGGTGTGTAAAATTTTTCGAAAATAAAAGTAGTTGCAAAAATATAGGCAATATAAAAAAAAAATATATTTTTTTAAAAACATCTCCATACTTTTCTTTAATTTCCATCTCGAATGTAGGAGAGCGCAGTTAAAAATGACACTGGTCCCAATTTTGGTGAACTATTTTCTAAAATTGTAAAAAACGAACACTGTGAAACTACAATATTGACATTTTTTCTTAATAAGAGATTCATAAAAGGGTCATGTACGCTTTTTGGATAATGTGTAATTTTGCACAATTTTTGCAAAACTTCAAAATTCCAAATCCAAATTTCCCATGTTTTAGCCAAGTCTTTCAATAAGTATAAGGGTGCAATACAAATGTGAACGGCCACAAGATAGCAATTTGAAATTTTGAGACTTTTCATTCTCAATTTCTCATTGATGGGCAGCGGTGTTCTTTACTGCATGGAACAGGGTTCACAAAGAGCAAAATAAATATGAAAGACTCTTGCCTTTCCTTGGGAGCATCTCCAAATTATATGAAACCAAGAAATCTTTGGAAAGTTTTATTACTTATTTCAGAGCATTTTTCATCATATTAAAGGGAAGGCTTATGGGGAGAACCATTTCCTCCTATTACAGAGCTCTCCCTCCGGTTGCTTCTCTAGGATGTACAGCATTTTCAACTTTAACCAAGAAATTTTCTATAAAAATGTCCTTCCCTTTCATGAAAAATTCCTCTGAAAATTAAAATACATACTTGATTAATTCCTTGTCGAGTACGTAACTGGGCAGCAACCCATTCACTCATACGTTGCTGCTCCAAACAGCCATTAAAGAACACAGCCAAATCGATATAACTAGTCTGTACTGTTTGTATAAGAACAGCCAGAAACTGCACCATTCGATTCCACTGGCCACCACAGGCCCAATCTACCAAAAACAAAAAAACAGCAAATTTATTGAAGAAATAATCACAATGATTTAAAATTATAATTAATAGATCCAATGTGTTCTTTCAAATGTTTGAAAAATAAATCTGACCTGAAAAATAGCCACCGTACAATCTGTCAAGGCAACATTCCCCATCTACAACAAGGCACAACTTGTTGGTGGCTGAATTTGAACCTTTGTTGCGATGATTCTGACGAGCTTGCTGTTGAGCTATTCCACGAGCTATTCGCAAAAGATCAACTGGCACAGAACTTCCAGACACTTGAGCTCCATCAAGGAAGCTTTGTAGATCCTGAACACCCATTTTTTCGTTTAGTTTTTTCAATTTAACACAAATCAGTCTGGACTTGGCACTTCACGCTTTTAACCATCAATATTGTTTATTCAAAATAATTTTTTAAAATTTATTCAAAATTTAGAATCAGTTCACCATAATCTGCAATAATAAATAAATAAATATTAAATATAAACAAGAAAAAATACTAATTAACAAGAAACAGAACACACAATGGGCACGAACTATTTAACTACAAAAACATCAGTATTACTCATCACACTGGAATGAACATTCGCTTTTCGTTCATTCCAGCGAATGACCTTTCACCGTAGATATTTAAAAACAATATAATGAATTCAGCAAGTGAACCGTTTCATAAAGCAACCCCGTTACACATGCAATCGGAATGTCTACAACCACGGGACGGCGATACTTAAATGCTTAGAATAAATGCTCACATAAAACCTCATATCAACACCTAGGATACCGTGAATTGTACCAGCTGAAGAATTCTTTACGAAAGAAAATCTATAACTTGCACTATCTTCAAGAACACGTACTAACGAGCGGTTTGCGCCTCCATTGCCTCCCCGAAAACGTGGTTTTTCCTTCGTAAGTTGGTCGTTCTCCCAGAAAATTTTACACATAATTGCTTTCTGACAATGAATACCATTCATGAATAGTTCTTTACAACTCCAGATCAAGCAAAAAGTTTGAGAACCGGAGGTATTTGCTGCATACCAATTTCATTATTTTTTCACGGCCGGCATGCCCAACAAAAACATTTATCAACACATTAACACAAGATACAAACCACACCCTACTACATAAATTTCTTTGAAGAATAATGTTGAATATCTAAAACACAGCTAATTTTCCTACATCGAATATTCACAACTAAACTTACAGAAATTCGGAAAAGACCACATCGTGCATTAACCACCATTTTCTTGAACTGAAATCCCAATATTCCCGACTCCTTGAACGATTGCAATACACGATGACGTAGCTGAGAACTGAGTTAAACGATGGATCGCAGAGAGCGTTGCATGCTTCTGACCGCCAATCGACATATCATTCAAATGGAGTTGTCACTTCATTTTCCGCATGTAAAGAGATGTACATTAATTGCTATAAACATACCTAGAAATGTTATGAGTGTTATTATTGCCGAGGTCAAAAGTTAAAAATCGAGGCGGTGTGTAGCAGAGTCGAGATTTTTAATTTGGACGAGACAGTGATAACACTGTGATAACATTTCGTGGTATGTTCAGCATTTTATCGGTCACTATAAATTTTCATGAATTATGCGTAAATTTACGATATTACTGCGATAGAAAACATGAATTCTGTCGCTGCGGCACGTTAGTACCATATTGCGGGGAGTTGTTTGCGATATATCTATATAAACAATATTCGTATACCGTCGTTCGAGAAAGGTGGATGCAAATAATTCTCCTGAACTTAAAGAAATGATGTTCAGTTAGGAAATTGGCTCGACTTCCAGTGGCGACACCTTCACATTGTCAGTAAGTATGATTACCGGAGTAGTTTCATTTGGTGGAATGTGAGGAAAATGAGGTTAATTTACCTAATGTACATTTTTCTAATTGTACTACTAATAATATTACAATTAAGAATAAGTATTCCACATACCAATGTGAATTACTTCTGAATTGTTTGAATCAGTTTTATTTTGTACATCGCCATGTTTTTTTCTTAACAAACATTTGACGTGCGATGAATCGATGGTGGTTTACGTTGCTATGGGTGTTAAATTTCTTAACATACAGGTAGATACAAGTGCACTTAACAAACCTGCAGGGTTGCATGTTAACAGGGGTTAAAGGCGCATGTGACCGATAAACGAATAAAATACGCATCCGTCTCTTTAAAAGTTCCTCGCAGTAATCACTACATAGTTTTAATTCATAAGTCACAAGGACGTGAATTAATGTTCACGCATACGAGGGCCTGGGGTATCCAAGGAGGGGCAGGGAGGGCTCCCACCCCATTATAACCTTCTGACTTCAATCTCCTTTTATGTACAAACTATACCATCAAGAAATATTCTTTACATATTTTTGTTCTATCCACAATATAAATGTGCATGAATAGTGCTACTGTTTTGAAAATAAATCTAGGGAAATGCGTCATTCTCAACTACTACTTTGCCGCATTCGTAGAAAGAACTAGTGGTGCTACAGAATTCCACAGACTTTTCATACTATTAGTTTTCTAATTTATTTGGTCTGGACTAGCTTTTGAGAATTGCCCCATCTTACCAGCTGCCATCTATCGCCGCCAAACTACTCTTTTAAAAAAATCTCAATTTTTCGGCTTCTTAATAGTGGAACCGAAATATTACTTTAGGAATATTATATAAGTGTAAAAACTTCGAACTATATAGAATTTTTTCTTGAAAAATGTGTATCCATTCATAAGAAAATGTAATTTCAGCGTTACTGTAAATGCGAAATTTCAAGCCCGTTTCCACTGAAAACTTGAGTTATCGAAAAACTTCATTGGAAACCATTTGAAACACAGAAGTGTTTCAAATGGTTTCCAATGAAGTTTTCCGAACTTACAAATGCAATAATGAATATAAATCGCTTAGAAATGGAAATGTGCATAATTACGGCGTGACAGATATATCAAAAAATACATTTGGGTAATTTTTGAAAAATCAAAAGAACACAGCAATACGGCTTTTATGTCACCTTATATTGTGAAACTAGCATTATCAATACAAAAATACTTACGAGAAATTTGGGGCGGTTTCTGACAAAATCGTTTCTTAAAACGCGGAATTGTGAGCTTATTTTCACAGAAAACTTTTGAATTTTCCAGAAACTCTATTAGACTTCATTTAAAGCACTAGTTTTAACAAATTCAATAATATACATAACGCCATTAGTGTAAATTTTAACACGAGAGAGATGTAAACAAGAAGTATCATAGTGTAATATTTGAAAAAGAATACATAAAAATGGGGTTTATGTCATTCTACACAGTACATTTCGCACTATCGCTTCCAAACGTTTAAACAAAAAAATTGGGAGTTTTTTTGAGAAATTGTAGTTTTGGTTATTTTTTAATATTGCAAGTATTTCGCATAATATTGCGCAAAAACTAACATTTTCAAAAAAATACACATGTCCTTAATGAAGCTAATCAAAGAGATTTTTTTCATTTGAAGGGAAAATCTTTGTCATGAATTTTGTAGGTGAAGGAAGATGCCAAAAAATTCTAACTTTTGCAATTTTCGAAAATTCAGTGTAAACAGTGAAAATCGGATGTACACCACACTTATAAGTGTATTTCATTCTATTCTTACAAGAAATTTAAAGAAAAAATTGGAGCCATTTTTGAGAAAATTTTGAAAATTTCCCAGGGACTTCATGTAAAGTACCCCTAAAAATTCATGAATGTTTTTCGAAATCGCAGAGCTCTGAGCTAGTTCTCCGGTCTTTCCCCAATTGATGAGAGATTTTTCCTTCAAATAAAATTTGTTCTTTATAATTAGTTCTTCATTAAGGTCGTGTACATTTTCTTTTTAATTTTAGTAGTTTTTGCGCAATATTGAGTGGAATATGTGCAAAATTAAAAATATCAAAAACAACAATTTCTCAAAAATGCTCCAATTTTTTTGTTTCAGTATTTAGAAAGCATAGTGCTGAATGTACTGTATAAAATTATATAAACGTCATTTTGCTCAGTCATGCCTCAAGGACCGCAACTACAACCTTCAATATGGTTGAGGGCCATATTTACAGTACTAGGGCGATCTACACCTGACAACCCCGTATTGTTGATCTCGGCAGTGTGCCGAGGTACTCTGAAACGGGGGAGGGGAAGAATATAACTGTGCGTGATATGAGGTCGTGCGATACATAACGCAATGAAACACATTGAGATGATATTGAATTTCCGAATTTTCTAGAAACAAATTCTTTAATCTACACTTAATGTATTGTTCCATTAGTTCCATTGTGTTGTTCCAGTATTGTTCCATAAGTGTTGATGACCGCGACAGTGCGGGTGCGCTAGGCGCGTGTTCTGACCCGGCATGAATACAAGGGACTTTCACTCTTGACACATAACTAGGGGGTAAAAAATAAAAAGGTAAAAAAATGACTTAGTAGAAATCGACAAAAATGCAAAATAATGGCCTATAAAAATGGGTCATTTCTTTTTGTCATATGAGTTTCTAAACTAAATGGAATTTTTTAAAATTGTCATTAATTTTTAATTGTTGTTTTAAGGTCGCATCAACATCCAGATCATTAGCGACCACTATTGGTGTTAACGGTATGGTAACTATAATGAAGATGAAACGATATGAGGATATAAGGGGTGAAAGGACGAACACAAATACAACCATGCCCGAGGCGGGACTCGAACCCGCGACCCTTAGCAATCTCAGCCACCGGGCCGACTAACTAAATGGCATTGTTCTAAAACGAAAAGAGAAAAATTACATTTCACCATAATCCGCCCCCTACTAATAACAATTCGCGGGCCACAATAAATGGCACTGCAGGCCGCATAGCATCCTAGCCTAAACCATACGTAGGAATTATTCCAAAACGGATATTCCCGGTCGCTCTGAC
Source organism: Teleogryllus oceanicus (assembly GCA_964035755.1). Classification (NCBI taxonomy): domain Eukaryota; kingdom Metazoa; phylum Arthropoda; class Insecta; order Orthoptera; family Gryllidae; genus Teleogryllus; species Teleogryllus oceanicus. The sequence goes on from CAXIVR010000002.1 coordinate 10,148,435, forward strand.
TGGAATCTAAGTGTTGCAATTTTGAAAAACATTCTTTCTGGATCCAACATTTTTCTTTTAAGTTTTTGATACAATAGAGTAAAATAGATTTATTAAGGTGGCATAGGTCTATTTTTCACTGTTAACTCTGAATTTCCAACAATTTTAAAAGTGAATTTTTTTCAACTTATTCCTGTATGTATTTGGCGTTATTGGGACGGTATTGCAAAAGAGCTAAAACATCATTTTCTCGAAAATGGCTACAAAATTATTCTTCAAACATTTCGAACAAATAGTGCGGAATGCACTGTACAAGATGACATAAAACCCATTCTGCTGTTTTATTTTTTTAATTACACAAAATAAATTTTCTTGTAATATCACTTACGTCTTTAAAATGCACATTTCCAGCGATCTGTATACATTATTGCATTTGCGACTGAAAGTGCTTCAAATGGCTTCTATTAAAGCTTTTCAAAATCTCAAAAGATTTCTGTGGAAAAGTGCTTCAAATTTCGCTTTTACAGGAACGTCTAAACGCCATTTTCTGAGAAACGGCTCAACATTTTTTAATGAAAATTTCCTTATAGGACGAGGTTTTCCTTTTCTGTAATATTCTTACAGTAATATTTCGGTTCTACTATTATAGAAAAGAACTAGAGGTACTGAATGGCACAGACTTTCTCGTACCATGTTTTTCTAATTTCCTTCGTGTGGTCTGGCTTTAAGGTCGTGCGCCATTCTCTCGCCAGCTGCCATGTATCGTCACCCTAAGTACATTTTTTGACAATTTCTCAACTTTTTGCTTTCCTATTAGTACAACTGAATCATTACTTCTAGAATAAAGAAGAATAAAAACTCGTCCTAAATAGAAGTTTTCATTGAAAAATTCGTAATTTTTAAAGAAATTAAAAAATTAAAATTAAAATTTGTTTAAGAAAATGGCGATTAAGCATTACTGTAAAGGCCATATTGAAGCTCTTTTCAACAGGAATATATTGAGTTTTAGAAAAACTTCATTTGAAGCACTTCCACTCACAAATGTAATAATATGCATACAAATCGATGGAAATGTCCATATTAACGTCGTGAGAGATAGTTCAAGAAAATCACATTAATGTAATTTTGGAAAAACCTAATGAAGACACCAAAGCGAACTTAACATAACTTAACATAACAAGCAGTTCCATTACCACTATCTATTGGAAAAATTTGAAGAAAAAATTTGGAGCCGCTTTTGAGAAAATGGCGTTTGAGCGTTTGTGAAAATGCCGAATTTTGTGCCCATTTTTACAGAAAACTGTTGAGTTTTCGAGAAGCTTTATTTGACATTATTTAATACACATGTGCTCATAAATATAATGTGAAGAAATCGCCTTTGATATAAATTTTACAGACGCGAGAGACAAGTAAAAAAAATCATTTTTGAAATTTTTGAAAAAACAAAAGAATAGAGCAATATGGCGTTTATGTCACGGCATAGGGTTCGTTTGGCACTAACCTTACCAAAAATGTAAAGAAAAAATTTGGAGCCGTGTTTTAGAAAATGTTTTTGTAATTAAAAAATGCAAATATTGCACGCTGTATTGCACAAAAACTACATTTTCAAAAAAGTATGCATGTCCTTAATGAAAGAACTATTTAGAGGCAACAAATTTCATTTGAAGGAAAAATCTGTCTTCAATTGTATAGTTGTAGGAAGACATCCCAAAAAAATTCAATCTTTAGCAATTTTCGAAAATTCAGAGTTAACCGTGAAAATAGGACCTACGCCATCATTATAAGTGCTCTTTTTACTCTATTCTTACCAGCACTTTAAGGGAAACAGTTGGCGTCGTTTTTGAAAAAATTTTGAAAATGTCTGGAAGGCCCCCAAATATTAAGAATGCTTTTCAAAACCTCAATGCTTCAACAAGAGCCAGATCGACAGGGCTGTCTTCAATTTGGAAAAGATTGTGCACATAGTTTAGGCACTAGCAGTGTTCACAGACGGACAGACAGACAGACGGACGGACGGACGGACGGACGGACGGACGGACGTTTTGAAAAAACACTTTTTCGGTATCAGGGGACCCCAAACCCTGTATTTCCGTTGAAATCTCGAAATCGATTTTCCGCAGCATTACATATCATTCTCTATACTACGTATATTACTCCCGTGTACACGCAAGTAAGATAGTAAACATTGAGCAAATTTCAGAAAAATGTATCTTGGGCGGCGATAGATGGCAGCTAGGAAGAGTATATGATGAGTCCGAAAAGCTAGCCCAGAATACGAATTTAGAAAACAAATTAGTACAAAAAAGTCGTTGCCATTCTGTACCACCACTAGTTACTTCCTTTGATACGTACGATGAGAAAATGTAAAGCGGTACAGAATGGCATAGGCTTTCACTAATGGTCGCCCGCATGCCATTGAAAGACTCATCGCAAGAGCATACCGGCGCGGCGGGACGCCAGCGCCTCCGGACGGAGGCCGACAGAGAGAGAGCGGCACGGGCGGAGCGCGCTCAGCCGTCACGCTCCGGTCGACACGCTTCAACGCGCCATCGCCCACATGGCCTTGCTGGCCGGCGAGTCTTCGGCCCCGAGCGGGTATAAGTCAGCCCTCGCCGGAAGCCCGGGCAGTTGGAGCAGACCAGGCGTACAGCGAGTTAGTGGTGAAACCTAGTTCTAGTGCTAGTGAGTGACGATACAGCGGCAAGTTTACGGACATCTCTTTCGGGCTTTTGGCTATCCGGCATTTTTTGTGGACATCTGGCGATAGGCGAACTGGCATTTCTTATGGTACATCTACTGGTTATACGATACTTGAGCTTGTCCGAGGCATATTCTATTGTAAAGTTGTTGTTGTAAAAGAATAAACATCCTTTTACGAACTTTGTTTTCTGTTTTCGATACATCACTTTCTCTAGCTTTCGCTACCTTTTTGGTCTTGCCAAATACGTTTGAAAGTTGCCCCCTCCACGCCCAAAGTCTTTTTTTTTATTTTTTTTAAACAAATTCTCAATTTTCGGTTTTCTAAATCAATCTCAGGTTTGAAATATTACTGTTACAATATTAAACAAGAGTGAAACTTCGTCCTATACGAAAGGAAACCCCTGTCCATCTGGATCTAGTTGTAGCTTTGAGATTTGGAAAAACTTTCTTAAAAATTTGGGGGTACTTTACATGCAGCCCCTGGGAAATTTTCAAAATGTTCTCAAAAACTGTTCCAAGTTTTTTCCAAAATTTCTTGTAAGAATAGAGTAAAATACAGTAATTTCTTGTAAAAATAGAGTAGGGTAGGATAGGTGGCATAGGTCCGATTTTTCAGGGCTAATGGAATTTTCGAACAATTCAAAATTTTGAATTATTTTGGCGTCTTCCTACAATTACAAAATTAGATAAGAGATTTTTCCTTCAAATGAAATTAATTCTTTATAATCAGCAGGTCGTGTACATTTTTTAAAATTTTAGTAGTTTTCGAGCAATATTGGGTGCAATATGCAATTTTCTCAGGACAAAGCTCTGGTATTGGGCATGTCCGCAAGGTGGTGGATAGTGAAACGCTCCGCAGATATGCAGACTAGGGATAATGATCGCATGACCGAAGTCCCCCCGAACCAAGGCGACCAGGTTATCAGAGTAAGGGAGGATAGTTCGTGGCGGAACTACACTTATTAAAAACCATCAGTGCTCGATGACTACCTAGTGACATGTCGAGTACCCACCGCCAGTAAATAAGTGCTCCCCTGCTGCCTTGCGGGTAGGGTTTAGCCCAAAGGCTAAGGGAAGGAAACCCTGACTTCTGTCAGGGCCTCTGACCATGGGCGGAAAGGGCTCTGAAAGGTGAAGCCAACCTAGGGGAGTAAACCCAACACAAATCTCGGTCCTCCAGATTGGGGGTTGTAGCGGAGAGGGCCAGTAATCTACCCACCGTAAAAAAAAAAGATTAGTTTCAGTGACCTCACAAACGGCTTCGGAAACGGGAATACGACTATGGCAAAGAAAACTGCAAAACCTAATTGGATAACGGATCATTTGAAAGTAGCCACCTGGAATGGCAGAGGTATTGCAAATAAGGAATTGGAATTGTCAATAGCTCTAAAAGACAAATTACTCATAACAGTAATAACTAAAACGAAGACAAAGCAGAGAGGCTCTAAATACATTGGGAATCATACCATGTTTTATAGTGGAGTGGAAAAAATTGCGAGAGCGGCCAAAGGTATTGCTATCTATGTAGATAACTAGAAGCGCTACAGGATAGCACAGACTTTATCGTACCAAATTTTTCTAATTTCTTTGGTGTGGCCTGGCTTTAAGGTCTTGCTCCATTCTCTGGATAACTGCCATCTATCGTCGCCCAAAGTATATTTTGACATTTTCTCAACTGCATGCATTCCTAGTTGTACAACCGAATTATTATTTCAAGAATATTGAAGAAGGGTAAAAGCTCAACCTAAATAGAAATTTTAAATAAAAAATTGAAGCGGTTTTAAAGAAAATGCCTATTAAGCATTAAAGGCGAAATTTGAAGCTCTTTATTTGCAGCAATGTATGGAGTTTTCGAAAAACTTCATTTGACGACATTTGAAGCACTTCCACTCGCAAATGCAATAATGTATACAAATCTATGGAACTGTGTATATGAACGGCGTGAGACATATTAAAAAAAAAAAAAAATTTGTGTAAAAAAAAAATACACAAAAATTAAGTTTGTCATCTTAAACAGTGTAATTTTCACTATTCGTACACAAAATTTAAAGGAAACATTTGGAGCCATATTTGAGAAAATGGCGTTTGAGCGTTTCTGAAAATGCGGAATTTTGAGCTCATTTAACAGAAAACTGTTGGGTTTTCGAGAAACCGTGTAAGACATTATTCAAAGCATATGTACTCATAATTACAATAACGTGAAGAAATCGCTTCCTATGCAAATATTACTGACGTGAGAGGCAAGTGAAAAAACAAAAAAAAATGTAATTTTTTAAAAAACAATTGAATAGAGCAATATGGCGTTTATATCATCCTAGAGTGTTTGTTTGGCACTATACCTACCTAAAATTTAAAGAACAAATGTGGAGTCATTTTCGAAAAAATCTTATTTTTGTAATTGTTTTCATGGCACAATACATTTTTTCTGTCGAAAATTCGCTGTTTTTTCACGCAACATTACATAACTTTCTCTATAGATAGATAGATAGATAGAAATTTATTCTACAATTGGGCAGATGATGCCCGGTGGCAGAATGCAAAATAACAATTACAAATAACATAATATAAAAAATAAATATAAACAAACAAATTGACTTTGTCATTTCCTATATATGCAGATGGCATTTAAATTTCTATACTAAACATTAAAATGCATACACTAACATATAAATGAATAAACCTACATATTACTATACTAAACATTAAAATGCATATACACTAAACATATAAATGAATAAACTTACATATTACACAAATATACATACATACAAACATATACGCATGTATACATAGACGAAGGAACCCTCACATCACTTCAAATGAAATCACTTCACTTCACTGCATATAACTTTATCTAAATATTAATTGTTCATCACTTTTTACTGTAGACTACGCATAATCGCACCTTTCACTTCACTTCACTTCACTATACGTTTTCACCCTATTGACTAATTTCCTATATTTTTTCCAAATAGTTCTGTTTACAAAGGCGAATTTCCCTACGCCATTCTTTGTATTCTTGTTCTAATTTTATATTTGTGATCAAATCTATTTAAATAATCTGGTTTATCTAACCTTCCCCGTATTTCCTGCCATGCGGAGCAACCAACGTAAGATTTATACAGCGCGCAAAGTCGTGCCCTCTTCCTCTGGCGTTCTAATGATTCCCAATGCGCAGGTGTGTTCTTCCGAAATGTATATTTTGCCGCTCTGTTTTGTATCCTCTCTAAGCTCTTTTTAAGTCCTATTCTGTACGGATCCCAACAACTAGATCCGTATTCCATTACCGGCCTAACAAGCGAGGTATACGCGATTTCCTTTGCTTTCGTATTACATTTTTTAAGATTTCTCATGACGAAATGCAAAGACCTCCAAGCTTTACCCACTACATAGTTCGTTTGTTTCTCCCATCCCAATTTACAATCCAGGAGAATGCCAAGGTATTTACAGCTCGAGACTCTCGGAACTACGTCATTACCTAGCTGATAAGGTATTGTATGGAAAGCTCTGGCCCTACAAAATGTGATCGCTTTACTTTTCTTCCCATTTATAGTCATTTGATTAGCTATTGCCCAATCGTAAATTTTATTTAAGTCATCCTGTAGTTGAAACATATCGTGCTGATCTGCAATTTCCCTATATAATATACAGTCGTCGGAGAAGAGTCGAATTTTTGACGTTATATTTCGCGATAAATCATTTACAAAGATAAGAAACAGTGGTGGGCCTATGACACTGCCCTGAGGAACCCCGGAAGTAATGTTACCCTTTTCCGATAAGTGCTGTCCACTTCGGACTTTTTGATTTCTATCGCGAAGAAATTCTTTTATCCATGCTATTACCCGCCTGTCAATTTTAGCATCAATAAGTTTCAATATCAATATGTCATGCGGCACGACATCAAATGCTTTAGCAAAATCAATAACTATTGCGTCCACTCTACCCCTACTCACTACACCCCCTACCCCCTACACTCTATACTATATTACTCCGTATATACATACGTATACAAGAAAGTAAAAAGTGAATTAAAGAATGCAAATATGTAAACGAAAGAATAATTATATTAAAATTTAAACATGATAGAGAACCTCTTGTTGTAATAGGCGCATATGCACCAAAGAGGTAAGAATACCGATACCGAAGAGTTCCACGAAACACCACAGAAAATATAGATCAAGTTAATGAGAAATATGAGGTACTTCTTCTTGGAGATATGAATGCAAGTGTCGGGAATAAGGAAATTCCAAATGTTGTCGGGAAGTGCGGAGAGAATTTGTAAACCAAATGGAGAAATTTAAGAGAATTTGCAACATTTAATGAATCCGAATAACACCTTTTTTAAGAAGAGAGATATCGAAAATTTACGTGGGCGGCAAGGGAGTGTAGATCCTTAATTGATTACTTGATAGCTAATAAAAGAATAGTTAATAACAACAGTGAAGAGAGGAAGCGATATAGATTCTGACCATTAGCTGATAGTTAGTAGACTAAGCTAATTTCGTCGAAATTTATGATAGATTAGGAAAGCCTCCTGGATTCAATATTATTGAAGAAAATCAGATCGTTAGATCACTGCAAATGGCAGCTGATTTTGGGTACCATACGGACAGAAGTAATTTAAAATTATTTGTATGGCGTTATCTTAATAAAAAATGGAGTCGCTAACGCAGCCACAGTCATGTAAATGATCTTGGCTCTCTGGATGACGCTGCTTCGTGGGCTGTGCTGCCGATGTTTTGACCATCTTGTCGCGGTCTTCCTTAGGGCAGAGGATGAATGGTGCAAGAGTTTAAAGATGAGAAAGTTTGAGTTAACCAGGAAAAACAGTGAAAATGAGAAGAGAGCTAAAGCACAACACTCACCCAATGCCATTAATGGATATTTTGGGGAAATAATCAACATCATGACAAAATACGCTCGTGTACTAAGTTAGTTGTGTATGAAATCAAAATGGAAAAATACATTTGTTTTTCGAAATGTAGAGGACATGTCAGAAGTTTCCCTGAATAAAGTTAAATTGATTGTGTCTGAACCAATGGGGACTCAGGTGTAATAATAATAATAATAATAATAATAATAATAATAATAATAATAATAATAATAATAATAATAATAATATAATATTTATTGAGTCACAAATACAATTACAATCGTGATGACTGAGTCAAATATGTTGTATATGGAGGGGGTACAATTGCATGCATCTTCTTGGGTGCAGCGAGTGAAGTTACATTTATTGTCCAGATGCAAAACAAGGGGCCATCTCAGCATTTGCTCAAAGGACCAGGGAAAACGGACAAAAAACCTGATCAAGATGGGGTCTTTGGCCTAAAGACTATGCTACAATACTTGTTACAGATATATTAAGATATTACATAGTAGATAATTATTTTTAACAGCAAAGTAGATAAACATTTAACTTAATTTAATTTAAAATAATTTAACATTTCAAGATTTGTAGTTTCATTGTTCAAAATAACATTTACTTGGAATAATGATTTTACTGCTACTACTTATAATAATAACAATAATAATTATATTAATAATAATAATAGATAACATTTCTTATAAATTAATAATAGTAATGGCAATGCTAATAGTAATAATAACAGTACATGGTATCAATTATGGTAACACTACATATCATTTTAGCATATTCCTTGATTAAATCTTGAAATGGTGGGGAGGAGGAGGCAGGTTATGGCCAGTTTTTTCTATTTCTACACCTAGTCCTACTGCAGCACCTGAAATCACATTGGACATATTAGTCATTGAGGTATTCCTGAACGCTATAAAAAAGTTTTTCCCCAAGGAAGTGTTTGAGTTTATTCTTGAAGTTGTGTAAGCCTGTTGTGTTTCTCAGATGTATTGGTAATTTGTTGAAGAACTGTATACCTGAAGAGAATGTACCTTTTGGTATAATGTGCTTGTACACATTGGTTGATGAAGGTTACATGCTTGCCTTGTGTTATAGGAATGTAAACTTGAGTTAAATTTGTAAAGTGTGTCATTGTTTAGTAGATTTTTCTTTACAAACATGATAACTTCATAAATGAATATACAAGGCAGTGGTAGTATGTTAAGTTTTTGAATTGAGGTCTGCAGGACTCTGTTCTTTTTGTATTTGTCATTGTTCGAATGATTCTCTTTTGTATTTTGAATGTTTGTTTAGCCTCTGGTGCTTGGCCCCATATTATTATCCCGTATTTGAGAATAGAGTGCACATTTGCAAAGTACACTGTTCGTGCTGTCTCAATGGTGCTGTTTCTTATTATTATTCTAAGAGCATAATTAAGTTTGCTCAATTTTGAATTAATATCTTCTAGGTGTGAGTTCCTTTGAGGTTGGACTGTATGGTGATTCCGAGAAATTTTGTTTTCTGTGCTTGTGTGATGCTGTTTCCTTCTAATATTAAATTTGGTGAGTATTGTTGTGTTGAGTGGGAGTTGTGGAAAGGTATTGTGATTGTTTTGTCTTTGTTCAGGATTAGTTTGTTGTGGTGGATCCATTGTATTAGTTTGTCGATGGCTGGATTGGCTTTGTCTTGCAAAGCTTTGGTTGTTCTTTCTTTGAATATTATATTAGTAGAGTGTTTTAGTTCATGTGTCACTTCCGGTTGTGTTGTTTTCCATTATTGATGGCAGGTCATTTACAAACATAAGAAATAAAATCGGGCCTAGTGTGGATCCTTGCGGGACCCCATGTGTCACATCCCTTGGCTCGGAGTGATGATTATTTATTTTGTTGTCTTTTTGGTAAGGTAATACTACTATTTGTTTTCTGTCTGATAGATATGATTTTATCCACTTGTAAGCAATTCCTCGGATTCCATAAGATTCTAATTTTGACAATAGAATACTGTGATCTATCGTGTCAAAGGCTTTTGACAGGTCAAGAAAGAGACCAACAGGAATTTCTTTTTGTTCTAATGCCATGAGGATTTCATTTACAAAGGTGAATAAAGCAGTTTCAGTTGAATGATTTTCCCTGAATCCATGTTGTGAGTCAGTGATAATGTTACAGTGTATCAAGTAGTTCAGTGTATCAAGTTTTATAATTTTATAGAATGTTTGGGAAGGAGCCATAGAGTTAGTGATTGGTTGTATGAATGTGTTAATGGTTTGATGATATATGGAGCAATCTTTTTTATTAAGAAATCAGGAATGTTGTCTATCCCAGAGGATTGTTTATTTTGCATTTTGTTTATAATTTGAAGTATTTCCTTCTCTGTTGTTTCTGTGATGTACATGCTAGAAAGCAGTTTTTAAAGAAAGGTGGTGGTTGTAGAGCGTAGTGTTTGGTTTTCTTGTTTGTAGTAGTCTACCAGCAATCTCAGAGAAGTGTTTGTTGAATATATTGGCTGTTTCATTAGGGTTTGTTATTCTTCTGTTTTCATGGACTAGTTCAACATTTTGTTTTGTTATTTGCTGGTAATGTTTTTTACAATATTCACATAGCTTTGTTTTATTTTGGATTTTTATGTATTCATCATTTGACACTTGTTTGGCCTTTATTATAACTTTTTGAGTATAGCTGTATATTGCTTATAGTAGTTTACTATTTGATGATTGTACGAGTGTTCTTTTGTGAGTGTATAAAGCTCTCTTTTCTTTCACAAGAAATTTTAATACCTTTTGTTATCCATGCTTTGCTGTTTGTGTGTTATTTGTTTTGTGATACTGTAGTGGATGTGTGATGTTGAAATAGTGTTTGATTGTATTAAAGAAAGTGTTAAACTTTAGGTTGATGTCATCTATTTCATATACCCCTGGCCATGATTCATTAGTTAGTAGTTGGATGAGCTTGTTTAAGTTTTTTTCATTATACTTCCTAGACTCCTTTATTAGGTTCACTTTAGGTGAGGTGGAATTTATTTTAAGAGTGAGTAATTGAGCATTGTGGTCACTGAGCCCTGTATCATTAGTGGTGACTGTGTATGTGTGTTTTGTTTTGTCTAAAAGGATTTGGTCTATTGCTGTTTGGGAGTCCTTTGTTTGCCTGGTTGGTGTGTCTATTACTACATCTAGATTATAGGAGCGACTAAGTTTATTAGTTTAATTCTTTCTTTTTCATGAGTGTTATTAGCTGTTGGTAGGAAGTTAATGTTTATATCGCCACAGATTATGATAGAGTAATGAGCCCGCTTTGTTAATTTATCCAAGATTAATTCTAAGTTTTTTAAGAAAATTTGAAGATTTCCATCAGGGCTCGGTAAATGCTTAGGAGGAAGATGTTCAGCTTTGGAATTTCTACAATTGAACATTCTATGTCTGAGTCACATGTTATTTGTTTGAATTCATTTACTTGTTTGGATTCACAGTTGTTGGCCAGATATATGCATGTGCCTCCATACGTATGATTGATATTTGTGCGTTTGTCCCTACGACAGAAGTAACCAGCCAAGTAGAAACCCGGTATTTGTGTCATTTTTATTTGATCCTCCGTAAGCCATGTTCAGTTATACAGATTGCATTAGTGTGTTTATGTGGTATGTTAGCATAATTTCTAGTTCATGAATTTTGTTTTTAAGGATCAATGTTCTGATGTAGAATCTTAAAGGTGCTGTGTTTTCAGTTGTGACTGGTGTAGAGGTGGTTGTTAGCTATAGGTCCAGGTGCTGGATAGGTTTTGGAACAGCACGTAGGTTGTAGGATATGGATCGAGAGGGTTTGAGGAGAGTTTTGGGAGATGGGAGGGTTGGCGCTATGACAGCATAGGTGGGAGTGTAAGTCACAGGACTAGGGACAAGGCTGAATTAGAAACAGTAGGAGAACGGGCTGGAGTGGAGGGAGCAAGGACTGGAGTGGATGGAGTAGGGGTTGGTGTGGAGGGTAAGGACTGGTGTATAGGGAGAGGAGTTGGTGGAGGTGTAGAGGGTGCGGGAGATGGTGCTGACACTGAAGGAGCCTCTAGGATGTGTGTGGCTAGCTTACATCCTAGTGCGTGTTGCCAGCTTGTCTCAGGTGGAGACCATGCCGGGTGAATAGAGTCTCTGAGAGAAGTCTAAGTTCAATAATGTAATTTTTGTGTCTCTCAGATGATGTGTGAGTTTGTTGTTGGTTTTAATCTCGTTGTTAACAAGGATGTTGTTGCCAGGGGGCAGAGTGGTCATAATTACGCTTGTTTGCTGGGCAACCTTTTGAATTTTTGTATCTGTTGGCTTGGTTCTAGTTGGCTGCCATGGTTAATATCATTCTGCCCACCTATTATACGACTGTGTCCCGGGTTGTAAAGTGCTGTCGAGTGTTTCAAGTCGCTAGTCACGCTGCCAAACGAGCATTAGGCTTAAAAATGCCTGTGACCGCGTATTTGGAGGGAAGAAGCTCTCTCAATTTGGAGGACATGTTCCTACCATGGCTGTCAGCTAATACTAACACTTTCTGTTTCTGAGAGGTGTTGTTTTGGAAGTTGTGATTGCAGATCCATTGGTTAAAGTCGGCTTTGTAGTCTGCCTGGACACTGCAACTTGTGTTTTTGTGTGTGTGCTTGTGTAGAGGTTTTGTGGAGAATGAGGCAGAGGATTGGTGAGGGAGAAAACAGGGTCTTGGAGGAGATGGAACCTGTTGTTTGTAGGGAGGGCATTATGTGTCGAGTATGTTGTGGTGCAAGTGGATAGCTGGGCTTGATTAAGGGTTTGTTTGTTCTAGTTCTAGAAATTACTGTCCAGCCACTAGTGTTTAGAACTACCTCTTCCAGCCTACGGATTTCATCTTTAATTGCATTCACCTGCTGGAATGCAGCCTGTACGTGTTTGTAGGCTTTCTGAGGTCGGCGTTGAGTTTCAAAAGGGTTGTGGTGGTGCATGTTGGTGTTGTGATCAGTTTTTAACTTTGGGGTTATTTCATTGAAAAATTTAGTGTTATAATTGTTTTTTGCTAATAAACACTCAAATAAATGTGTTGATTGTGTAATATGAAACAATAGTCACATAATAATGAAAACGCTCATGTCACACGTTTTTGCACAAATTTTTGAACAAAAATTTAATTTATATTTTTGTTAACATTTCTTTTTCATATACCCTTCTTAAATGATTAATATAAAATTATCCCTTCACATTACTGCAAATTTATGAATCAAAGAAACTGTTTTGTATAACCCTGTAACACCGGGTTATGTGAAACGCAATCTTTTAACAGTCAATGCTGCAGAAACTTTAATACAATAGATTTGCATCCCTAAACAGATTTCTAGAAATAACTGTATTAGTGGAGCGATATCCGTGTACAATTATAGTGTATGGTTTTAAAGTTATTCTCAATTCATATATTACATCATTTCATATATACGTTTGACTATTCACGGTTCATTGAAAACTTAGTGTGTTTGTTATGGATTGACTATCAGAAGGCGATTAGCTGGAGACCTATGGTAATGAAGAATTGTTGCCTATACAAATTCCTACCCAGTAACTACGTTCACCATGCTCTTAATTAGGCATTATAAATTGGATGATTGCAATACTGACACTTCACAGGAATTTGTTAAAGTGTGCAAATACTGCAGCCTCTAACTTATAGCAAGCAAAACCAAAAGGTATCTGTGAAACAACTAATCATCTCCGAAATTGATGTTCATTGAAATGAATTTGTTTGATAACAGAAAATTTTGTTTCAATGAAAAAACAAAATAGAGTACTTCTAGAACTAAAACTAAAGACAGTAAAAAATTAGACAATAACCAATGTAATTTAACTACAAATATATAAAAAATACCAAAGAATCCAGTGAATGTTGCACAATAATTATTTTCGTCAAGTGTCAATGTTGGAAATAAGTTTCAAATGCACTATCTTATTACTGCTCTAATGAATGAGTTTTTAAAATCCATTTCATTAATTTTGTTCTGTTTACTTTGATTAAGTATTATTCAAAATGATGTTCCATAATATTGTGCTAACGGTACAAAGGGTGAAGATAAGACTAAACCGAATGATTCACATCTATTTTAAATATGTTCATAAGTTTCAATAGGTGCGTTAGTGTTATCATTTTCACCAGAGTAAATGTATGTTTTATCAGTAATGAATGTCTGTTTTTGGGAAGCGTTCACTAATATGATGAAATTCAAGTTTTTTTGGTGTTAAGGTGTGCTTTATTTTTGTAAATATTGTTATCTACCTTTAGTACAAATTAGTTAGTACCTTTAGTACTAGTTATTTATGTAACTAGTACTAATGAAATTTTGTTGAACAAGGTGACAATAGCACCTGAGACCGGCATTTTGAAAGAAGTACGCCAAAGACACTTTTGTTCAAAACGCATACATTATTATTGAGGACGAATTCATGGAAACTTACTCTTGGGATTCTCTTGGGAAACTTACTCTTGGGATTCTCAACCTAGAAGGCACCAGCCTTGTTAATTCCATCCCAATGTTTTTACTCTGCAGTACCCAGTTGTGGCTGTGACTTTTTTTCAGTACATGTACCACAAAGGAATACTTTCCTATTATGGAACAGTAAAGGTAACTATGCATGGGATCTGAAAATATCTTTAACACTGCACTATCATTTGTATCAGGTATTTAAACGTTAAATTCAAACAACTTGACGGTTTTAATTTTATTTACACAGACATGCAAAGATGTGTTCCCAGGAAGAAAAAGCTTAAAAAAAACAGGTTGATGAAAATGGAGAAGGAACAAGAAAGAACTAATAATACAATTTAAGCTTCAATTTTTAAAAAATTATTATTGTTAATGAACATATACAATAATTATACACATACAAATAAATCAACGTCTCTTCCCTGACTTTTGTTTCATTCTCTTACTTTTACCTGGCCTTGGCACTGATTTTCTGACTTTTCCACCAGGTCTGTTCCCTGACACGTGCTTATCAGGAAGACCTGCTGCACTTTCCTTCGTATTATGTTTGCGACCCTTCTTCCTTCCTCCCATTCCATATTTTTCATTTTTAAAATTTCGCTTTGCTTCAGCCCTGTAGCAAAACAAAACAGATAATAAATAATTACAAATAACTTATCAATTACAAAGCTCCATTACAGAATTTTCTAAGAGAGAGAGTATAAATATAATTCATAATTTTCATCTTTCATAAAAAATCATTTAATAATGTCATTCATTTAAGTCAAGGGCTAAGCTCTAGACATCCTCTTGCCATGTTTCTATCAAGATTAAGAAAATCCTACTAACGCTTGCCATATACATTATAACATTTTGAGCAAGTATTGTTATGCTGATAGAGCAAATGACTCTAAAAACAATTTGTTCTTTACTCCTTGTTGAGGAATGTCGGTCTGAAATCTTTATGTTATTTCTCAGTATAAACTTTGATTTGATAGGACTATTCAGAGCCAAGCCTTTCATTTATTAATTCAAAATTATATTGCAAATTAACCACAAAGTATTTTAAATAAATCAGTTTTTTGTATGTGAACTTTAGAATAAATACACTATTTTTTTGAAAATTGCATCACCAAGCACTATTACAACCAATGGCAGGCTTCAATTCCAACTCAGAGGACATGTGTTTCAGCTGTAAGCGATAAAAATTGCAGTGAAATAGTAGAACCTCAGATCTAGCAGTCTCCTTCTGTGTGAACACACAGGTCAGAGTTATGTTAAGCCCCAATTGGGGAAGAGCCATCAAAGTGGAAATATGAAAGCAAGCACCAATACGCCTCAATATCAAAGAGCACAATTTCAGCAAGCCAATTCAATTGGAACTGAAATGCTTGATCTCCAGTTTGTCATACCATAACATTTCGATTGACATAGAGCAGGAGTGTTTGACATCCAAGTCCTCAAGGGCCACAACTGAAATCTTTCAAATGGTTCTGGGTCATATTTTCATTAATTGTGTGTGTGTGTGTGTGTGGGGGGGGGGAGTTGAACTATGCGTAATAACAGGTCATAGCTTGCATAACACAGTGAAACATATTGGGATGATTTTGAATTTCTGAAATTACTAGAAAAAGTCCTTAGATCTAAACTTAAGCTATTTTTACATTAAAGGGAGTTTTGACCCTGTCAGGGCACATGCACTAGGCACATAATGTTCTTGTCCGGCATGGATGAAAGAGACTTTCACTTTTGATTAATAACCTTTCATGGGCCACAATAAAAGGCATCGAGGACCGCATGCAGCCCACGGGCCACCAGTTGGACAACCCTGATATAGAGTATGCAGCTTATATGATTATGATCCATGAGTGGGTGGGACAGCACAGTAATGAGAGATTTGCTGGATCTTGCAATATAACCACAACCATAATGACTGCCGTCTTGTCCATATGGCTACAGAGATGACACAGCTTTTCTTCAGCAACACTTCATCCACTGAAGCACTACAACTAGTGTACAACAGTCGGTGTTGTTTCAATGCCATATTGTAAGGATGTAGGATACTAGTGGCAGGCTAGCGCATCAGCTTGCAATGGCCAAACACCACAAACATCTCAAATGGTTCGCAAAGCAATGGGAACACACATGCCATCACTGATTTGCTATGTGGTGCTGATATTTAATGTTTTCACACTAGTAACATTTCAACTTTCCTACAAGGATGGTTATATACATGTAAAACTCTGCCATGGTGAACACAATCTGCTACCGTCCATTACGAGTGGCACAGCAGACCAACATTGTTGTGATGTACCACTGGAAATAACATGCAACCTTCAACATTATTAAGAGCAATGTCTGTAGCAACTTTTACGTAAGGCCGGCTTTAGGGCAAGCTTTAGGGCGATCCTACACAAGCCTTATTTAAGCAAGACTACATTAGACTTGCATAAACCTAAGTTGATTATTATTTATTTCCAATTACAACTGTCATTCATTATTAGCAGTTTTCATTTTCTTCTCACATTTTCTTTATGGAACTTCTCACTAATAATTTTGAACACTTCAATAAGTTCATCCACTGCACTTTTCTTCAACAATTTTTAATTAGACATTAGTTTTAAAAAAGCCAGTTGAATTTATGTTACTCGATACAATACCAATCCTTTTCGCTTTTCTTACAAATCAAAACAATGAGCTGTCTGGGCAACTCAATGCCTTTTTACTACTTTTAGAAAGGAGCTCTGTAAAGTTATAATGGGATAACTTCAGCAGCAACATGCAATCTCCTTTGCAGAACCAGGTCTAAAATTTCACTCTATTTGTGTCATATAACACATGTAAGAGAAATGGTTGGTCATCACAGTACAGCAGCAACCATTCTTGATGCTTTGTGGAGTTGTAAACGAACACTTAAGCAAGATTTTCCAAAAACATATACAGGTCATATAATCCTATGTCATGATATTTAGAAGCCCTCATTGCAGCTCAAACACACTTTAGAATTCTCAAGTTTACAGATTGTGCATCTGAAACCCTATCACACTCTTGATGCTCTGTGAACTTATAAGCAAAATCTATAGAAGGGAATCAGGAATATACCTAGGTCCTATGATGATACATGACATTTACAAGCTCTAATTACAGCCCAAACACACTTTAGTCCACACTGAATCCTGAAGGTTTCAGATTATGCATAGTTCAGGTTATGCATAGTTCTGAAACACTTATGTTATGTTATGTAATATACCTCAAGCGAGGAGAAAAGTTCTTTTCAACACAAACAAGTTTGGCCAATTTCAGGTAAGTTTTTTTTATTAGAGCGCTTAGTGTTTTTTGAGGGAGGACTTAAGGCAACTCCCCTCCTCCGGCCCCTCGCCATGTTGTACACTTCTCTAAGGATGTACTGTGTTCCGAACTTTAACCAAAAATTCTAATCTTATGTCAAAGACAATTGTTTCACATGCACTACACTATATGGAGCAAATACTATTCTCTAGAGCTAGTCTATTCTCAGAACTGTAATATGAAAATTTACTTACTTTTTATTCATGGGCTGCTTCTTATTTGTATTTCCTGGAGTTTGTTTACGTTTTGGCTTCAAATCCAGAAAGTCTAAATCAGTAGTCATTTTCTTCCGATACTTTTTAACTTGCTCCAGAAACTCTCGTTTTTCATTAATTTTCTGAACCTTTGCTTGCTTCTGCAAATCTTTGTTAACTTTACGCATTTTTCTTATATGTCGAACCTTTTCAGCTCTCTCTAAGATTTGTTGCCTTCTCTGAAGAGCACCACGAACCTAATATTTGAAAAACATGTCATATTTACTCATTCTTTTCAATTTTGAACTTATGAACAGTTAATACTAAATTATATACAAATTAATTAATATTAATGCTTTAGATTTTAAATATAGTTCACAAATGCCAAGAGCTCTTCATTTACAACCTTCTTCAGGATGTCGGGAAATAACATGTTTCATTGAAATCAATTTATTATTAACAAATAAAATAAGCAAATTAGAAAAATAACAATTAATATTGAATTATTTTATTTATAACCATACAATAATTTCAATTGTTTCTGAAACTGGAAGAGTAAAAATTGTAACAGAATTAACCTGTTAATTATGAATTTAAAAAGAAAATTATATTTTGATACCAAATTGTTTTGTGAATATTGATATTTTATACATTGCAGGTTTTGTGGCTGGGTTATAAATTCAAAACCTTATTCGGTATTACTATTCAGTATTTCAGTATTGTTATTCAGTATTACTGTCTCATTAATAGATGTAATCTCGCTATTCTAGTAACAAAAACAGGTTTTGAAAGTTGTAATTTCAAGATATTTGCACATTAAAGACAATGCAAATAAAGAGAAAAACTTTTTAAACAAAAACTGAAGAAACAACAAAGCAATTATGAATTTTAATGAAAATATAGAATGGATTGCCACATGTTATAAAAAAACATTTAAGTTACTGACATTTTGAAACAATATAAGTAAAAAAAAAAATTAAAACACTGTCAATACACACTAGAAATCACATTAGTAATTTAAGATTCTAAGTATCCATATGTAGTGGAAGGTGTCTTAAAGACAAGAAAGAAAAAAAGGGGGGGAAAGAGTGGCAAAAAGAGTTAACTTTACCTTTTGCATGTGGGAATCAGTTTTTGCCATTTCAGCAAAATAATCATCAGGTCGTTTTGTGGGAATCCCCAGTTCTTTCAATCGAGACAATCCATCAAGAGCTGCTGCTTGTGCTTGACGTAAAAACATGGTTTCCCGCTCAAAATCATTTAATACGGGGTCTTTAGCCTTGCCCAATTTTGCTTGCTTTTCCCTTTCTTCTTGCAACTGGAAATAAATAATTCAAAATTTTACTTATGGCAAGTCTCAATTTCATATTGCTTTAATGCATTTTCGTCAAACTATTTTCAAAGCATATTAAGAAGCATATATTATGAGTACCATACTCTCACAATGTATTTCTTTAATTATTCATTTTGCTAAACAAGTTGTTTTTTGTATTATTAAAATTAATAATACAAAAACAAAATGATGAAGAAAAATTTATTTATATACAAACAGAACAGAATCCACAATCATTAACTTAAAGTTTTATATTCTTACTAGTGGTCTGCAGCAGCTGAAATGCTGCTGAATAAAACCACACAAAATAGTTTTCCAAATCGTAGCTCACACACTGCTCAAGATCAACAAATGAAAATTCACTCTTCTTCAGTATTACCATAAATTAAATATCTTAACAAAACACACTGCATGAACACTACAGTAATGTAGCATACTATACACAGCTAGTTGCTATTCCACAATACAACAAGTAAATAGCAAATATTTATAATGGCAGGTGGCCTCTACCTTGGAGCCTTCCTGCCACAAAGATATCTGCTGTGTCTTAAGTAATAAGTCTTAAGAAACGGAAGAACGGTTCTCTTTGCGGATGATACGAACATCCTTTGCAATAAAGAAACAGTAAGTAGTACAATATCAGATGTTTCAAATTGGTTCCGAAATAACAAATTAATAGTAAACGAAAAGAAAACGGTTTTAATGCAGTTTTCCATTTCAAATAAACAATTCTGTGCTCCATTGAAAATGAATGTTGTAGCATTGACTGATGTTAAGGCAACAAAATTTTTAGGTCTCTGAATTCAGTCAAACCTTAAATGGAACGTCCATTTAAATGAATTGAACACAAAATTAAGTTTATTATGCTACGCGTTCAGAATTCTTGCAAATTCAGTCAGCCTTCATACTGCTCGTTGTGTATACTTCGAATGTTCATTCCGCCTGAGATATCACATAATATTCTGGGGAAATACATCTTATAGCTCCCAGATTTTTAGATTACAAAAACGAATTGTACGAATAATAACCAAAGCCCACCCACGTGATTCATGCAAGCTCTCTTCATTAATCTAGGAATTCTACCATTACCGTGTCTTTTTATTTACGAATCACTGGTTTTTGTAAAAAATGACTTGCTCAAGGGCGGGAATATTTTTGCAGAAAATGCCGAAGTATATTACTATAACACTCGACGTAGAAATCATATTCATCAGGTAACAGTATCAACAGCTCATTACAGAAAATTCACATACAATACATGTACATTATTTTACAACACTTTGCCAGATGACATTAAACGATTAAATTCAATAGAAAAGTTTAAATCCCAAGTGAAATCATTTCTGCTGCATAACTGTTTCTATACAATTAGAGACTATACTGAGCATCACAAGAAAAGTAACATTAATTTTAACAATGATACATAATGCATTATTTACCATTTGGACTGTATAAATGAGTATAAACAACCTGTAACAACTATTGTACTACAGCTTCCGGGTCAATGACCCCATCTCGATCAGGTTTTTCGTCCAGTTTCCCTGATCCATTGAGCAAATGCTGAGATGGCACCTTGTTTTGCTTCTGGACATAAATGTAACTTCATTTTCTGTGCACATCTTCTAGAATTCAGTGGGAAATACAATTATTCAAATTATTGTTTCCATGTTGTCGCAGATATAGAGCTTATTGCTTATTTATCTGAAAATATATTTATATGGAGTTTTCCTTAAAATTTACTGCTTATTTATCCTTGAAAATAGATTTTATTACATGGGAGTTTTTTTGTTTGTTTTTTCTCCCTTTAATTAAAATTTATTGCTTATTTATCCTTGAAAATAGATTTTATTACATGGGAGTTTTTTGTTGTTTTTTCTCCCTTTCAAAATTCAAAATTTATTGCTTATTTATCCTTGAAAATAGATTTTATTACATGGGAGTTTTTGTTGTTTTTTTTCTCCCTTTCAAAATTCAAAATTTAAGTAGTATATGACATAGGGATCACAGAATTTTGAAAATGTGCACACAATTCACTTTTCCCCATAGCACGTCATATGCAGTTTTTAACTGTTTTTTTGATGTAAAATAAATAAATAAATAAAAAAAAGTAGTAATGCATTATGTATGAGAATCCAGATGTATGTACATTATGAGAAGAGACAGAATAACACATTATTGCTTTTTTTATACAATATCCAAACTGATTCATTAGTTTTGGACTATTCCCAGAGTTACATGGTAATTAATGAAACCAGAGGCAACTCTCACATATCTGGAGGTTTTCTTTCAATTTCTGTGAGCATTGGAAATTAGTAAATACATAAATTAACAAAGTGGCAATGATTTAAATTAAATGTGTGTGGGTGTTTTTAATCAACAACACATTTTTCCTAGGTATCTTCAAAACTGTGCCATATTGTGCCTTTTCATCATCAGCCATCACAATGATTTATAAAATGCAAATTAGCTAATTAAATGAAAAATGTACATGCAGAGTTTCATTTCCTTTGTCTTTGAACCACAGTCCCCAAAACAACAAATTAATTCAAATTTAGACTATCTTACCTTTGCAGCAAGCTCTGGTGCCAATGCAGCTGGTTTTGAGTTTAAATCCAATCGCTCAACCCAAGGGAGTTTCAAGACAATGTTATTCAATATTCGATTCAGAGCAACCTATGTACAAAAACAAATAAATAAATTATTAATGTCTGTATTACTAGCTGTTTTAACAATTTGGAGCTCGAATTGTGTACCCAAGTCACCCCTTCAGGTGGGTATGACCTCGGTTTTCCCTGTTGCAAGAAACAAAATAAATACCCTTGCATTAAGAAATAACCAAAAACTTAATTTTTCTAGTAGTGAAACTTTTTGTAAAAAATATTAGTTTAAGTAGCATATAATTTAAAACATGCCCAAAATCTGTACTCAAGTCACCCTGGTTTACAGTATACATATATAAAATAAATATATACAGATATATGAGCTTTGTGATTATTAGTATTGTAATTAGACAGAAAATAAAAATATCTGAGCTAGCTGTAATATGAATAGAAATTAAGAGAATAGCTTCTGGTTTTATTTCACTTTCTAGTAACTATTTTTAACACTTCCTGACCCTGGAGCCCAAGTTTAACACTTCTTGTTATGTCTACATTTGAGGAAAAGAAAAAAGAGACAGTGCCTTCCTAACACCCAGATGAGCTGATACAATTGCCAACTGGACGAAGGGGAGGTCAAAATTCGGCAATATAAGAATCAGCAGATAAAATAGGCAAAATTAAAATTTTCTAAAACAACTCCAGAACCATAGTTGTGATTGCCATCATCAAAAGCATTAAAATATAAACAGTAAGAAAAAGGCATTTTGCCACACTTCCAAACTATATTAATGACATCAGCATCTTTGGTAGGCAAATTGATATTGGGCGCAGTGTGTTATTGGTGTGTTCAGTACGTTCCCTGTGGTCTTCAACAGAATGTATTATTTTAAGAACCTATGAAGATATAATCTTACAGGAAAACCTCTTGCAAGTTAATCAAGACTATTTTTATTTGACATTCTTTGCTAGGTAAATTAGTTGAGTTTAATATTGTGAAAAAGTAATAAAATTTATTATTCTAACACTGATGAGATACAAATAAATGGCAAAACATGAGTAATTTTCAGTACAATTTTTACTCATATGACCTATACTCAAGGTCTTTGGCTGCATAATTTCAATGGATCACGAATTAATACCATAAACATTTACAAATCCAGGGTTGGAAAAAACTCAGATTTTTTTAAAAATAACCCAACCCTCTGGATTTATAAAACCCTTGGGTTTAATATTTTGGGGGGCAGAGTAATTGAAATCACTTTAAAATTAAATTTTATTGATTCAAAGATGAATTTATATTAATTAAATTGCATTAATATACATAAATCTAAAAACTAACACATATTTAAATTAATTACTAACAAACACAAGATGTATTTATTAGTTTGTCTAATGTACTCTAATCTCCCCTATTTGTTATATTAATAAAATATTTTAATTACTTAACCCTCGCATGTCCAAGCAGGCGGCCTAATGTCCCCCTGTTCTCTTTTTTCCCTTACGATTAGCACAAAAAAAGATAGTAGATATTTTTCTCTCATTTATTTGGAAAATTTTAACATACTTTTTATAGAAATAAAGTTTTTTGGTTTACACAGAAATGTCTGGGGGAACTCAAGTTACCCCTCATTTGCCTTTCTTGTTGATATTTTGACATTCACATATATATATTTCTGTTGTATTTGGCCGTTGATTCATGACTAATATGACACTATTGTTTGAGACAAACGTGTCACTACTGGTAACGATTACCATCTGTTTTACTCTCCATGCAGCATTTTACATTATTCTCAGTTCTGTTGCGCATGTTGTAAGGAACCGCGTTTACGACAGCTATGAATGAGCAAGATATTAGACAGCGGATTTCAGAGGTAGATATTTATTTTACATATTTTCTAAAAGTTCTCAATGTTCTTGTAATAATGCAAGTGTGTTCAAATGTTCTTGTAATAACAATAATGTGAAATTATGATACCAGAACTTAGATGAGTAGCAAAAATTTTGAACATTTCAATATATTACAGAATATTTGTCAAATTTACACAAATGTTCTAGAACCAAATTGTAAGATGATAAGCGCAAAGCACAAAGCAAATACTATTCTGAGCTCAATATAATAGCTTTTCTGTCACAACTTTTGTTGGGGATCACTTGGTTCTCCCACACTAAAGGCTAAGTTTCAATATCATGCATGGCCAGGAAGGGTTAAAGGTGTAATGTGTATTAATCGTCTGTGAACATAGGAGCTAGATAATGACATGATAGGTAATAATCATGGTCCATTCAAAATTATTCATAACATTCGGGCGGCTTCAACAAGTGGCACAAGTAAATCAGTTAGAACGTGACTTTTTATGTTTATGTCACATCTTTGTAGTGACAGAAAAGGGCAGTATTTTAATTAAAATGGAATTTTCCGAAAACACTATATTTAATTACTGCTAACCAAAATCAATATAAATAGTAATTATGAATTTCTCAAATGACAGTATTGGTAATGCATACCTATGTATGTTCGGAGCAAACTGACACTGGCGTCGTCAGAGATTATTACCCATCACTGAGGTTTCCTGACTGTTCAAAAATGGTTTTCTCCAGTGAAATATTGGCTAACGGCAACAAAATATTCCAAACGTGTGTGTGTGGATTTTTGTTGTTTTTTTGTGTTGGAATTTTGTTAGATCCAAATAGTGGAAGAATTTGGGTGAAAAAAAAGGAGAGGAATTAACCAAAGATAACACCTAAAAAAAAAACATTAACTGATACATAATATAGTTGTAATTTTCATTTAAAGTATTCGATTTTTATGTTCATTAAGAGACCATGTTGTAGATTAAAAAGCTTACAATTTATGTTCGAAATATCTGTCCCCTACATCTATAAAATGTGAAATTCTTTGGTAACAATATTTTGAAAATTACATTATAACATTTAATGTGTATAAAATATTTCATATTTTTCAAGTGGGTTATTTCATAGGTTTTATTTAAAAAAAAAAGGTGTTTTCTTGGGGGGGGGGGGATTAAGGAAAATTTTGCCAACCCTCCCAAACACTCACTTCATTATTCACGTAAGTCTTCTTAGCATTTTCCTCGATGTTAAGTCCAGGCTTAATAATCCCCTTGGCAAAAGCTTCCTGCAACTACAAAACCACGAAACATTTCAAACTTCAACATCAAAATATCTTAAAACATTCAACAAATACAACACGAACTTACTTCAGTTTCGGAATCACTCTCACCGCTTTCTATTTCATATTGCATCATTGCAATTCTTTTAAATTAAATTCCGCAGTAGAATAAAATAATGACACAAAACCTTATAAAGGTTCTTTCTCTTGATCACATTCAATATTTTATAACCTCGGCATTAACCTAACTTGTGTTACTGGGGAACAAGTGGTGTCGTTCACTCCAGTTTAATAACTCGGCTAATGTCAGTATTAACACAAATAGAACTCCACTAACCCTCACCAAGGTGCTACAGAACCGCGTGCGAATTAACTCCTATTTCACTCCTGATCCCTCACCCAAATCAATTCTCATAAACGAATGTCAGCCCACCCAGTCTGTTTCCAAGCATGGTCGAGACATACTCTTTGGGTCGAGCACATGGTGGAATCAGAGAGTATATAACAGTGCCAGGGAAAGCCATGGAACAAAGTAATAAGTATTGTCTAATTTAAATTTAGTGACATATGACAGATACGTTCTGTCCCATTTATCCAATCGTGTACTCCCATACCTAAAAAAAAAGTCAAAACTTTTCCTTCTTCTTCATCTTATGAATTATTATTCATAAAAAGTACTTTTTTAAAATTAAAAACATTTAGCTTTCTTTCTTCTTTTTACTTTCTCTCTTTGCGCGAAAAAAGGCGAATTTTCGGACGAAAAACTCTTATTACAGTGCCCTAGTAATGAAAAAAGTGGATAAATCCAGTTGATAAATTTAGGAAATAAGTCCTCGAAAACGTTGTGTAGCCAGAATCAATGTTTTGTGGATCTTTGATACCAAATACTCGATTGGCGTCAAAACGTCTGTCCGTCTATAGTCAGTCTATGAATAATGCAAGCGGCTAAATCGTTCTCCATTTTCTCCAAAATTGATATTTCTCTGCAGATCCGGCTGATACCGTGCCTCCTTGAATTCGAAACCGATACTTTCATTGGGGGGAGGGGGTACTTTACACCAAGCCCCTGGGACATTTTCAAAATAAAAATGTTCATTCGTTTTTTACTAAATTTTGTTGTTGTATAGTGTAAAGGACGTTTAAGATGATGCAGGTATCATTTTCGTTGAGAACCCTGATTTTCCGAGCGTTTCAAAAATTCAATTTTTTTATAACTAAAATATTAAAGATATAGTTTTTTTCCTTAATAAAATCTTTTCCTTAAAGATAGATTTTGAAAAAAATCCAATGTACAATTTTTCAAAATTTGGAGTATTTTTTGCGTGATTTGGCGTGAAATAAAAGCAATTTTTAATTTTGTTTAAACAACTTTTTTCTCAAAAACGGCTCCATCGTGTTAGACGTAACTTTGTTGTTGGATAGTTTGAAGGACGTTCAACGGCGCAGGTCTCATGCTGGTTGAAAACCCTGATTTCCTTGAAAATTGCAAACATTTTTTTTTTTTTTGGCGTCGTCGTACAACTACAATTATGAAGATAAATTCCTTA
The DNA here is from genome assembly GCA_964035755.1 of Teleogryllus oceanicus. Classification (NCBI taxonomy): domain Eukaryota; kingdom Metazoa; phylum Arthropoda; class Insecta; order Orthoptera; family Gryllidae; genus Teleogryllus; species Teleogryllus oceanicus. Next base: position 10,174,576 of record CAXIVR010000002.1, read on the forward strand.
ATGAAATGTTTTTATGAAAAACAGATCTGAAGATAATCCCATGTTCAATTTTTGAAAAACAAAAAAATTTGTGTCAAGCACAGAAAATTTTCAATTTTTTTAAAACATATTTTCTTTAAAACGGCACCAATTTTTGATTAAATTTATACATTGGCGTTTAGGTTGCTTAAGAGAATGGTGCAGGTCTCATGTACGATAAAATGCTTGATTTTTCGAAAATTAAAAAAAAAAATTCGGCGCCTTCCTACAACTACAATTGTGAAGATACGTTTTTTCCTTAATGATAATTCATCAAAAAACATATCTTCAAATAAGGTCATGTTGAAGTTCTTGAAAATATCAATATTTTTAGTGTGAATTAGCGACAAACAATTTGTTGCATCGTTGACACAATGCGTCTCTTTACCCCTTGTTGGACGTTGAGCGGAGTAATTCTCCGTTACTCAGTAATTATTATATTAGTCAGGTCTCGTCACGTCGCCGTCAGTCAGTGCATTTTATCCCTTCATCCAGGGGCTCAACGCCGTTAGATTCCGGGGTTCCTAGTCGATCACCCAACCAGGAATTCGCTTAACCTCCGTGACTTCACGGAGCGTAATAAACGAATTCGGCTAGTGGCGAAGGCTCTGGTTGCCCGCTCCTAATTCATTGCGATTTATGAACGTAATACCAGCAGTGATACCAGATGCTTCGTAAGTTAGAATTTGAATATATTTTCATATTTCTTCGTTCGTTTCTTATATTCCAGCTTTTGTTATCTGTCTTGTAAGGAAAGCGCACAATATAGTCTTTCTCAAGTAGGAATCGAACCCGGAATCGCGTCATGCAAAGCGAGCACGCTGGCCAATAAGCTAAACTGTGAGGGCCAAGCTATTGTTATACATTTTCAAATTAATATTTTAGAAATTATTTAAAACAATTTGAAATATATGAAATAAAAATTGTTAGCCATCAGGGAATATCAGATTGGAATGCAAAAGGGGCTCGGGAGCTAATTTCTGTAAATTACGTCTTATTATTGGGGCCAGTGGCGTTTTACTTGAGTGTGCAAGTCGTGTGTCAACGCCCAAGGAAATTAAAAAAAAAATTTTTTTTTCTTTAAATTGCGCGTCCCCCCACTCAAGGACGTGGATTGGACGTGTGCGTTGGATGTCGATTCAATGGCCTGCTGGTGGGCGAGCGTCCGTCACAATGATATGCGGGTTGCGGTGTTTAGCGACACTCATGAAATTAATGTTTTTTTTTACATGAATAGTGAAAAAATGATACAAAAGTTTTTACATAATTACTTTTCTTACCTTTTATGTAAAAAAAAAAGAGTAATTGATAATGAGCGACCATGTCCTAACCTAAAAATTAGAGCCCGGAAGTTTGGCAAAATGCCTTTTTGTTATTGTTACTACTTTATGGTTTTTGACAATAGGAATCATTTAATTGTTTCTAGAGTTGTTTTAGTAGATTTTCTTTTTGCCTTTTTCGCATATTTTAGCTTCTGATGCCTATTTTTGCTATTTCGTCTTATTTTTGCCTTTTCTGCCTTTTGAGTCATTATTTTGCCACTTTTTTCCCCTCCAAGCACCGATCTCGATCAAGCTGAATATAAACCCTCAATCCTGGACAACACAAAAGCGCGGTTGTAGTTTGTCCATCTGTGGAAGAAGAGGTTGTGTTGAAACTCTAAATGATAAAAGCCTGATGATATCAGTTAAGTTTTTTTCTTTTTTTTTTTTCATTGATGCCGACAGATTTTGTTCGCTCACTTGGAACTACATTCTACTTTTGAGTATGGCCTACGATCTCTTCTGAGGACAGCACTCTTTGAATGATATACCGTACCCAGTGCTGCCGATTACAAAAGGGCGAAGAAGGCAAAACATAATTCCGTTTTCAGTTATGTCTTTTCTAAATTAGAATAAAAATGTTAATTATTTCAAAAATATTTTTTTAAAAGAATTCCTTTTAAATGTTATTTTACATGGTTGTACGTCTTTTTGCACTCCTACTTTACCTGAAATAAATGCCCTTTTTATGCCTATTTTAATAAAAATAACAATTTTGCCTGCCTATTTTAGGTAAAATAAATGCCTGGACTTTAGGACTCTATTAATAATATTTCAGAATTGAATTTTTAAAACCACTACTAAAGAAAAGGAAAAATGTCAAGCCTGTATTTTTAAATACTTAAAAATTTTCCAATTTTTGCTATAGAATATACAACACCCCCTATAGAACGTCAGTTTTTTTTTACTGTTTTTGACGTTAAATAAATAATGAAAATAATTTGAAAAATCTTCACCCCCCTCATTGTTGTTATTTTGGGACTACCTTTCCCTCATTCTTCCAATAGGATAATTTAAAATAATTCATCAAATTCGTTTATATAATTCAATTTTACTTTAATATGTTTGCGAAAAGAGTAGTGTGGGAGTTAACACTTTCCTTCACTGCCAAAGCCCAGGATGAGGAGAAGCCATTGGTTGGGTCATGATTTACCTGCACGAAAAGCAGTTATAATTGTCAAATTAGAATTCATATTTGCTTGAAAATATTTCGTTTTTGCACCAAATATTCTACGATTTGTAATGAGTTTTACAAAAAAATGACTGAAATGTGTTCATTCGCAGAGAAATTGTGGTATAAAAAGTATTACATGACTATTAGGCCTCATTCACAATGCAAACTTAAACGTAACCGTAACGTAGCCGCAAAACCTAGAAATGGGTTATAAAGCGAGATCATTCACAATGCCTTGACGTAAACGTAGACGTGAGACGTAAACTTAAGGAGCTCGCAAGCTCCAAGCTTCTACGTTTAAGTTTACGTCGAAATTCTACCAAAGACCAATCAGAGAGCAGCATGAAAAAAAAACAAATGCACAACAAAATCCGCGAGAAGGAAGGTCGACTCAGATCTATTCTTGTTTATGCGTGTGTATTGGTGTGTATAGTTGAAAGGTAGAGCAAAGAAGTTTGTGGAGTTTTGGTACGAGTTGCGAAGTGTTGATTCAAAATGGCAAATGAAGCGCCTCCTTTTTTTTTTTTTTTTTTTTTTTTTTTTTTAATAAAGCGCCCCTAAAATTAATGCTGCAGAAGCTTGCAACAACACAAGCTGCATGCCCAAATCTCTCTCCATGACAAAATCTGAACGTAGCGTTAAATATATTTGCGGTACACAATTTAAAGCTCACTGCTCGCATATAACCTCAATAGGTAGGGGCGCAACAGCTGCTCGCAAATGCAAAAGGTGAAATCGATAGGAGAGTCGAAAAAAAAGCTAGAAACGCATCGATCAATATGTTGAATTCTGATTGGTTCAGGCACAACCTACGTTCCAGCTTACGTTTGCCATGTGAATGCTCGTTTTACGTGAAAAGTTTACTGCATACGTTTACGGCTTACGTTACGTTTAAGTTTGCATTGTGAATGAGGCATTACTAAAGGCAGGAAAGTACGTGCTGTTTTAGAACCACTACTTACTTTCTCGCTACCGCTTACGTAGTAGAGAGAAAGTTATGTGAAGCTGCGGGGAAAAGCGGCTGATTTTCGGCAAAAAACTCTTATTGCAGGGCCCTGGTAATGAAAAAGTAGATAAATCCAGTTGCTAAATTAAGAAGAAAAAAAAGCCTCCAACACGCGGTGTAGTCAGAATCCATGTTTTGTGGTTTCTTGATATCGAAAATCGATTGACGGCAACACGTCTGTCCGTCTATGAACAACACTAGCGTCTAAACCGTTCAGCCGATTTTTTCCGAAACTGATATTCCCCAATCGATCTGGTTGATGTCGCGGTCCCTTGAATTTGAAACCGATATTTTAATTTTGGGGGGTACTTTACGTGAAGCTCGTGGGACATTTTCAAAATTTTCAAAAAAATGGCTCCATCGTTTTTTATTAAAGTTTGTTGTTGGATAGAGTAAAAGAGAATGGTGCAGGTCTCATTTTCGTTAAAACCTTGATTTTCGAAAATTGCAAAAATTCAGAATTTTTCGGCATCTTCCTACAACTACGGTTATGAAGATAGAGATATTTTCATTTAATGAAATATGTTCTTCAACATCACCAAATCTCTTATTGCATTGAGCTAGAACACTTTCCTTAGCTTTTGTCTGAGCTCTGAGCTGCATGTCGCCGAATTTATTATTTCTGCATCATTTTTACAACCGGTATGACACAGCTTGCTGATACGAATTTTTCCCTGACGTTTTTTGCTAATTCTATACTTTTGAAAAAAAAAAAAATTTTGTTTAAGGCCAATTTGAAGTTTAATTCTAAATTCCCTAAGTGAAAAAATCTGTCTAACATGTAGAGTGTAGAATTCCATCTTGTTGTTACACTCTCAATTAGCGCAAGTTCTGTTGTTTTATTTTATTTTCTTTTTTTCGAATTTCATCACTACGATTGAACCATTTCACAACGCTTTTCACTTTAGCTATAATTGCTGCAACGTCTGGTAAGGATTCATATTACTTTATGCCATTAAATTCAGCAAATGGGCAAAACAGTAGTTTTTTTGGTAACGGTTTTTTCTTCTGAAATGCTTTTTATACTGACGAAGTTACCTCCAATATCTGTAACGACGGCTGTAATTTTCTCAGGAGAGAAATGAGCGTTCATGTGACGTTCTGAGCGTTCATGTAACTCACAAACATCGAAAATAACAGACTCGAGCATTCCGTTTTCTATGAAATGAGCTGTTACACTAATAAAACTTCGCGTATGGCGCGTTTCAGTCCAAATGTCCGTGGTGAGACACACATTTGACAAATTGCTCATTCGCACTTTTATAGTCAGTGACAATCTTTCGTATTTTTGATTGATCAATGAATCGATAGGAAGGATTCTTGGCTTATACTTCTGGCAGTATAGCTCTGAAGAAGGCCTCATCAAGATGGCCGAAACGTCAGCTCCATCGACTGAGACGCGACTCATCCCGGACAGACAAGAATCATGACTCAGACTGCGGAAGCCTACGAATCCAATGAATCGATAATTCTTCTTGTTGGTACAGTATACAATAATACAGTTACTTGCAGCAAATGTTTAAAACCCTTTTTACGCCTATCGATATTGACTGAAAATATCATGTACAGAAGAGCTCGTGAAACTCTGCTATGCATATCACCACCGTCTTTAAAAGAAGCGATATTGCCGAAACTATCTTCCAACGTACTTTGATGGCACATAGGAACAGAAACTTCGTGATTATCTTCATCAGCGGAATATGAACTTACAGTACCTTCAAGTTCCTCCCCGTAGGTTGTTGTGGTCTCTGGTGGAGTGTCGTAGACGACCACCCGGACCCTTACGGCGCGGCTCACGTCGTTAGCTTGAAGGTGCAGGCAGTGAGGAAGCGATGCTAAGCTCCTGGTAGTCGGGTTCACCCGGCTACCCACCAGTTGGGCATATGGCGCGTCGACCTTCGGGCAGGATCGGGCGAAGGATGCTTCTCGGAGTACTCCGGGTCCCACTTTAAAGTCCGGCGGGAAACTTGTTACCACTCGCCAGGTTGCCCAGGTTCCGACGTTACCCATGTCGATAGCTGGCGATAAGCAATGGGGAGACGGGATGGGGGCTCCGAGCCGCCTGGGCCTTAGTTCAGGTGGCCTCCAGTTGGGCTCTCGGCAGTGGCCCGATACTCTGGGCAAAGAGGAGGGAACTTGTTCCCGACGCATGTGAGTGGCGCATTGTTATGACTCCGGTACTAGCCTGGATAGCTAGGAGCTCTGAGTCGGCAGGGCGGCCCGACTCAGGCATTGTATGGGGAGGTTACCGTGAATAATCGATATCAAAACCAAAACAAAGAAGGCTTCAAAATATATCTACTTCAGGACGAATCAGTAAAATATCTATACCAACAAAGATTACAATAATATTTACAAAATAAAGATACTACCAAAAACTTAAACGATGAATGAAATAATATAAAAAAAAAACAGCATAATGCAAGCTGCAAAAGAAGCTATAGGTAAAAAGAATAAATTTAGGAAAAAAGACAGGACTAAGATTATGGAATATGGAAATAGAGAATGCCATAAAGGAAAAGAAAAAACATATAAAGAAAAAAAAAAAAAAAAAAAATAATAAAAAAAGATGAAGCAATTAAATAAAACAGAAAGAGATATGGTACGTCTCCACATTATCAACAAAGAAGAGTGGATAAACTACTAAACAAGTCTATGGGAAGAACAACTGGAATATGAACCTGAAAAGATTAACAACTCCTTAAATGAATTTGATGGAGGTGCCATAAGCAATTAAATACACAAATGACGCGTGTGGGGTTGCTGGTCCCCATCAGGCGCCTCCCAGGTGGCGGATGAGGAATGCTTCCAGATATGGGTGGCTCAGGGAAATAAAATGCCCGGGCGGACCAAAACCAGCGAAGAGGACGGCAGCGGCTCAGAAGGCGGAAGAGAGTGATTGGCACCACTCCAACGGGGAAGAGGCGGAAGACCGAAATCGCCTGTGGACTTGCAGGGAGGGCATTGACCCAAAGTCTAGGGGTGAGTCCCCAACAGGGTCCTCCAGACGGGGGTTGGATGCTGGGCATCATCCGCAAAAACATACACTGCTAAACGTGCTACACAGCAGCCTCGAGATAGATGGACTGATGTAAAGAAACAGACACGGCCAAGTCAATAGAAAACGAATATAGGCTCATGGGATGTAAAAACACTTTTACATGCAGGGAAGCTACAAGAATTGTTTGATCAAATTGAAAAGACAAAGGTAGAAATACTTGCAGTGCAAGACACTAGATGGGTAGGAAGTGGTTGCATAACTAAACAAAATTTTGCCTTCTATTTCAATGGCCCTAGTACTAGAACAGAACAAACTAGTTTTGGTATCCTGATAAAGGAATACATCCTAAATCAATTAATTGGGTATACGCCAATAAATGAATGATTATGTCTAATAAGACTCAGAGGCAGACATAATAACATAACAATAGTAGATATATATGCTCCAACTAATGAACAACCGGAAGAAGTTGAAGAAATATTTTATGGCCAATTACAAACCACATATGACCAAATAGCTATAAGTGACACTAAAATAATAATGGGTGACTTTAACGCACAAGTTGGGATGGAGAAGACATACCAGATAGAAACGGGGAGTAATACGTTACATGGAAAAACAAATGAAAATGATGAATTGCTATGTTCTTTTGCAATAAGTAATAATCTAATCATAGCAGTACTTTATTCCAACATAGTGAAATACACAAAGGAACATGGACCCCCTTAATCAAAATACATTAAATCAGATTGATCATGTCCTAGTAAACGCAATGATAGAAGATGTAAGAACCATGCGAGGACCAAACATAGATTATGTGCTGTGACATCATTATGTGCTGAAAACAATAGTAAACCAAAAGTTGCCAATGATTTATAAAGAAAAAAGAAAAGACGCCTTCAAATGGGACGTGGAAACATTGCAAGATTTGCAATAACAAAAGGAATATAGAGTGAAGTTATCAGACAGTCTTAAAAAACGCAAAATACATGAGATAAATAAGGATTGGGAAGATCTCAAAGAAAAGATAATAGTGTTGCGGAGGGAACAATTGGGAAAAGGAAAAAAAAAAAAAAGGGGGCAATGATTGCAGAATAGCAATACAAAGAAAGAATGAAGGAAAAAAAACAAGAAAAATATAAGAAAGAACGAATTAAATTTAATAGATTACGTAGTAAAAAGAAGAAAAATTGGATCAACAATAAAACAAGAAATATAGAAGAATATCTCAAGAAAAAATGAATCTAGAAAAGTTTTCGGTGAAATTACGCGAATGAAAAGAACACAAAGTAATCAAGGGTTTTGCACAGACCAATCAGGCAACATATTACCAAAAAATCAAATATTGCAAAGATGGAGAACTATTTTGAAAAATATTTAATCCGACCAACAAACCCCAAGGTAATTTGATGGACAATGAACAGATAATTGATGAAGATGAAATAGCAGAACCTTCTTTTAATGAAATATTTAAGAACTATCGACCCATTGCATTTCTAAACATAGTCTACGAAATGTTTGCTATTCTCCTAAACAATAGACTAACATCAATTGTTGAAACCAAAATTAGAGATTTTCAAGCCGGATTCCGTGAAAACAGGCCAACGATTGATAATATTTTCTTGATAACACAGGTATTTGAAAAAGTTATGAATACGGAATTGAAATACATAATATGGTTATAGATTTCGCCCAAGTCTTTGATTCAATCCCAAGAAATAGAATAATAGAGAGCTTAAAGAAATATGAAATACCAAATAAACTGATAAAGTTAATTAGTTAATAGAGTCTGTGGATGACCGTCGCGGTGTAAGCACCGTCCCTTGGCGCTCCGAGCTAGGCAGCAGGTAGCCACCGTTATAACTATTGCACTCAACGTTCACCTGACGCTGTAGAAGCCCGAAAAGATAAGTATATTTCGCTGTACTTTACCATTCAATGAAAGTATATTGCATCTTTCTTCTTAAGTTTCATTTGTATTCTTACTTATTGTAATATCCTATTCTCCCTCGCTCTGGTACCACGACGCCTCACGTCGCGGCGCCAATGTAATTATTATTCCTCTCTGGTACCTCGACGCCTCACGTCGTTTTTTCCTCACCTCCTTTGGTACCACGACGCCTCACGTCGCTGGTGCCAATGTAATTTTTTAATCCCCTTTTAAACCCTTCCCCCCAAATTCACTCCTCCCGCCAGCTCGTACTATTATCTGTTCCTTACCGTGTCGTAGTTCGCGCGCTCACTCCATACGGAGTTGAAGTAAGGGTCCGCTTTGTTCGTGCCTGGGTCAACGTTCATACCATTACAGAATAAAAGACATGGAATCACGGCAATTATGAGCCATTGGGATGCTCATGCATTTAATTTTGGACTTTTCTTAGCTGATATCCCTTTCGTGAACACCATCTGCCCCTCCAACTTACAAAACATAACAACACAAATATATATAAACACCCAGGAAGAAAAACATATAAACATACACACTGAAAATACAATACAAAGAAAACAAATCTCATCCATCCATCAGAATGCGCATTCTGTCGTGACCTTATTTATTATCCTTAGTCTAATAGCATAACTTGGTCTTCGACAGAACTTCTTTTGAATGGAGCGTAAACAAACCAAAGAAAATACAGTTTTTGCACAATTCGTGCCACTTCCCTTTTCTGCAGTGATGTCACCTTCCATCAGCGCCCGTCGCTGGTAGTTATCACGTGCATTATTCACGCACGCGGTTCCCCGTTCAGCTGCCACCAGATCCTCGATGGTTCACTCCTCCGTTTAATACATGCCAATGCATCCACGACTATTGTTTTCTTTGTCTTAATCGCGTCTTCCTGAACGTTATTTCTATATCTCGCGATATACCTATATATCTTTCGCGACGCTTCTATTTCCTGACACCTAATTTGCGTAAGTATTTTCTATGCAGATTTTTTTTCGTGAATTTCTAACTGAATTTTAATAAATTTTCGATATACTCATTCTAAACAATTGTTTCTATGCAACCAAAATAGCCTAATAACATTTTGCACGACACTTCCGCGAAATTTCTCAAAAACTCAACACAACATAAAAACGTGTGTGATCATCCTCAGATCCGAACTCATTCTGTCCGTAACCCAGTTCACATTGTTGGTCCCTACAATCCAAGTGACTGTCTTTTTTCCAAACATATGCCCATCACCATAATAAATGTTCAAAAACTCTTACATTTTTGCTGTTTTCGGGCATTTTGCGTCTTACATAAATTCCCCCCGCACCGTAACTAATTTTGCCCTGCTCTAAATATTTTTCCCTATAATTCCTGTAAGTTTGGCCAAAATCCACCCAGGCATTCACTGGATATTCAACAAAATTCTTCTTGTTATATATTTCCAGGAGTACAACAATGAGTTCCGTCTTCCATCTTCGTCATGTTATGCATGCAATTTATACCATTTATAATATTTACGGAACCCGTGGCTCGAATAACGTGGTTCTTGCTTTAAAATGTTTCTAAATTTAAGTTCTGTCCATCGTTCATCACACCTATTTCTGCCCCTTATGTTTTCTTGTATCACGCTTTTAATTATGGTTACGCGGCGCTGTTGTCTCTTTTTTTTCCTTTTCATTTCTTTAATTTTCCCCCTTTGGCCCCCATGTTTCATGCCTCTTTGGGCTCTCCCCAGATCAAGCATTATTTTACTTTATTTATCTGGGGATCTCCCTCATTGTTCCAAGTTTTCTCCCCCGACCACCTTCCACAAATTTCCCTTCCTAGTGTCTTTTTTCTGATTTTGACTTTGTTTAAATTTCCCTTCTCCAAAATTGACGGGGCAACAAGAAGAAATCATTTCAATATTAATTTTAAACCCAAAATTTTGGGAGAAGGGGAAGAGGCACGGGATATGCAGTAATTTGCCTACCTTTTTCCCCTTTTTCACCCGTTAACTGAATTTGAAAAGCACAAAGACTCCAGTGAATTTAATCTAATTTTGGGCAGGTTTAGAAAAAAACGGGTTTAACGCGACGTGAGATTTCAAATTAAAATTTTGAAGAAAAAAAGACAGCCCCCAGCTCGAGTTTACCACCCCGAAACTGTTTGGGAATTCGGGGGAAAGAAAATTAAGAAGACCCCGACAAGCTGGTCATCAAAGAAAGCCAAAAAGAAAATTTTAAATTTTTAACCCTGCAAGATATTGATGGGAGCCATGGGATAGGTCTAAACCGGGAAAACGGGCCCCCAATTATTGAAAATTTTTTTTAGTTAAGGAAACGGAGGAAATGTTTTTTTCCCAAACCGCTGCTAAAGGGCATACTGGCATTCCCCCGGGAGGATCTCACAAAATGGGCCCCTTTGGTTTTGGGGGTTACCATCGACCGTTTTGGGCCTCAAGAACGTGGGACAGAAGACCATCGTCATCAAACATGGAAACAGTGGGCCGGGGTGAAAACCCGGGACCAGCGGGAGGTAGTTCGCCATGTGGGAGCGCCCCTTTTCCCCTTTCCCAAACCCCCCACTTTCACCCCCTTTTCAAAACCCATTTTGGGAATTTTTCCCGAGAATTCCCTTCCTTTCTTTTTCCCGGAAGTTTTAAAACCCCTCAGTTAATGCTCCACTCTTTTCCCCTCCATCCTGTAAATTTTTTACCGTGGGGGGCCCGGGAAACCCTTTTCTCCGACGGAAAGCGTCTACCCCAGAAAAAAGGGTTAATTCGCCCTCTATCTGTACGTTCAATTTTAAATCCCTGGGTCTCGCCCCCCCATTTGATGAATTTTAAAGGGAAAAATAATATCTAAACCCCTTTTTTCATCCTTTTTCTTGCAAACCGGTTAAAAAAATTCCCCCAAACCGGGGCCCCAGTAGAAATTTCCCAGGGTCCCCGCTTGATAAGAGTTTTGAGGGGAAAGCCAGGGGCCCCCGCACATGGTGGGGGATGTCGATATTACTTTCCCGGACGATCTTAGACAAAAACCTTATCTCTATTCAACAAACAGGGGATTGCCAACGTAGTGAAAATCTTTTATCGAAGTGGGAATTTTTGGGAAAAAACCCCCTTTTGGGCTTCGGTATGTCCCTCCTGTTAGGCAGATAAATATGTTGGACAACCCTTTTATCTGGGGATCCATTTTTATGAATATTTTTTTTTAAGGGTGATTTTAATCAAACCTTTTTGGGCCCCGCCTTCTGCAGAGCATTTTACACGCTTTATCCACAGAAAGGACTCAAAATTTTTACCCTAGCACCACACCCCCACCGAACGGAAACTTGATCGATTATAATAGTGTCTAATAAACAAAAAGTTCGAAATCAGGGTCAACCCCCAGCCCCCGGATTTAAAAACAGATCTAATTTAACTTGTTTACAATTAATGTCCAAATATCCCCGCACTTAATAAAAATACCCGGATTTTTCAAAATTCGATAAAAGATTTAATGTATAGGGGATTGAACTTCCATGGCACCTTGTCCACAAAGAAGAACCGTTTGGAACCAAAGTTGCGATTTTCCCCAAATATTACAACTTATGACTGGCAGGGCCCCCCAAAAAATATTCCCGGTAACTCGTCCCCGCATCGGTTAACTGATAAAATTTCGGAATTTAATGAAAGATCGGGGATGCAAAATGCTTTTTTCCCGGGAAAACAAATGCAAAACTTTTTAAAAAAAACAGTAAAAAATGTTCAAAAATGAAAATTCCATAAATCCCCAAACCCCAAAAATAAAATATTACCACCCCCTTTTCGGAGAATCCGGACTCCAAAACGAGGAAAAAATTTAAAAATTTTTAAAAAAGGGAAACCCTCCCCCAAATTGAAAGAATATTTTTCCAGAATTCAAAACCAAAATTTTTGTAAGTAAGTTATTTCATTTGGGGCAGTAACTTGAAGAGTCAATTCTCGCTTTTTCCAAAAAAAGAAACGGGAAAATTTAACGACGAATTTTTCTTTTCATCCGTGGAAAATGAGGGTATAATAAAAAAAGTTCGGGCTCGGTACCGATGATATAAATGCCAAACGAAAAAACGTAGATGTACCATCCAACTTAAGAAATAGTTTCTTAATGAGCGGACAAATTCTTTATTTGGAAAAAATGGGCTCGGGATCCTATTCCCAAGACAGCATCAACCAGAAAAAACTATTAAACCAAACCCCCCAGCATCCTCCCGACTATTTCTAAAGTACTGAAAATGCCCGTAACAAACTGAACTCATCTAAAAAAATCACTTTTTTAAAAAGATCAGTAACGGTTTCCCTTCCGGCAGGAATACTGGGACTGCGCTACTGAATGTTTTGAAGATGCAGAACAGCCGTAGATCACAGTAAAAAATATCTTTAAATTTTTCTGGATTTCAGCAAAACGTTTTGACCAGTAGATCCATCTTAATTTTGCAAAACTAAAAAACATGGGGTTTGTACCGCCCCACGTGTACATGGTTTCAATATTTAACTCCCGAACCCAAAGAGGGGCGGGGGAGTCGCAGCTCAAGGGCCTTGAAACTTAAACCGCGGGGTTGCTTTAAGGTAATGTATTAGGGCCCCCTACCCCCAATGTATGTAAACGATTTGGGGAAAAGGTTTAAATATTAAAAAAAAGTAACGATGATCTTGGGGTATATTAAGGGGACCTGTCTAAACTCTTCCCCACCGACATAAAATTAACCGGAGATTTGATAACCTGGGAAAAAAATGGGGAGCGTTATTAGGCCTCAATTAAACCCAAAAAAACAAAAGGGATCAATTTTCAGTCTGGGAAAAACACTTTAATAAAATCCCCTTTCTTTGCCTAAAAATTTTTATAAATGGGGCATCGTTCTACCTTGGCGTTCTGAAGTCAAGAACCTTTGGTGTTTTTGAAACACCGCCCGCTGGAACTCCCAAAAGATTCAACCTGCCGTAAAGTTTTTTGGGAATGCATCTGCTGAAACGCTCAAAACGCTTTTCCAAGAGTTCATGAGACACTCATTAAATTACTTATTTGCCACATTTTAATTTTTTGGGCTTTCTTTTGACAAAAATGACATCTAAATTACAACGTAAATCCTGGGAAAAGAAAAAGGGATGAAGGGTTTTTTTTTGATCTAAGAAAAAAAGACCAAAGTATTGCACCCTTTTTACCACCTATATGCTTTCTTCAGACAAAAAAAGGGTTTTTCACTCCACTTCTCCTTATAAAATTTTCCCCGGTTTTCATGCAACAGTCTAATAAGGGGAATTTTAACCCCTGGGAAAATTAAAAATGAGTTTTAGTTCAGCTCTGTTTTTGGGACCACGTCACAGTAAGACTTCCTTCAGTAAATTTTGACCAATATATTTTTCCGAACCTTTAAAAAAAACTATAGGGGGTCTAAAAATTAATATTTCCCGAAAAAAAAGAATTAAATACTTGGGTAAGGTATAACGACATAATAGAATGGCATTAATGTCCTCTTATCCTCCAGACTTTTCCCACTACCAAGCACCCTCACCCCCCAAACGCCAATTTCTCCCTTTTTAAATTCAAAATCCCCCCCCCATACCTCATTACTCTTTTCTGTTTTTTATTCCCCCTCACACCATCTAAAATTATTAACAACCACACATTTTCTTTTATCCTAATGAAATTTTCAAATAAAATTTTTAAAAAGTGATTAGCACACTCCAAATAAATGCTAACATACTTACAGCTATCTTTGTACAGTCATCATTGTTACCCTTATCTACAATATATTGGCCTTGCAATAATTACAATTGATGTTTATATCCTATTGTACTTTTATATTGTTTCTTAATACTTCAATATTATATTTTAAATTACTGGTACTATTATCTTAGAGCCTATTGTGCTTCTCTTTGTTACAAATTTTTTATATTTATGTAAAGTTTTGATGTATACCAAACTAACATTTCTGTACCGCTTCGGGAAAATTTAACTTTTCCACCTACTTTTCTTCCTCATTTTCTTCTTTTCTTACTTCCCTTCTTCAAGACTTCCCATTTATGTCTTTAGACCCTTTCCCTAAACGCATCATCTCTTCCCCTTCCTACAAATCCATACCATATTCTTCTATATTAATGTTCAGCCTAAGCCGGATCCTGATTGAGGTTTTCTGGTTTACTCAACTGTTAAGGCTACCCCGGATGGCCCTTGCTTTGCACTCCCAGTCATAAATGTACAGTTTATCCCCCCTTTAGTCTCTCTCCTTTCTTCTTTCTCGTTCGTGTTTTCTAATTCATTTTCATTTATGATTCCCTTCTCTCATTTTTCTCTTCTGTTCCATTTGTATACATTAATGCTGTTCGGCCCTAAGCCGCCATCCTGATTGAGGTTTTCTGGGTTTACTCAATCGCTTAAGGCGTATGCCGGATGGTCCCTAGTTTTGCACTCCCAGACGTAAATGTACAGATTCCCTCCCTCTTATAGTTACTTCCTGTATCAAATGTAGACTCAGCGGTTAGGCGGAAGAGCAGGCCTATGGCCTGAGCCTCGCCATTAATAAAGACATTATTATTATTATTATTATTATTATTATTATTATTATTATTATTATATTTATTATTATTATTATAAATGTTATAAAAATACACAAAATATAATTAATACCGGAACAACAAAAACGGATGCAATAAAAATTAATAAAGGACTTAGACAAGGGTGCATATTATCACGTACTCCATTTAATGTATATATTGTGACATACCAAAAATGACGGACATTTTTGTTTAGGCAAATAAAGGTCAAAATATTGCAAAAGACGTGGGTTTCTATGGTGCAGATACGCAGAGGGTACACCATAGCAACGCGAAAAAAAACAAGAGGATAAAAAACACAGCGAGCTTTGAAGGGTGGATCAGATTGGTAATTAGGGCATTCCGACTAGTGTCGTGGTGGTGAGCGGATCGCTCTGCGATTTTTCCTGCGGTTAATTAATAAATCGGGACTTGTAATTGCACCGAACCCGGTCTCCCAGAACCTATCTGCGCTTACCTGGGCTCGTGTGGTCGGCTAGCTCAGGAAGCATGTAGATTTTAGAAGAATGGATGGTGGACAGATTTAGCTACGTGATGAATTAAAAAAGTACTTAGAACACAAATGAACTTTAATGAAAGAGTTAAGATTTTTAATTTACAAAAAATCACGATCTGAGCTCGTGAGTAATTACTTCTTCTATTTTTATGCTATAAACTAACACATTACAGGGAACTTGAAATTGAAAGGAAGTCGCCAATGCGCGGCGAGCACTTCCTGGGCAAGAGTTTCTTTCCTAAACAAGCGTTGCGCCTGAAGGGCGTACTGAAGATTTTGCCGCAGTTCGACAATCAAAAACACAGTCACCGTTTGCAGGCAGGTCGCTGAACTTCACGCCAGACGGCTTGTCCCGTGGGTGCAGGGGAAGCCCTTGAGTCCCGCGGCGGCGGCGGCGGCGGTGGCGGTGGCGCAGTGTGACCGCGGCGGCAGCGGCGACTGCGGTGATGCAGTGATGGTGGCGGCAATAGCGACGACAGCTCAAGACTTAGGCGTCCGATAGCGCGATAACAATCATCACGTAAATTGTAACGTGCGACGCGGGCGTGATCGGCAGAGATCAAAAAAGAGATTTACTCGACTAATGAGTAACCGGAGGAGCCACTTGTCCTCAATTTAAAGTAGAGGGACACCGCCCTTCCCCGCTCTGCTGTTCTGTGAGCTGAGCGCACGTCAGCGCTCAGCTCTCCTTGCACCTCTGACCCGCTTACAATGATCTCTCCCACCGTTCTGTCCTGCCTCTCCGGCGCATGCCAGCGCTCACAAGCCCTTTCTTCCTCCCAGTTTCCCAAATGTTCTGGAAGTTTCCCGAAATTTTACTAACACGTGCTTCTATTGGCGAAAGGTTCCTACGTCTTACTTAAATTTGGTCCAATAATCCCTAGCGTTTCGCCGGTGTGTCGAGCGGAATTTTCCGTGATGCGCTCTCACTCGCATACTTTTGGCAAACAAACGCAGGTGGTCCCTCCCGGAGTTTCCAAACTGCGTAGCCCCCTTCCCAGCTAGATCCCTAGGGATAGACCCGCGTCGGCGCTGGCGAAAACAAACACAGCCCCCCTCGCCTGCCCGGCGCCGAGGTGTCGCGGCTGCAGCTGTGCGGAACGAATTAGCCACCCGATGGCTCAGAAAAGACGCAAAAGGCGCCAGCTCGTGATTACACAACATTTTGTTTGCGATTATCCGAGGCATAATATTCGGTATCGTTACATAATATTTCGTGAGAGTGAGCATTAAACTTGAACTTAGAATATTTCCGCATTAAGTGTACAACTTGTAAAATTTACGTGTTCTACCATTGCAAACTCGGACTTGTAATATTTTCATGAGTGAACTGGAAAGTGAACTTAGAATATTTTCGCGGTGAAGTTACGAGACTCGACTTAGACATTTTACAACTGGATTGTGAATTGCCAGGTTAGTTGATAGAAAATAATATTAGAAGGATGTTATTCCTACTTGAAAAAAAAATCAGTTTGAAATAGATGCCCACCTGAGGCGCAAGTTAAAGAGCATAGGCAGTGTTTGTGAAGTGGTTGGAGGAAGTTTCGACTTGGTCGCTGATCATCGTGGACTTCAACAAGAAGGAAGATTGATCTACTCTACGCGACGGCATCGAGCGACGTGCGAACGAAGAGGCAAGAAAGGATAAAATGTTCTATAACGCTGTTATTGCAATATCGAGGAAAATGGTCATGACCTAACGATAACTTGTATAATCAATGATAGTCTGATAATTGCTGGCATTCATAATAAATTATAATTCATAGTTTGAAAGAAAGCTGGTTCTTATTTGCTATTACATACAATCATTGAGTAGATATTTCAGAATTATTTTCAGATTCTTCGCTACTCCGTATGGATGGCAGATTGAGTAATTGGTTGTGGAGTAGGTAGCAACAATTATTTATTAAGAACCCGTCGACCGAGCTAGCGGGATTCACATTTATTTGTAATATATCCGAAGACAGTAATAGATAATCAGGAATTCAAGTGTAACCTTTTCCTGGTGCCCAAATTGTTTATAAATTCGGAAATTGGTTACGATTGACACTTAGTACTAGTAATTAAATAAAATAAAAACGTTTCAATATAGATGAAATTATAATACAATGGAAAAATTAAATAAATCCCGGAATAAAGCTACACCCCCAAAATAAATGCATTAATACATTAATGTTTGCAGATGATCAAATAATTATATAGAAAACGAAAAATGATCTGCAAAAATCTATATTAAGCTTAAACCAGATATGTGAGCTTTCAAAATATCAGTTAAAAAGACGAAAGTAATGGCTTTTAAAGGGGAAAACGTTCCAAAATTGTTATAAATCAGCAGATAATAGAACAGGTGTCACATTTTCATTTCTTGGGCATCTATTGAAGGGAAAATGATATGCAAAATAAGCTACATAAATATCAAAAGATGTGTGGAACTATTCATAGAACTTTAAAAAACACAGCAAAGAAACTACAATGAAATTTTATACAGTAATGGCAGCACCAATGCTTACAGAAGCGAATCAAGGAGTCTAATAGCAAAAGAGCTAAAAAAAAGAGACGAAATTCCTTAGGAGAGTGAAAGGTTGCTCGATATTAGATCAAATAAGAAATGAGGAGATTGGATTTGATCTAAATATGTATTCCATGAATGGTGGTATTAAAGAAAATAAACAACGCTGGATACAACACGTACATAGAATGGATAATGCAAGAATAACCAAATCAGTATTACCTTACAAACCGTTAGGAAGAACAGAAATAGGGTGTCTAAGGAAAAGGCGGTTGGAGTGAAGACGGAGCTGGCTATTAGCCTAAGCCTTGAAAGTGAAGAAGAAGAAGAAGAAGAAGAAGAAAGGAGGAGGAGGAGGAGGTGGAGGAGGAGGTTACCGTGAGGGTCAACTGCGTTCTGGCGAGACCCAGATACCAGTCCAAAGGCGTACTTCTGCGTCTGTATGGGGTGAGGGTAGGGGCTAACGCCCAGGGACCCACTCCGGGGTTAATCCCCTCTGGTAAAGGACAAGTACGTGATGGGCGCACACTTCCTGTGGTGCTTCAACTGAAGAAGTGCTAGGAAGGCTTGCAGAATCTTGAGTGTCTGATTTGCCTATTCCCTTGGGCTTGTTTGATAACTCAAAATACTGCATGTAAGGATGAGTACGGATGATCGTAAATGATCCATTCCACGTCAAATGGCACAAGAGTTAACACGACTTTTTTTTAAATGTGCGATAATTTTTTTTAAAAATCCGGACATAAAAAAAAGAGACACGTATTTTTTATTTGCCTGAAAATTGATTATTTGTGTAGTTATGAATATATTAAATTTTGGAATTTATGTGTACTTCACAAAGTATGATCAATTGTTGCTCCGAAAGTAATTAATATAAAAATTCCTGATTTGTTTCATTTAATACTTTGAAATGTGTATTTTATTCTCACTGGAATGGCTCAAATATCACCATGCTTTGCCTCAAACGTCCAGTCAACTTCGTAGTATTGCCGAATGTTTTCGAGAGCTTCAGACAAATAGTACAAGGGGCGAATTTGTCTGACGTTTCAGGAAAATATTTCCAAATAGCACCTGTAGGTGGCATAACTCAATTAATTGTCTAGCACTTGCACACGAATAGCAGTGACATCTATACTAACTTCACGTCCTCGCGAGAAACTGAGTCTGAAAGTCTGAGCGATCAGGGTCATCTCAGGAGTTCAGAGATTCCTCAGTTCACCGAAAAGAGAACGGAAAGAAGATGCTTACGGGCCTATGCCTAAGGAGCCACATTCGTTGACGCCTCTCCGCGTGATGCGAAGACAGGCGTAGGAAATATTAGGACATCGGAGTCATCGCTCAGTCAAGAGATGCTTTGCTCTGCTCGATGAAGGTTCGTTCCGCTCGAACATGTAAATCATCAGTTACGTGTCAATATTTTATCTTTCATAAAATTGTGATCACTGGACTGTTTCATTTATAGAAAAAAATCGAAAGCGTAAAAACATCGAGCACTAAATATTGAAACATACCCCTAACTGCTACTTATTGGGCGATTCGTCGTAACCCGTTTCCAAATTTCTAATAACATGGGCGTCAGGAAAAAGGTTACGATAATATTTTAACTATTATTACTCAGATAAAAACTGAATATTATCCCGCTAGCTGGGTCGATGGGTCACGTCAGAAATAATCGCTATTATCTATTAATAGCCGATTACCCGATCTGCCATCTATACAGAATGGCGAGGAATCTGAAAACAGAGATTTGATCTAGCTACTTATTAGCTTGAATTGGCCAATGAAAATCATTTTATCTTTCTTTCAAGAAAAACTTAATGTTTATTTCTATCAATGTAGCAAATTGAAATGTGAAAAATTTACATTGATAACTTTCTTAGTCATATCCTGGTTCGAACCTTATACGGCGATTCTGGTCTTCGCGTGCTCTTGATTGGTGGTTCCTCGAAGAAACGCCATCCCCTCCTTTTTTGAAGCTCCGAAATCCGAAGTCCAATTACCACGAATCTACTGCTCTTCTTTAAAAACGAACACCGTCGATTCACCGCTTCGCACCACTCAAATATTTGTTCCAGCTCCACTATATTATGTCCGATGCCCGTTCTCACCGTATAAATATCCAGTGCTTTTATGATTACACCGCAAAACAAATCTTTTAGTTCTATCTTCCATTTATAGCAAGAAAATAGGCAAAGTCCCGTATCGTTTGTGAACCGCATACATTTATCAGTTCAAGAATGATTAAGAGTTCACTCGCGAAAAACTCCAAGTTTTATTTTGATGCACAGCAAAATATTTGGAACTCGACACGTTCCCCAAAACGTAGAAGTATCACAAGTTCACTTCTGGTTCTGCTACGAAAATATTCAGAGTCCGAATATGTCCCTCAAGTCCGATTCTTGCTCTACCACACGAAAATACTTCAAAGTCCCAACATGCACAAATTAATATATTCACGAGCGAACTGCTCACCGTCACGACATGCGACCGAATGAATTTTTTCCTCCCTTTTAAAACCCACAATGCCTCGCCTTTCTTTTATTTGACAAAATGCCCAAACTTCCGTTTTAATAATCAGTCGCCTCCACGGTCAGATGAATGTTTGTTTATCCTGACAACAACCACGACGTCGTTACTTAGGGGCCATATTGCCTATTATTTGCCCTAACCATTTCGCCTATTTACGACAAATATTCTGTAATAAAAAAATGTCCGCATATTGGTATGTCACAATATCGATGTTAAAAACATCGACTTTAAAACATCGATGTTTTCAAAATATCGTCATCGATGTCGCATCCCTGATAAATAAGCGTGTGCGAGCCCGAGAGAGTCTTCTGGTGGAATCTTTGGGAGAGAGCGGGTGGTTACATGTAGCTGCTAAATCTGCCCGCGACCGAGCGAGTCGCCATCACCGAGATTGTGGTCTTTGCTAGAGCCAAAGTTTCAGTCGGCGTAGCTACGCCGATAGAGCACTCTAGAACGTCTGTGTCTAACCTAATGACCACGAAGTATGGATAGAAGTATGTGCCGGAACATAACGGCTAAATTATAATCGACCGCCATACTGGTTTGATTAACGCGCGCAGTCCGAGCCGGTGCTCGGCAGACCGCGTGCAGATCCTTCCTTTCCAACTATGACAATTCCGCCTGATGAGCGAAAGGGAGCGCCAGCCTGCCTATGTGGGGGCGCTTTGGGGCACCTGTGTGAGAACGACTGCTGCCTCATCCCTTCCGCGTGGGCCACCTGACTGTAATGCATCGCCATCACCTTTGGGCCGCTGCATGGCCTGGCCTGCACCATGGCCTCCTCTACTAAAGAAGGCCTAGTGCTACCGGTATAATGGATTATAAAGGAGGCCGTGCCTGCACCGTCTACCGGGGAGAAGCCAACGCACCTGCAGTTTCCTCATCCGAGAAGAAAGTTACGAGAAACCTTTGTCATGAATGAACTGTTCGCCAGGTTAATTGTAAGTCGTCGTTTTATGTAATCTTGTTTTGTGTATTCAGTCAATTCACTAGCTTCTCTTTTGTGATTAAATTCTGTTATCGGTATTTATTTTCTTTAATTTAATTAATTCCCTCTTCCTCCTTCCCCTGTCACTTACAGTAATAATAATAGGGCAAATACGAGTATTGTATTTGCGTTCTTGCTGCACCGCCCTCCCGCTAGCTAGTCGGGCATTCAACGGAAGGAGATTGACCTAGAATGTTACCAGGCAGGCGGTTGCGGTATAATGCATTAATTATCTTTAAAAAAAGGTGAGTCTTCACAGATTGTGTGCTACTACCGGAAGAGGTGGCTCAGGGCATCAACTGATGTCACTGCAGTGCCTCCGGCCGGGAGATCCTACTTTCCGTCCCGACGATGGCAGGGTTTTTAACACTAGCTAGATGGTTAGACGGTCTCCACTGTCTAGAAGAGAAATCAAGCGGCCCGCTGCTCTGATCGGAAGTTTTCCGTGGTTTCACCGGTCAATATCAGGTGAATGCCGAAGTACTACCCTAACAAACGTACCACGAACCGCGCGCGGTCTTTCCTTCCTCTTCCTTGTCCTATCCTCACTTCTTACTCGCAGACACACACACACACACACACACACACACACACACTTACATGTACTACCCTCCGACACGTGCCGGGAGAGTGGTCAGGATCTTAGAGCTTGTTCCGGCTGGGGCGGTGCTCCGTTGGTGGGAGATACCTGATTGGGGAAACCCCGCTAATCGACGGTAGGTTGGCGCTGGATCTCATCATCCAGCGGAGGAAGATCAACCCTTCCCGGAGACATGCACTACGATTACGGGACTAATGACCTTACCAGTTTACGTGTCCCGAATCACCAATCAATCAAGTGCTACTGTTTTATTATAATTGTATCACGTTTTTGTGTATTTAAACTTTGTGACTAGTCATTTATGTTCACCACAAATTTCCTGTTATAGTCCTCGTAGGGCTCCTTAAAATGAAAAAAAAAAAAAAACATTATCCTCGCTCGAGCCAAAATATCTTTGTAAATAAAGAATAAAAAAATTGAAGTTTATGATTTGGTGATTTATTTCTAAATTTTTGAAATTAATAGTGAGTGTAAAGAAAATTCTGTGGTCAAACTATCTTCTGATATTAATCTATAGAGACAATTTAATGTTTTTTATGTACAAAAGTTGAAGTCGTAACGAGGCTCCCGATTGGACGACAGTGGGCCCTCTCCGTACAGCTGTTAACCTTTAAGTGCTACTCTTTTTACATCGGAGTATATATACTTCTACCCTATTCTACGAGAAAACATTCTTGTATACAGTTTCAGTGGTATTGGTTAACCGCATTGTTTGATGTGACGAGTGTTTACATTTTCATTATTTTATATTTATATATAGATTTGTTCAACTGCGCAGCACATCCTATTAATTTCCATTAACACATTATGTTTACTTTATCATAAAGCATTTTTGAATTTTCCAGTTCACCTTTATTTTTCTAGAATTATGTCTGTCACTACTCCTTCAGATCCTCGAGAAATACAGGTAAAGAGGTTATGATGTTTCTATGTAGTGCTTTTTTCATTAAGAATTGTACCTAGAGTACTGGAGACGACATCATTCTCATAAAGATTGCTCTGATAAGGGAGATAATTCAATAAATTGATAAAATTTGTATAATTTCCATTGACATTTTGAAAATTGTGTAGAAATTGTCCATACTTAACTCATTACAACTTAGAGAAACAGTGCCTTTTTAATACAACATACAGCAACTCAGTGAATCAAACCAAAATTGGATTGTAAGTTAAATCAGGAAAGTTTTTTTTCTCTCTCCTTTTTGTGGCTTCCTGTCTAAATGTTACGACTAATGAAAATTCTAATCAATTCACAATAAAAAAACAGTTATGACTGTATTTTTAGTAGTAGTAATAGAAATTAGCATTTCTAAAGAATAAAATTCCGGTTAGTGGTAAATTATATTGTTTTTTTTTTTTTTTTTCAAATGCAATAAATGATATAAAAGTACAGCACATTTACTATCTCAAACACTATTTCCTATAAAATTTCAGGATTTCCAATTTAAACTTATCTGTCGATTACATGTATTCGATCAGAAGGATGGAGAATACCAAGGTTCATATAATTTGGTTGCAACAGCAAGCAAATTTGGACTTCTCTTTGTTGGAAGTGGGAATCATCTTCAAGGTATCTTCAGAAATTTGAAAACTTAACAACTTGATCACTGTCTGTTTATTGGGTAGTTGCTTTGCAACTTGTCAAACATGTAATTGAATTTTTTTTTATAGCTATATTGTTACCTCGTGTTCTTGAAATGGAAAATCCCACGGATCATAAATCACCGAGAGGAGCATCTCATGGTGGAAATGAAATTAGAAATTATCCTCGGAGAGAACTATTGCTTCCCGATCCGATAACAAATTTACAAGTAAATTGTGACCAGAGTTTGTTAGCTATTGCTGTAACGAAAGGAGGCTGTGCTCATGCTCTCATTTATGATGTAGCATCGTTTTATGGAAAGGTATGATATAAACTAATTAATTTATACATTTGTATTTGTTGAAATAATTGGTTTACATATGTTTTAATGCAATTTACTAATCTTATTAATTGGGATCGAACAGATCTGTATAAAGGTTATAATGTGTTTTGGTATATTTGCAATGTAGGTTATCAATGTTGTTAAAGAAGTCAGATTGGCTACAAG
Source organism: Teleogryllus oceanicus (assembly GCA_964035755.1). Lineage (NCBI taxonomy): Eukaryota > Metazoa > Arthropoda > Insecta > Orthoptera > Gryllidae > Teleogryllus > Teleogryllus oceanicus. The sequence continues at coordinate 10,198,802 of CAXIVR010000002.1, forward strand.
CCCTGATGCTCATTTACTGGAATTATCATGGAATCCAGGAATTGCTAATGTTCTTGCCTGTTGTCTTTCAAATGGGACACTTACTGTGTATGAATTCAAAACTGGTGGTGTTGACATTAACACCCTTCCCCCTGAGGCCCAGGCAACGTGAGTTACTTTAAATCCTGCAGTGTCATTTTATTTTAGTTGGAATTGATATACACTTTCAAACCAATATTGCATCCATTATAGCATAGTGTTTTCTTTTTCTTTTTTTATTTCTTGTTCTCAGGTGTTTCTCGTGGAGCCCCAAAGGAAAGCAACTAGTTGTAGGGTCTTTGAATGGATCTTTAACCCAGTATAAACCAGATTTGAAAGCTGTTAAAAATATTCCACCACCAGCTATTTTTGAAAGCCCTGCTTCAGTTGTAAATGTGCTTTGGATTTCCAATTACCAGTTTGCTACTGTGTATAGAGATTCAATTAATGAATCAGAAAGACCGTCTTTAATAATAGTCAATGCTCCTAAGACAGGAGGTTTTACTTTTGTAAATTATGAAGATATCTGCTACAGCTCAGGAGATTTAAGGAAGCCTCAGTTTTATCTCCTTCATCAACCAAACTGGTAAATATGTTCATTAAATTAAAAGAACTTTAAATTAAGGTGTGTCAATTTTGTTGTCACTTAGAATTTCACAGGGTGTCAGAAAAACAAAGTGAGTTCTCTCCCCTCAAGATTCAGTCCTATTTCCATTTTGATCCCTATAAACACTTCATAAGAAACAAAAGTTCAACTTAAAAATAAGTGTTTCATTTTATATTTTAATATATTTTTTAAAAATTTATCTCTAAGATACATTTTTAATAAATTAATTTATTCTTTCTACATTAATTTGTTCTTTGAAGGTAAGTAATGTAATAAGTATTACAAAAATGTGATTAGAACAATTTGTATTTCCTTAACCCACCCTTATTGGATTTAGTTATGGTGGAAACACTCTTTCCCCAAGAAAGTAAATGTATATTTTGAAGTCTCAAATGAAGTTTTGACATTTCTATGAGAACAATTCATATTGTTTGATTTTATAGACAAGTTTTGTGGAAGAGCGTATATGTATTTAATTTCGATTGCAACTAATTCTGAATCATTTATATGTTCGGAGTCAAGAGCTCCATTGAAAATTTTCAAGAGCAATTTTTTATTTTGTAGGAATATTCTTGTTGTGGGTTCAGCTAACAGTATGGAAGTAGGTGTTCTGGGTTTGACCAATGACCAGTTAACCTGGGAGCAGTGGTTACAAGAAGATGCTTCACGTGCTGAACTTCCTCTTACATCATCCAAAGAAGAGACCTTTCCTCTAGGCATTGGATTAGACACAAGTACTCAAAAGCAGTTGCCTTGGGGTGAGTTTTAGGAGGAACAATAAGTCAAGAAGGCTGATCTGGTGGCAGAGATCGCTAAGGAAGTAGTGTCGTAGCAATCTCGAACTGAAGGGTCACAGGTTCGAGTCCTGCCTCAGGCATGGTTGTATTTGTGTTCGTCCTTTCACCCCTTATCATCATCATATCGTTTCATTTTCATTGTTACCATACCGTTAATTAAAATAGTGGTCGCTAATGACCTAGATTTTGATGTAACCTTAAAAATTACATCCCCCCCTAGTCAAGAAATTAACAACTGCAAATCCACCGATAATTTTAATAACGAAGATAGAGGTCTTAACTCGTGCTTTTATATGGAATGGCACTTAAGAAAATTGGTCTTCTGCTCTGATGTCAAGTCCCACACGGTTATTTTTCGTTCTTTTCTTAGCTTTGAAGTTGTGTAAAGTACACCAGGTGCAAGCGTCTATGGAGTAAAACTGTTGTATATGTCTGTTATGTTCAGTGTTATGTAATTTCAGATTTTAGAAACTTCATTAAGTAGGTTGAAGTTATGTTGCTCTAAACGAAATGGATGCCTTCCACATCCTAGTTATGATAGCTTAGTTGCTACAATGCTGACATGGCAAGCAGGAAACCATTGTACAATTCTTGGCTCCTCCACAAGTTTTGTTGAGCACAAATGCTAAGGAATGTTTTGAGTGCAAATATTGCACAGGTGTATTAAGTTTGTTGTTGTGTCATTTCAGTTTGTTAGACTGTTTATTAGACTTTTAACTGGTTTGAGGTGTAGTGATGGGAACCAGAATCTCTTATTTTATTTAAAAACTTTGATATTACTAATGTGTCACAAGAACGTTGCAGTGGCTTGAGTGAGATTTAAATAAAGAGCTGATGAGAATGCGGAGCCCAAAGAGTTAGGTGTGCAAAGATTTAAGTTTAGGAAATCTGGAGAATGTATGAAATATAGTTTAATTTTTTTTTCTTTTGAGAAGAATATGACTAAAATTGTCTTTGATCAACACAATGGATGTACATTTTCTTAAAGTTTATTGTGTTTGTAGAAAGTTGAGAGTTTTCTTTCTTTCTTTCTTTCTTTCTTTGTATCCCTATCGACACTATGCTGAACCTCATTTGTATACACATTCTTGTAGATGAACTACAATGTACAGGTTTTATTAATTTTTTTCTATGTGCAGGTGAGAACCAGTTCTTACCTCCTATGCCTGTATTGACACTTTTGTCACATAGAGGGGTACTCTGCCTTTTCTACGTAATCAACACACTGCCTAATGCTCCTGTGGTGTGCACTCCACCAGAAAAACTTCCAGATGAGAGCCTTTTAGTACATTTTGTAACAACAGCAGTGAATAACGAACAAAATTCTACATCCCAAGAACCTCTCAGTTCTCAGCAAGATAATAGTACCCCACAGTCCACCAAATCTGCAGAATGGAGTACCCCATCAGGTGTTGTTGATGCAAATCGGATGGGTCTGCGTGTCAATCTTGCAGAAAGGTAATTTTTGTGTCCTCTATTGTATATTATTGATGAAAATGTGACATTGAAAAGTAATTTAAAATAGCTATACATTTATAGTGGGAGATTAGTGGTTTGTGGAGGTGAGCATTTTACATTTTGAAAAATATATGAAATGTAGATTTGGTCATTCTATGTTGTTTCCAGTCCAGTAAAGTCCAGTTTAAGCATTGATCAATATGTAAAGGGTTCAAATCCTGCATAAAAAGGTGTTTTCATCACGTTTGTGGCATGGTAGCCATTTTCCGTGAATCTCATTCCATCCACTATTACCATCCACTCATTGTCAACACGTGCATTTTTAACATGGTAAATGGTATGGCTGGAATGAGCCTATGGACTACTTCAATGTATACAGAAATAGAAACTGGCCGAGTTGAGCCTATGAGTTAGTGCAGTGCTAGAAGGAGTGTGGATTCCACTGGTTGGTTTCAAACTAGCAAAGGTGGCAGGTGTCCTGATGATATAGAAGGATTTTCCTAAGGATGAGCCAAAGTGACAGTTCGCTAAACAAGTGAACATCACATATAATTTAGAGAAGTATTCCTCCGCCACAACAGCTGTTCAGCCACGCCCCTTCGTAAAGTGCTAATGGCTCCTGTGAAAACATCCCTATGCAGATGTCTTAAGAGTTTTGATGAGGTATATGCACATACGTGAGTCCGGGAAATATTTAATTATGTATTAATTATGTGTGTGGAAAATCTCTTAACATGCTCTCACAATCAGTAAAAGAAAACTGCCACGAATGTTAAAAGAAAGAAAAATGATTTTAAGCCAAAAACACGTGCACCGGTGCACATCTCTCATCCAAGTCTCGGTTTTAAAATAAATATAATATTTATCACACAAAAAGGACATTTAATGTAATGTTTATAGAAAAAAAGAATTTTTACGGAAGAGCACATAACACTGCACTTCCTAATTTCAATTATTTCTCACTGCACACTATATTTATATCAGATGAGGACATTGCAAAAGGAAGAGTCAAAACCATTTTCAAGTTAGCCAACAGCAAATGAATGAACGCAGGAAGGGAGTCTAATGGGCTCAAGGGCACAATGACCACAGAACCTTCAGTTATGTTGCCAGCACTAGCTGTCACTTGGGCTCATCCTTATGAAAATCGTTCTCTACCAGTCAGATGCTGAGTAAGGAGAGTATGTACAGGCTCAACTCAGCAGTGGGAATGGAAGATGGATGGAATACCTGAAAGTACTGTAGAGATGGGTGAAAGGTAGCTGAAATAGGGCTTACTCAAACCAAATTGGGAGATAATGGCTACCGATTCATGACCTCATCCTACATAACAATACATGTCCGCATGTAGTAGCTCTGACTCTGTATAATAATCACAAAATTGCATCGGCTACTTCTACCAACACTTTCTTTACTGTTCAGACTTCTTCCCATGTGACTACCACACATTTGGTCCACTAAGGAGGCATTAGGTGGAGAAAGATTTGAAGATGATGCTGCGGACAAACAGTACATGCGCAATTCTGTATAACTGTAGCATCTGGCTTCTTTTTTACATGAAGGAAGCAGACCATTTCGTATGCAATAGAGAAAATGTATTTCTGTTGAAGGAAACTATGGTGAAAAATAAGGGACTCCATTTTTAATTTTATGAATTACAACAACACTTGTGTTACAAAATTCCGGATCATATTTGAAAGATCTTATTAGTATTTACATCATGATTCTTTGTTAAGAATGAAACACATTTGTGGTAATGATACTGTTACTTGTGTTATTAGAGCAGGATGTCATTTGGAGAAGCTGAGAGCTTCCCAAAGTACCATCAATCCCAACAGCCATGGTTTTCAGTGGATATTTCCTCTGACAGTGCCATAGCTGCACAAGAATTTCTCCGTAAGCAAGTTGTAAATATTAAAGCAGACTCCTTCATTTCAAACTGTTGTTTCAAAATTATTTCTACTGAGTGTATGTGAAGTGGGATAATACTGTACATGAAATATATTCTGTCACAAGGACACACAGAGAGCTTATTATTTATTCACGAGCACCATTTTTCTGCAGATAATATCTATAAACACATTTAACACCAAGAAATAAATAAAAAACTAATTCATGTCTTCAATCGACTATTATGTTCAAGAATTCATCATTCATCTTTTCATACTACAGAGTACACTCATACCTTTGACTTTAATGTCACAAATACCACAGAAAAAGAAACCTCCTCCTCTTCCTTGTGATTGGTTATTGTCCATCTCCATCTTTCCATAAATATATTAAATAAGATAATATTTATATAAATATTTTCCTATCTTAATGTAAATACACATTTTATTTATTTTATTTTTTTAGTACTTTGGTTTTTGTATCTTGGCTCTGTAGGGTACCAAAGTTCCCTTCAATTGGCTAGCTTTAGCATGAACCCAGAGCATTTCTTTTTCCCTTGATATGAATTGCGCAACTTTACTTAAAGTGTTTTATTGGAAATAAAAGTATATTTGTATGTAAAATAGAATATAGAAATAACATAAGTCTAATTTAATGATTGTCGTGTTTTACAGATTTGAGAACATTTCTCCTCAAAACCAGGCTGTGGCGAAATCTTTTTCATTTGCTCCAAATGAACCTCCTAAAATTCCTGTAGATTCAACATCAGACTTATCTGGATCATTCAAAGTAAATGCCAAACCTGCGTCTGTACCAGGCACAGGATCTTTGTTTCCTGGATTGGGTACTCAACAACCATTCAGTATATCAAAATCTAATGAAAACAGTTCTGCTACCAGTACTGCAGCAACACCTCAAGGCAACGCAACATTTAATTTTACTGTTCCTGCTGCAACTTCAACTCCTAATTTGGTTAGATTTTAATGATTTCATTCTGTTTCCACTATACTTGAAATACATGTTATTGTATTTTGAAGAGATAATTGTTTATGAAATTTTACGGTTTAATATCCGTAGCCAAAGGTGTAGTGTGAGGGGCTCATGGTCTTCATTCTCCTCCTCCAAGTAGATTCACAAACACAGTTTTTATTGATTTTCTGTGGAAACAAAAGTCATTGAATGTTTTATAAACTAAATCAACATATTTAAATATTTTTATTAAATTCAGCATAAATGAAATGTTCTTTATAAGAGAACATGAAGTCACCTGAATACTACACCTATAGTAATGGCCAACTGAACAAACATATATTGCAGTAACAAAAAAAGAATCTAGCACTTCTCATTATTCTTGCCACAATAATAGAAATGCATCCTTTTATCATATTCTTCTAACATGCTTCACCCTGGTAAATGCCAAATTATTCCCTTCCTTTATTCATTCCTAGTTGATGGCAATAAAGGGCAATTTTGCTATGTGAGATGTTACTGCTCTAAGTGGTTTCTAGGCTAGAATTGGTGGTGGCATGATATTCGCAAATACTATGTATAAAAATTTAGTACAGGGTACAAGTCATACAAACTGTAGTGCTGTAGTACAGAAAAATTGCAATTTAATATCTTTTATTTTCAGCATGGAGTCAAACTGCCTCAGACTCAACAGTTAAATCAACCTGGGTTATCTCAAAAACAGGAAACGACAACATTGAGCTTGCAACAGCTACCCCAGCAACAGATTGTGCGACCACCTTTCTATCCCACTTCATCGCAACAGCAGCAGTACCAGCAGCTACCTCCGTCACAGCAGTCGCCACAGCTTGCTCAAATGCTGCAACTGCCACAGCATCTGCAATTACCTCAGCAGTCACAACCACAACCTTTACAGCAAACATTGCCTCAAGGACAGCAGCTAATCCAACAGCGCCCTATACTTCAGAAACCAATTCAACATACTGAGACTTCATCATCTGCTTCTAAGCCACTATCAAATTTATTTGGCAACCTTGGAGATGTTAAAGCATTATCAAATATTGATAATTCACAAGCGGAAAAAGAAGAGACTAAAATAGTTTCTGCTGCTGCTACTGCTTCTGCTACAGTGACAGGTGATGGGAGTGGTGACAGTGAAGGAGCTAAACAGACAATTATTAATAGTGAAGTATTATATCTAGCCATTCAGGAGGAAATGAATCATTTTGAAAATGAAATGGCAGAATTGAAAGCCAGCTTGGCTAAACTCAGTGTGGAGGTGTGTAAATTTAAAACCCTAAGACCATAATTACTTCATTATAATGTAAGAATTACGTTAATTATGTAATACTTTTTTTAGGTAGGAACTCCTGATGAAAAAACACAGCTACGTATGAAAGTGGATGCAATGAACAATTTCTGTCAAGAATTGCAAGAGGCAACAAATGCTTTGTGTTCTGAAGTGAGAGCATTGAAAGCTGAAATGGTGGAGTCTCTTGCTTGGGCTGAAGATGCCAGATCTAGAGCTTTGCAACAAAATGATCCTTGTTGGCTACAAGTGGTTCGTTCTCAGGAATTGGACCCTGTTAGTGCACGCTACCTGGGTAATGTGAAGCAGTTGTCATATTATGTTGAAACTCAGCTTTGCCAGGCTGATCGCTCTCTAGAATTGCAGTGGGCAAATTTTCAAGAATCATGCCGTGATAAAATAAAGTAGGTTCAAATTTTTAAAGTGTGTTTGATGCAAATGTATTTCATCTCATCTATCTTAGAAAAACTTGCTTGTGATTTAAAGTGCATGAAATCATGAGTAAGTTTTTTATGATAAACGTTATATAAGGTCATTTGTGAAGTGAGAATCACTGTGAAAATTAGCTCTGCTTTTATCTTCCCATAACTTTTACAGTAATAATACAAAAAATGATGGTATATTTTTGATAAATAAAGGTAAAATAGACTTTGACAATACAACTTAAGAAGGCATCAACTGATGGGTATCTAGAAGATAGATCGGAATAAATGTTGCAAATTTCCATGGCATAATGTTGTTAATCATTACTTTTAGCCTTTGATCATGTGAGAAATCACATTTAATAAAATTACATGTTTGAATTTTCTGGCTTCCTTCCCCTAGTTATTCTTCGATTAAAACATTAAGTTCCGTGACACTTGGTCAGCTGTGATGCTGTCATCCAGTGTCACTGTAGTGATGTTCAAGCTTCCGATTGGATGACAGTGTCATAGTTGACATAGTGTCGATGGACTTAATAGGACTTAATGGACCAAAGTATACTTGGCAACTCATCTTGCATTGAAGCTTGGTGAGTGCGTGACACTGCCTGTTCTGCTTACTCCCCACTGTCTCTGCCTTGGGGCCACTAGACTTGTGTCATGGTTAATTTTTTGTTGTGGTCTGCAATACATGTCAGTTTTGCAATCTATCAGTTGCATTGTTCTTTGCATGGTTCTGTTCTGAACAGCCATGGCAGAGGTGTAAATGTGTGGAGAGGATGCAAAAATGCTATTTGTGGTTGGAATGGCTGAGGGCACTTGACAGACTTGCTTGAAGACTGTCAGCAGAGCATTTCTCTGGCCAGTACATTCATCTCAGCACACACACATTGCACATAACAGTAAAGCAGTAACTTTCTGTCAAAGATTGTATTCCTAGGCTTGCCAAAGAGGGCCACATTAGACCATGCACATTCAATGATTTAAGGTGTTGTCACCTTCAAGAAGGAATAGTCCAGCATGAGGACTTTCAATCACAACGTGCATCAGTCCGCTAATGTCCAAGGGCAGCATGTTGCGGGTAATACAGGAAAAAACTGTTCCAAAATATGCAAAACTTGGGCTCTGAAAACTTTGCCCTACACATAGAATGCTGTATTGTCCTAATAACATTTTTGTTGACTTGACAGCTAGCAGCTGACAGGGAGTTCCTTTATCCAATCAGAGGCTTTAAATTTTGATGATGTCACTGCAGAGTTGCCAATGTGTCTTAAGAAAAAATATTAAGTCTTATGGTGTGAAAATGGTGAAAATTGAAGAGCGCATCAAGGATGAAAAATTATTTCAGGGCTTATTTTAATGGCAACAAAAGAGATACGAGATCCAATAAATTGTATCATGTATATTGCATTGTAAAATATGTCTTTATAAAACTGGATGATTGGATGATTCTTACTTTAAAATGACTCTTTTATAATGGACTAATAGTGTGTTGTTTTTTTTTGTCTTGTGTAAAAGAACTTTGAGCTATTATACGATTATGTTATTTCCATTTGTATTTTAGGGGACGTTTGTATATTCCCTCCCTTGAAGCAGTGTATCAAGCTATGGTTCTTCAAAGTAATATTCTCCTTAAACAAAAAGCTAATGTTAAGCGAATAATGGAAAGAACAGCAAAACATAAAATGACAAAGGGTGATTCATTATCTGCACTGAAAACAAGTATTACAAATGTTCAATCAAAGAGGTAAGTGACATTTGCTAATAAATTGCTGAATGATTACAGCAAAGTGAAAGATTTACAACAAAATATGCTTCTGTTTGGGATTTACTGTTTTATTTTCTTTTAGTGATACAGACCTTGCTGTTTTGGCTGAAAATCTCCTTCAAATGCGTTTGGAAGCTTCTGGTGCCTCTGGAGTTGGAGAAGATATTTCAGATATCATGGCTGCTGGTCGATATTCAATTGTTGCCTCAATGAATCGGAAGTTAACGCCTGAGAAGCAGACAATTCTGCGAGAGTTCCTCACTCAAGGACCTGTGCGTCATATAAGACCTGCTAAGCCTTCAAGTAATGCTTTGAAGAATTTGGCTTTGGTAGACAAACACTTCAAGTCTGATGAAAGTAAAACCTTGAAATGTGTTTCAGAAACTAGTCCTTTAGGACATTTGGATAAAATGGTAGCTAGAATGGGTTCTGAAAATGTTAATGGATTAAAAACTTCACTTCTCAGCTCAGTTCCTCAGAGAACTACAGGGGTCTCTCCAAAAGAAAATCAAAGGACAATTTCAATTGATAGACAGAATCCAGGAGACCTATTTGGTCACATTGCAAAAAGTGTTGTGACAAAATTTAAAGAACCAGACTCTTCTCCATCTGATTCAGTACAGATTATTCCTGTAAATGAAGGAACTACTAAGAATCTAGAAAATCAACAATCTCAGTCGGACAATTCCATTATGGCTTTTAACTCTCCAGCAATAAACAAACAATCATTTTCATTTTCATCTTCATCTCTTCCTCCATCATCTGGTGCTCCATTATCAAAAAGTAAACCAATGCCAAACTTCAGTTTCAGTTTGTCATCAAATCCTTTGGCCTCTCAATTGGGGGAAGGATTATCCAAAAACAACAGTGCATCAAATTTCAACTTTCAAGTGCCAAGTACTAACATTGTTACTTCTACTGTTACTGGGGCTGTGACCACATCTGGTTCTTCTATTTTTGGTGGAATTGCTAACAAACCTTCGACTTTCAGTTTCTTTCCATCAAGTACTACATCTACAACATCAGCTCCAGTCCAATTTTTTGGAAACTCAGAATCCTCTGCCAAAGAAGCTGCAATTGGCACAACACCTCCAAAGGCATTTTCTTTTGGCTCTCTTTCTGTTAGTACAACTACACCTACATCTATATCAGGTACACCTATATTTAGTGATAAAACTACATTAGCTCACACTAATGTGTCAGCAAGCGCAACTTCTCAAACTGCTAAAGTGACCCAAGCTCCTTCTATATTGGGTAGTTTGAGCTTGAGCAATTCTGGTACGGATTTTTCATTTTCTACGCCTTCTACAGCAGTTTCTAGTCAGAGTGCTTCTAATACTGTAAAATCAATTTTTGGAGAAGTTCAAAGCAAAGCTGTGTCAGAAACGGCTATTCCAGATTCAAGCAGCCAATCCATTACCAACAAGAGTTCAATGCCTTCATTGAATCTGTTTGGTAGTTCTCTGACTATTACAAGTGTTAATCCTTCTCCCAACACCCAAGCGTCTTCAAAACCTGCTTCAATATTCTCTCCTGGCTTAAAAAATACTCAGGGATCTGGTGATTTTAGTTTGGGTCAGCTAGATGCTGCTTTATCTTTGACATCTGCTAACAAGGATGATGCAGAAAAATTGGAACAGCCAATCTCTTCTTCAGCTCCAAATAATGCTACTTCTACATCTACTGTTACTTCATCAATTTCCTCCAAGTCATTTTCATTTACTCTCCCCAATGTATCCACTTCTTCAGCTACCTTTGTGGGAACTAAAGCGCCAGATGAAAATGAGAAGAATATACCTCAGTCTACAACTGCAGTTTCATTTTTCGGACAGCCAGTGTGCAGCCCTTCATCATTCAATCATAAAACAACAAATATTTTTGGGCAGAAGCTCTCAAGTTCTATTTTTGGAGGAAGTACTAACTCTACTTCTAATGAAGATAAGACTACTGCTGCTGCTACTGCTACTACTGCTACTGCTACTGCTACTGCTACTACTGCTACTGCTACTGCTACTACTGCTACTGCTACTACTGCTACTGCTACTGCTACTATTACTTCTGTTTCTTCTACTTCTACAACTACTGCTACTATCACTAGTTCTACTAGCATTGCACCTATGGTCACGCCAGCCTCTCTTGACAATGCTGCTGCTTCAGCAGCTGAAACAACCACAGCAGTGGCAACTAGTACCTCATTGCCTAACACCAATGCCTCTTTATTCAGTGGATCAGCTTTAGTCTCCTCTCTTCCAAGCCCTGATGCCACAGAAACAAACAGTAATTCTGCCACTTCAACTGTTACTACATCAAACACTCCTTCATTGTTTGGAAACAGTGCTGCAAGTACACCCTTATTTGGAAACACTTCAACCACCCCCAGTTCTGTCTTTGGGGGAGCAACAACAGTGTCTTCACCTGCCTTTGGTTCTGCTACAAATTTCTTTGGTCAAACAAGCACCACAACAAGTTCATCAATATTCAAACCTCAAGGTACTGCAACTATAACACCAGTATTTGGACAAGCTGCAACTACAACTACAACAGGTTCAATTTTTGGGCAAGCAACCACTAGCACAACGTCCATATTTGGTCAAGCTGCTGCTGCTGCTGCTGCTACAACAACATCTTCCATTTTTGGTCAGCCTTCCACATCCACCACTACCGTTTTTGGCCAACCAGCTGCATCCACTACAGCATCTGTATTTGGACAACAATCATCTACTACATCATCTTCCTCTATTTTCGGCCAGCCGACCACAAGCACTGGGAGTGTCTTTGGCCAGCCTGCAGCTACCACTACCACTTCCTTATTTGGTCAAACAGCTAACACTGCAGCATCTGTTTTTGGGCAGTCTGCTGTTGCTGCTGCTTCAGCAGCTGCTACTACGACTTCTGCCTTTGGATCAGGCAGTAATGCTTCATCTATATTTGGGCAGCCAGCAAGTACTGCATCAACAAATGCTTTTGGACAACCTTCCACTACTCCATCATCTGCCTTTGGGGCGAGCTCTACAGTGTTTGGTCAGACCACTGGTACTTTTATGGGAGGTGGAACGCAGCCAGCATTTGGTGCTAATCCAACTTTTGGCCAGTCTGGTGGATCTCTATTTGGCCAAAGTACTGGGTAAGATTTATCTCATATTTTGAATGATATTGTGTGATTAAACATTAAAGACTTTTTAAAATTATTAAATTACATTATTCATGAAATTATATTTGTTATTCAATTGCATTTAACTGCCTCTGAGTAGTGTGTGGAAATATACATTTCATTCAAAATGCTTCTATTTAGGACTAATTTTGGAACATCTGGTGGATCCATTTTTGGAGGAGGTTCAACTTTTGGAAAAACGGGAAATCTGTTCCAGTCTACGAGTAAGTTCTTGAGACTAATAAATTTTGAAAATGAACTAGACACACCATTTCATCTTGCATGTTTTTTATAGCCGGAGGAAGCATATTCGGTGGTGGTTCCAGTTCTGCTGGAACCACTGGTGGTGCTTTTAGTGCACCTCAAGGTCAGAGCATAGCAGAGAGTGGGTTTGGATCACCAACCTCATTTGGACAACAAAATAAACCAGGTATCAATTATTATTGATTCATTATGAGCTGCATTTGAGAAACAGTGTACTCTAACAATTCATGACCTTTTTTTCAAGGAGGATTTGGATCTCCACCGGCTTTTGGTCAGACAAGTGGAGGTTCAGGATTTGGAGGTTCCCCAACATTTGGTGGTGCTCCCACATTTGGAGGTTCTCCACTATTTGGAAGCCCTAATAGAGTGTTTGGTTCACCTGCGTCTCCTTCAGGTGGAGGTAAGTATTTCCATTGTAAGACATTAAGCATTCAAGTGTTAATTAAGCAGCATTCTAAGTGTTTCACCAAGTAGTGATGCAGTCAATTAATGAAATTCTATTTTGTAGGTATTTTTGGAGGAGGTAATGCTCCACAACAGCCCACTACTTTTGAAAATTTAGCCAATCAGAATACAATGACGTTTGGAAATTTGGCCAGTGGACAAAGTCCAACATTTGGTTCATCCGGTGGTTCGCTGTTTGGTGGAGCTGGAACTTCACAGCCTCAAGCACCTGCATTTCAAAACGCTCCATCGTTTGGGTGAGATATTACTTTTAAAAAAAGATAATGATATTGATAGTAATTATGGTTTTACATATAAGGCTACTTCTCATGCTCTTATTTTCTACTTCTCTTGCTCATTACATTGCAATATTTTTATTAGAGAGAGACTTCTTCTTGCATTGACATAAGATTCTATAAGAATAGAATATGTTTTTGGCACATATTAGGTGGAAATAAATCGAGTTGATTCTATATCCCTTCATGGAGTTTTAAAGGACTCCCAAACTTTATAAAAATGTTAATTTTATTGAATAGAATGAGCAGGTTTTGGTAGCAAACGTGTTAAAATATTTTTGATAAAATAAAAAAAAAGTATTACTGCTCTTTGATTTCATGTATAAACTGGAGCTTACTTGTTATTGTCTAATAATACAAGTATAAATTTTACAATACTGAACAATTTCTGTTTTCTGAAATGATTCATTTTTTTCCAGGGGCAGTTCCTTTTCCAGCTGGCGATGATGTTTTCATGCTATGTATTTTTGTTCACAATTTGTTATTATATTGTGTTAATTTGTATGTATGAGAAAGAAGAATGTATATGATGCATGAGTAAATCTAAGTTCCCTAATTAAAGAAAGTATTGAAATTGTATTGTTTGTTTGTTTGTTTTACGAATAGTAATGACTCCTTTCTTTCATTTTTTTCTTACCTAAAATATTAAATAATGGGATGTAATCAAGTAAGTGGGCTGATCCAAGAAAAAATTAATATGCAACGTATCTTTATAGTTTAACATGTTTTTAGAATATTTTACAAAATAACTACAATACAACAACTAAGAAGATTTATGAAGAAAAGTAGTAAATTGAAAGAAATTACTGGAATGTTTTTATTAATTATTGAATATTATCCATGTATTTTGTATTGGAGTGTTTTGGATACCCCTTCCCTCTTAATGCCCCAGTCATGCAAGTTTACCCCTAAATAGTTTTGAAATGCTTGAATTCACCATCTCCATTTATAAAATGTACAAATAAATTTTATAACAATAAAAAAATAATAATTTTATTTTCAATATTTAATATAAGAAAATTAGAAACAGAGACATTCCTTTAAATACTTAAACTAATATTTCTTCTTCATTAGCTAACATCACTTTCAATAATGTCTGAATTTAGTTTGGTGTTACATTTAGTGAATAAATAAGAGACCACAAAAAATGTAATACCTTGAACATTGACAAACAATATTTTACTTGGTACCTAAACTTTTTGTTTTAATTTTAATCATCAAATGTCATCTGGCAATGTACTGTAAAATAATGTAATATATAAAATAATAGAAGTCTCCCCCAAGGTGAAGTAGGAATGAGCACCTTACATTAGCTACTTTTGCCATTCCGCTACCGAAAGCATCTTGTATTTTATGAGGCGAGTAAAAGGGCCTTTGGACAGTGGGATGGTATTCCAACAGTGCAAGGGGCATTGAGTGTCAAGACTGCAAATGAATTACGGAGAGAGCATGCACTCTGGAAAAGGATCTAGAGAAATAACAAATGAAAAAGTAGGTAGCAAACAATTGAAAAGAAATTGCTTATTTAAAAAAGACAAATAAAGATATTGAAATTTTCAGTTTGTGCTGGCAATGTATTTTGCTGTATTTCTGTACATTAATAAAATCAATCATTATGAAGATATTCTATTTAATTTTGACATCGGATATAGGGAACCAAAAATGTTAGTTTCCTAAAGTTCACTATAACCGGAGTCGACTGTATAAGTACCGGTATTGCATGAAAATATGTCCCCACTCTTAAGTCAGTTTTAACAAAAACCACAGATTCATAAATAAACAGGCAGAGCAATAATAAATTTCCATGCTCGATAAAGAGAGGCTCGTAGGAACTATGTGAATGGCATTTGCTTATTATTCGAACAATTTTTACTTTCTCATTACCGCGACAGCGAAGAAGGAGAGAAAGTCATGTAATGCTGCGATAGCGAATGCTAAACGCTAAATTGCGAGAGGAAAAAAATCGCCAGAAAAACTCTTATTACAGGACCTTGTCAATGAAAAAAGGGATAAATCCAGACGCTAAAAATAATATCTAATTAGAAAATAATATCTAATACGTGGTGTAGCCAAAATCCATGTTTTGTGGGTCCCGAGAAATCGATTGACGGCAAAACGTCTGTCAACAACGCTAGCGGCAACCGTTCAGCCGATTTTCTCCAAAATTGATATTTCCCCATCGATCTGGCTGATGTCGCGTCCCCTTGAATGTGAAGCCGCTATTTTAATTTTGTGGGTACTATACATGAAGCCCCTGGGATATTAAAAAAATGGCTCCAACGTTTTAATTAAACTTTGTTATTAGATAATGCGAAGGACGTTTAAGAGAAGGGCGCAGGTCTTATGTTTTTTGAAAACTCTGATTTTTCGAAAATTGAAAAAATTCAAATGTTGTTCGGCGTCTTCCTATACAATTACGATGATACATTTTTTTAAATTAATGAAACGTGTTCATGAAAAACAGATCTAAAAATAATCTCATGTTCAATTTTTCAAAATCATGAGTATCTTTCACGAAATTTTGTGTCAAACAGGCAATTTTTATTTTCTTAAAACCATTTTTCTTACAAACGGCACAAAATTGGTTGAATTTGGATTATGGATAACGTAAAGGACTTTTAAGAGAATAGTGCAGGTCTCATGTTTGTTGAAATGCCTGATTTTTACAATTTTTTTTTATTTAAAAAATCGGCCTCTTCCTACCCCTACATTGTGATGATACAATATTTTCTTAATGAACTGTGTTCATAAAAAACATCTTGGAATAAGGTCATGTTGAATTTTTTGAAAATATGGGTATTTTTTTATGTAATTTGGCCACAAGCAAACTCGCTCGCTCCTAATTTACTTCGCTTCGTGAACGTAAGTTTAGAAGTATTTTGAGGCAGTTGGATGCTACGTAAGTTAGAATGTGTATATTATTCCAGGTTTCTTTTTTCGTTTCTTAAATTCCAGGTTTTGTTATACGTTTCCAAATTAATCTTATAGAAATTATTTAAAACCTATTTGAAATATATGAAATGAAAATTACTAGCGAATATCAGATTGGAATGCAATCATTCCGCGTCGCGCTCGTGAATTTCTGTGAATTAGGTCTCATTGCTGTGACACGATTTAGCTATATGAAAGAAGTTACATTTGTCAAATTTGTCTTGATATTTGCTTGAAAATATTTAGTTTTTTCACCAAATGTTCTATGATTTGTAATGAGTTTTACAATAAATGTCATGACTAAAGGCGAGAGAATACGTGCTGTACTCTGCACCACTGTTTCTGTTATTTTAAAATCTGGGTACTGTAGGATGTGCATCCCCGGAAGAGTAAGTCAAATCTCAGGCGGCAATTCGCAAAATACATGAAACGAGCTCCATGAAGGCTAACTGAATTTGAATGAATTCTGAATGCATATAATAATGAACAAATGAATTAGTGATCAATTAATTTATATGGATATTCTATTTAAGGTTTTACTGAAAAGAGGAACTGAGAAATTTTATTACCTTAACATCAGCAAATTACAATTGTTAATTTTCAAAGGCGCATGCAATTGCCTGTTTGAAATGTTTCGAACAAATTTCGAATATTGTTTGAAATGTTTCGTATAAATGTTTTAAACAAAATTATTTCGTAGAAAACTCGCATTGTGTGGTGAAGCCCAAAGTTTGATTACTTCTTTTTATGTTCGAAAATTTATAAATACATGGAGCAATTTTAAGCACCTCTATTTTTTTATTTTGCATGTTATAAATTTTTTATCACTTATTTATGAAAAATAAATGTGCATATTTTGCTTTTTTGAACAATCAATTCCGTTCCCTAGTTATTACCCACTCAAATCCTTATGTTTTCAACCCCCAATCAAATACTTTGTCAAAACGCAGCGATGGTTGACGCTTACGATGCGATAGAAAACAACGCACAGCAGTGAATGTGAATAATCCCTTATCTTTTAAAATACAATACTATTCGCGTGCAAACACAAGCCACTAAAAAAATGAATTTGAAGTCATTCAATTACGCCCGCCAAAAAATCCTAAACGTTACCGACTGTCAAAATTAGTTGACTTTGTTGGTTGCTCCTAATAGAGACTGTCAATCGAAAGAGGAGAATTTTTGAGGGAAGGAAGGACGCATGAGCGAAAATAAATTCTGAAGCCGTGGATGAGACAAGAGCGAGAGTCACCAGTACTAATTTCATTGGATTCTACAATTTGCTGTAGACGCGCTTCAATAGTTTCTTCGTAATCAAATAGATTCGATTAATACACCACTGATGAAAAAATCCATTTACTATAACAATTTATTCATCATTTTTAATATACAGTAAATTCTCGTTGGCATGAACTCACTTAACACGAATTTCGCCGTAACACGAACAAAACTTCGATCCCGAGAAGGGATTATGGTAATACGGACATTTATATTATTCGGATAATACGAATTTTTATAACACGACCTCCGATTATTTTGGTCCCTTGAAATTCGTGTTAATGAAAGTTTACTGTATTTATATGTTTTAAAAATATTTTAATATTTTGTTGCCTTTGTATAAGACAAAATAAAATAAATTATTTATGTAAATTTTGAAAAATTAAAAAGACTATTCCACTGCAGTTAAAACCAATAATGTTTTACTATAAAATGTCCGAATCAGATAGATATATCTAAAAAAAAAATATCGCTTTTTCTATCCGATTTTTCTTACCTTCTAATAAACCGCGTATGTACTGTAACATAATCTCTTTGATTTTAACATGCTTTCAGTTATTTTCAATATATGGCGCATTTTGTAACTGTTGGACATAATTTAATTCGGGGAATAGTCCTATTAAATACCACTGAGTGCTATAGAAATTCTCAGATAAATACCCTCCTCGCTTCGGGTATCTCCTCGAGTCGGGGATTTATCGAAAATTTCCAAAGCGCTCGTAGTATTACCTTATGATAAATAACAAACACACTTCCTACTCCTATGTAACACAGCGTCATCTCTGCCTCAAACCGCTCCCTCATTTGGCATTATGAATTGTATATAATACCCATAAATGCTAAGTTACCTCAGCAAATAAGGAAGCTAAAAAATTACGGTCTTAGTACAACGAACTGCATTCTTTTGGATCGAATCGTCAGAATGTTCTGCACTTCAGTTGTTTGGGGGCATCAGCCGTTCGATATTCTGACGATCGACTCGACGAAGCACGCGCATCCTACAGACGAATTAAACGTTGCGGAGAATCAACGCCGCTTGGACGTGTTTAGTTTTTAGTCTGCATTCTTATTTGGTATGAACGCGATCTATGAAATCTCTCAGAATTGACTAATTAGTATAGATCATATTATGTATGTTCTCGTTTTCTGACAGACAGAAATGCCGTGAGAATTAAAAATGGGTACTGGATAGTGCGAACGAAACTGGAACAATTATGCGTGTCAATTTCGGAAGATTTCTTGATGTCGGAGGAGTGCTTTCTCAGAAGCAAAAGCAGCTGCATTCAGCCCAAACAAGTGCATCCAATGCTAGTGTAAGGGAGCATCAACAAACTAATGTAAGTTTGAAGATAAATAGATTTTTCTGAGGGGTTGTTTTTTCAGTGAAATTTCTTATCCTCAAACTGCAAAGAAAATAGCCATGCTAATTAACTGCGTTGTTTTTTAATTATAATTTTTCACATTTAATTTTTGTTTTCGTTAATAAAGTAAGCCAATTTAAATAAGTAAATTGCTCCAGCTATTTAATGCTGTGCCAATCGTTTGAAACACCCGAACAGATGTCCAAATAAAAACTAATTAATTTTATGAATTAATACTTAGATGCTTAAGTGTACATAAAGTGCAGTGGTTACCACATCGCTTATTGTTTTACAATCACGACAAGCATAATAGTAATTTTTCCAATACATTCTACTGAATACGGTTTTTTACAAGCTACTACTTTACAAGCTCCTGCTAATAGTCTTGAAGAATAACATCGCACCACATTCGTACTCGTAAGTGTTCGACTAAAGTGTGATAATGTCAAGTCTTGTATTTCTGCAGTTCTCTAGATCCACAAAATCTAAGGAAGTCAGATCCGGAATTATTGTATAATGTTGGCTCTGTGAGTCGAGGCTCAGGCGCTAAATTTGAGAGAGCGCAACAACCGACCAGTAATTTTTTTCTCACACTCTCTGCAATAACATAAGTCATGCGGATGCCACGATGTAATGGACAAAAGAAATACTGTAAACTCACAATTATCCGTGGAATTGGGTGCCGCGTCAACCGCAAGTAAGCGAATTCCGCGGATAAAACAGCGAGTACGCAATTTCCGAAAAAGGACTGAATTTAACACAAAGATGCTTTTAATATGTTTTATTTACATTAAAATGGATACACGTACAGTTACAAACACGATAAAAATATTTTAAATACAACTTTTCCCTACTTTTTATAAAAGAAATCGGTTAACTGTCTTTGATTTATTGAAACATCTTTTTGTTTTTTGTGCTTGTATTTTCTTCAACGTTTGTTACAAAGCGTTACGGCGTCTTCTTCTTGCTGCTGGTGGTGAATGTGTCCGCCAATTTGTCTGAAAGCTGCGTCATTCGCTCACCCGCTTTTGAATTTTATCCTCCTCCCCCTCTTCTTTTTCTTCTTCTTCTTCTTCTTTCCCCCTCTTTCCTGCAAAAAATTTTCTTTGAACATGAGCTCCAAATGGTGCATTTTCAGAACCTCTCAAACTTCTTTTTCTCGAAATCGGTTTCAAATGTTTTCTTTACATTTTTCATTGGGATACTGATAAATGCACTGTATTAGATGGCGTATACGCATTTAAAAAAATCATTTGTGAGTTCATTTGCTTTAAATAATTTCTTATAAAGTTTGTCGAAAACTCCCAAGTTTGGGGTGAAAATGAGCTTCAAAGGGCGCATTTTCAGAAACGCTCAAACACAGTTTTTCGTAAACGGCTCCAAATTCTTCAACAAAAATTCTCATGTATGACCAGGTTTTATTCTTCTACAATATTCTTTACATCATATTTCAATTTTACCATTAGGGAATCGAAAAATTGGAAAAATCTGAACAAATATCCTTTAGGCGCCAATAGATATCAATTGAGTTGAGGTTGCGGCAAAATCAAAAAGATAGTCGAGGTAAGGAAGAGGAAGAGATAAGGAAAATAATTGGCACGAGAAAGTCTGTGCCATTCAGGAGCGTCACTAGTTTATATTCTTGTCCTTAATTCCAAGAAAGTGAAAGTATTGTAATCATGCGCCGAAAAAACGGCGAATTTCGAGAGAAAAACGTATTGCCGGCCCTGGTAACGAAAAAGGGGATAAATCTTATAAATTATTTCGTCTCATACATTGTGTAGTCATAAACAACGTTTTGTGGGTTCTTGATACCGAAAACTCGATTGACGGCTCAACGACTGTCCATCCTCCTGTCTGTAGACAACGCTAATGCCGAAACCGTTCATCCGATTTTCTCCAAAATTAATGTCCCTCGATCAATTTAAAGGAACTCGAGGTCTTGTGAGTTTGAAACAAATGTTTCGATTTTGGGGAAAACTTAACTTGAAGGCTAAACCTGATTTTAAAAATTTTCTCCAAAAACGGCTCCACATTTTTTTTTACTTTCTCATATATGAACGTATATACGAAGTAATATACGTAGTATAGAGAGTCAGCTAGGTCAAATTCAGTCGCTATCTGGGGGCAACCAGAGTGGCTAGCTGCTCTGATCGGTAGTTTTCCGTGGTTTCTCCGATCAACACCAGGCGAATGCGGGAGCAGGACTCTAACAAACGGGCCACGGGCCGCTGTCTGGATCGCGGTCGTCTGTTCTGATCAGTAGCGATGTATGGTTGCTCCGATCGACACCAGGCACATGTCGGGGATGTATCCTGATACTAATAAACGGGCCACGGACCGTGCGCGATCTTTCCTACCTCTTCCTTGTCCTATCCTCTCCCCTTACACACACACACGATTACATGCACTACACTATCACACTTGACGGGAGACCATTCGGGAGTTTAGATGTTAGGTGTACTTTTAAGTTTGCATTGTGAATGAGGCTAACTCATTTGTAGGGTTTTAGCTATGTTAGGTGTACTTTTAAGTTTGCATTGTGAATGAGGCCTACCTCATTTGTAGGTTTTAGCTATGTTAGGTGTACTTTAAGTTTGCATTGTGAATGAGGCCTAACTCATTTGTAGGTTTTAGCTATGTTAGGTGTACTTTGTAAGTTTGCATTGTGAATGAGGCCTAACTCATTTGTAGGGTTTTAGCTATGTTACGTTTACTTTAAGTTTGCATTGTGAATGAGACCTACCTCATTTGTAGGTTTTGCGGCTACGTTTTGTGTACGTTTAAGTTTGTATTGCGAGTGAGGGAGGCCTAACGTGCGGAAGCGTGTTGCAGGGCACGGTGCGCACGCGCAGCGACTTCCACGGGGAGCAGGCGGCGCGCAACCTGCACGAGGCGCTGGGCCACGTGGACCCGTCGTGGACGTGCTGGCCACGCACAGCAACCGCCAGCGCCAGCACCTGCGCAGGCACTACCGCGTCTTCAGCGACAAGGTGCGTGCGCGCCGCAGCCGCGGCGCCCCTTGCCCCCCTCTCCCCTCTTAAATGTTACTACTCTATTTGTGTATCCAGGTTCTTGGGCAAAAGAGCCGGCCTGTTGCCTGAGCCTCGCCATTGATAAATTGTTGTTGTTGTTGTTGTTGTTGTTGTTGTTATTATTATTATTATTATTATTATTATTATTATTATTATTATTATTGTTGTTGTTGTTATTCATCTTTCAACTATTAATAGTTAAATTGTTGGGAAGGGATTCTGAAACTCAAGAAAGCGTGCGCAGATGATTCACTCCCTCATACGTCTCATACGTCCACTCATACGTCATATACAGTTTTTGACTAAATATAAATAAATAAATAAATAAATAAATAAATAAATAAATTAAATAAATAAATAAATAATAAAGTGTTAAAATCTTCTGGGCAAGGTAGGGGTTAGAATACAATTTCCTTTTTACCTATGAACATGTACAGTAGAATCGCGACAATCCAAGGCAATTGGGGTTGATGGTACCATGGATTACAAAAAACTCTGATTAAACGGAAAAAAGAAATATAAGGAAATTTTCAACTACAAAGTAAAATGAAGTTAAAAGGTTTAGCAAGATAAGGGGGGTAAGAATGCCCCCTAGCGCAATTCAATTTGGAATAGAGGGCATGTTTGGTCTTATTTTGAAAGTCATTTTCCAAAAATCTCAGAACGACAACTTAATTATTTTGTAAGAAATAAGAAAAAATACAAATTTTCTGTTTTTGATTTTTTCATTTCATTACTCGGAGATAAAATTTTGAAAAACTTATGAGACATAGATGACATTTATATGTATCTTGGACACCTTCATCAAAACTATTCGGTGGGAAATTCAATTTTTAAATTTATTAAATTATTATTTGGTGTTATTCTGTGTTTTTTCTGGGGCGACAACTCCAAAAAATTCCTTCTAATTGATATTAAAGTGTTCTTTACTAATGAATTTCTTTTAGATTTTTCTTATTGATGCATAATATTGAAAAACATTAATAACTCGTTTTTCGTCATTTATACGCATATAACTCATAAATTAATCACTTTTCTACTAAAAAAACACACTTTTACATGATAAAAATCATATCATTTTACCATACAAAAATATTGCAGAATATTTTTGGCATCAAATTCAGATTTTTAAAAATAAAAAAATTCATTTTGGTGATCTATTTTGATGTGAAAAATTAAAAAAAATGTTTAAATGGATTTTAACTCAAATCCTATTTCAATTTCTTTTATCATTAAATCATAATGTATAATTTTTCTATTTTTGTGGAAAAAAATAATTATTTGAACACATTCAGAAATAATGCTTAGCGTTACATAAAAATCATATTGAATTGAATTCCATTTAATTTTCTTCGCTATCTTGATCTATCACAATTGCATCAGTATCAAAAATATGACACAAATTTTCAGCTGGTTTAATTTTGCGGGACAGATACCGAGCATATGGAAAATAGTATATAATTTCTGCTAACTAAGAACAACATTCGTCTGCCATTAGCCTAATCACAAGCATATCGTAAGATTTCAGATATTCCTAGTGTATGTGGTTTACAGTCAATGAAACATTTATGTTTTGCTATTCTTGTGTCGCGATTGTACTTCAAATTTTACAATATTCGCTTTTTCCTTTAAGAAGCTAAGATGAATGTTATCATCTTCATCTAACTTTTCCGTTAAATACAAGCTTGAGACAATTGAAAAGTGCCCGTAAAAAAATATTTTTTGAAATAATTTCTGGAAAGTCAAAAAATCAACGGATGTCATGATTTTTAAATGGTAGAGTTTTACGTCCCCAATTTGTATTTTCAATTTCTTCCGCAAGAGTATTTTCAACATCTTTCCTTTCATCTAGTTGATGATTTCTTCCACCATACCTTTGTGGGAATTAAAACGTTTACCAAAAGTGTTAGTAAGAAAACATGCAATCTGGAATAATCCCGCTTTTGGTAAAAGTTTATTACCGAGTTTATTGTGGAACAGTCTATGTTTTTTACCCATTACACCATGGATTACTTCAACTGGCCAGCGAACTTTAGTTACAAAGTTGTTATGAATAATGACTTGTAGGATAATAACTTATTATGAATTATAAGCGTATGAGGAAAAAAAGAGTTATTGATTTTTTTCAATATGACACACCAATAAGAAAAATCTGAAAAAACAGTAGTAAAGAACACCATAACACTAATTTGTAGGAATTCTTGAGTCGTCACTCCAGAAATAAAACAGAAAAACACCGAATAATAATTTAATAATTATAAAAAATTAAATTTCCCGCCAAATTGTGTTCAAAAAGCTGTCCAAAATACGTATAGATAGTCAGTATCGTAAGATAGTCAGTATACGTATAGATAATCAGTATAGATAGTCAACTACTTCTCATAATTGTTTCAGAATTTTATCTCCGAACAATGATATGAAAAAAATCAAAACCCGAAAACTCGTAATTGTTTTAATTTCTTACAAAATAATCAGGTTGTCGTTCTGAGATCTTAGGAAAGTGATTTTCAAAATAACAGTAAACATACCCTCTATTCAAAATTGAATGAAGCTGGTGGCAAATTTACCCCTCCCCTTATCCTGCTAAAGCCTTTAATATGTAAATACTGTTAAAGTGACAGATACATACATACATGTGTACATTAACATACGTGTAGTATGTTTCAAATTACAGTAGGCCCACAGTAGTAACGCATTGTACAATGAACAAAACAAATGAGCGCGAACCGGTCACAACAATACAGCAGACAAATTGATACCGGCTCTGAACGCCACACACGTGATCTTCAACGAAGTGTTGCCAACCCGTGAAAAGCCAGCTCTAGATTATCGCGGCTCTTCGCTTGTTTGGTGACTTGGCGCATATGAGGCTGTTTTTTCATCTCCGACTGCACGGAATTTCGGATTGTGGAGACACCGATTGCCGCGACTCTACAAAAGTGGGAAATGTCATGGAACGAAATGACACGTGATAGTTGCCCCTGAATGGTAGGCAACCCGTCGCCCACTGGTGTTTCGCTGGCAACGAGTTGACGGAGACAACGATCTCGTGACTGCCAAACATCCGTGCAGGATGAGTTGCCTAGCCATGAGGGGCAAATGTCGCAAGTGTAACTTCATTACGGAGATTTACCGCATGTTCATTAGTAGGGAGAGGACTTTTATGCCCTAGAAATTTTTAAAATGTGCTTTTCAAAATATGCATTTATGACCTAAACATTCTTAAATATGCCCTTTAATATGCAATTAAAATTAACTATATTTCTTTTCCTAAAAAAAAACTTCCTTGATGAAATTCAGGAGAAGCATGCTTGAAACGAAAAGATATATTTTTGTGCAAACATAATATAATCCTTATATCGCGGGAGAAATAATTAAAGTAATATTCACCTTACTGAAGTACATTGTATGCCTTTTTGAATTTCTTCTGCCTGGTTTTAGAAAAATATATCAGTAAATATCCTGCATTTGCACAAGTATTTTATCGTCCACACGAAAGAAAGAAACGCAAACTGTGGCAAGCACTTTGTAATCAACACTCACAATAAAAAGCTTGTATGAAAAGGGGAAATGTTTCAAAGCTAAGTCTATATTTTAACGAAAAAAGCAAAATGTCCGTCTAAAATTACACGAATATGTTATAAGAGGAAAAATCGGTCAAATATGCAAAAATGTGCACTAACTAATCTACATAGCATCCAATTCTAACCACAAGTCAAGAAATTGCACTTAGCTATTCCCTGAAGCAGGAGACAAAAATATGTAAAATCATAGAAATCCGCTCTCTATTTATTAGTAAAAAACGTATCACATTGAACTCCCTGCAAGATCTACACGTTTCTAACAACATTATTCTGAGACAGCCTGTACAAATACGTTGCTTTATCTTAATCTCTATTATGAGCTCTTGAGTCTTGTAGGGGTGGAAGAATGAACTTGAAAGATAGGTGTTATGATCTGATGACTTGAATAATGAACCAATGATAGTGAGGAGAAAAGGTAGAAAACCAAGAAACCCATAACTGCCAGCTGACTTCTCAAAAAGGTTGTCTGGGGCAAGGTTTCCAGTCTCTGACTACCACCTCGGAACATTTGAACGACACTTATTTTTAGGCCTATGTCACACGAGCATTGTGTTGACGTGTGTTTGACGCGCGATAAATAAAGAGCGCCCAAGATTAATACTGTTACAGAAATAATTTAAGTAAAGTAAAAATTGCATGATTTTTTGATTATTAAAGGACATTTACTTATAATGTATTTTCGGAAGAAATGAACAAATGAATATTAAACATACTTCATTAACAGCTTCTGAGTTTCTCTTGCTTCCATAAGTTCCTAATGTTAGAGTTTTATGGTTTTCTCATTGTTAAACTGGTTGTGAAACACATAAAAATACACATCACCTCACTGCCTAATGGCTACAATCGGACTGCTTGCTGCCTCTTTCAACACACAATGCGTCACAGCTCAGAGAACTATGATTTTATGACATCCTCGCAGGGCCTTGAACAATGCGTTTCTGGCCGAGGGGTTACGGTTTTCAACGTGGCAGGGAGAGGCGCGGAAAGAAGCTATGCCCGTACATCTTCCCACGCTCCGAGAGTTGTGTGTGTGTGTGTGGAATTCCCCTACGTCCTCTGCCATGAGAGACAAGTGACCCCAAGGTCGAATTCTACGCAGTCAGCTGAAGCCCTTCTCTTTCACAGTGCAGGTGCCACGACTAAAACGCATGGGATAAAGAATTTAAAACAATCTTCATTCATTACATTAAAAATATTTCGCATCTCTGCCAATTACATTAAATTCACATGAATTTCGTTTTATAAAGATTTTCTCCTTACAGGACGTGAAAAACCGTTCCGTTTCTGCGTTGGATATATTCCGTTTTAAGCTGTGTAAAATACCATATCCGATCACAGGTCAGAGAAATTTTCCGGTTAAAGCAGGTTTCCGGTTTGTACAGGTTCCAGTTTAGACAGATTTTACTGTATAAGAAACTAACGGCATTACCTCGTAAGTGAGCTACTGTTGGATAAGGAATTACCGCATAGACTTTCATGAAATAGATTTTAGTCGAAAGAAATAGATTTTCGCTGATATGGGGTAGGGGAAAACTGGCACAGCACGCGTAACACTGCAACTCACTTTGCCATCGCGCATAACTCGGAAGCGTTGGATTTTAGGCACTTCAAACCTTTTTCGTGTCCCAAGAGGAGTTATATGCCGTAGCCTACATAATGAAAAAAAATTGAATGTTCGGTTATATTTTTGGAGAATATTTCCACTTCGTTAAAAGGATCGTCAGAAGCGTCGAAAGTTGGATCCCCGAATGAAGCTACATGGTAGGGTCCATCAGTTTATGGCCTCCCAAACTGCTATTTTTAATACAAAGAAATATCGTATTTTTTAAACTTAATCATCATTTACTCAAACCCAATATTTACATCTGTGTCTGAACATTTGTAGCCTTTGAAAAATATTCTGAATTTTTGTTCGCAAAATGGTAAAAAAAAGCTGTCCTTTCCACCTCATACTCGTCTGAAAATTTTCTTCCCCGAAGGTTTTTCTTCAGTTTTGATAAGTGGTTGACTGTAAATAATAATAAAATAAGTCTGGACTGTAGTGTGAATGGCGCAATTCCTTAAAGCCATAGCGCTTCACAACATTCTACGCAATCTGAATAGTAAGCACATCATGAGTAGGAGGCGGACTTTGATGACCTAAAAAATTGCTAAAAATTGTCAATAAAATGTTCTTAAAATTTTTTTAATATGCCCTAAAAGCAAAGAAAAAGGACATAAAAATGTGATCAAAACCAGTTCGGATGAACAACTCACGCTGTTGGATACATTACTTATGTAATCGAGGATTTTTCTATTTGTTCAAGTTAACTCAGCTTTCAAACGTTTGGTTTGGACTGTTCTTTACCAGAAAATCTCTGTCTTTAATTATCCCGAAATCGGTTGAACAGCCAATTGGCGTTGACAGGATCACAGGAACCTTAGATATACTCACAAAGGCCGACTTTACAACTTCTGAGGGAAGAAATCGAATATGCTACCAGGAAGGAGGGTATTCATGAATCGTGTGGAGAGCATTTGTTGAATCTCGTAAATATTATTTGAAGCAACTGCCATTAAAATGATGTTAAAATCGATGAAATCAGCGAAAAATGCACTAAAAAGTACGGGAAAAGGTAGAAAATGACTTATTAGCCGAAATCGACGAAAAACGCAAAAAATAACCAATAGGTTACTTCATTTTGTTATAACATAAAATGCATTTCTATACTAAACGGCGTTTTTCTAAACTGAAAAGAAAAAAACACATTTCATTAAAATCCGCCCCCTTATCATGAGATTTCTTCCACTGCATCTTACTTTCTTACACTGCAAACTTATATCATTACAACAATTAAAGATAGACTATACTGCTAAGGAGGTTTTCCCATGGACGAGCGTTACATTGGTCGGGCTGGAAACGTGTGGAACCGCCTACGTATTTTCATTTTTGAAATAACAATGATTTACAAACTGCGGATTGTTCGCACCGGTCCACCTAGTACGTTTTACCAAAAAAGAAGCTGTTGGAACAGTTTCAAAACGGAAATCGGAATAGCAACTAAACGGAATTTTATTATGATACACTGAAATCGAAATATTTTATTGCTTCTAAGGATTGCATGTTTGCGTAATCTAGATAAAAAATATAATTAAAATTATAGTGCTTATAATAGGCGTACACAGCCTAAAATAAGAGGGGGTAACTACATTTCTGGGTCCCCTTTTCTATTGAACTTTTTTATTTGTGAATGACATATTTTATTAGAAAATTAATAAAATATTCTACAAGGAGAATTAAATTTAACTCTAATATAACTCGAATTAAAAATAAACTCTAATAAGTCGTACAATTATTTAAAAAAAATTGGTTTTATGTTGAATCATTTACGCAGTTGCCAGTTGGTTTCGAGAACCTCTTCTTTCATTGTCGCATAATAATTTCGAAAATTGTCAGGTTAAAACAGGATAAAATTATGGACTGAACATAATACGAAACTAACATGATTCATTACGTAAGGCCTCGTGGCCCCTTTCAAACTTTTCTGGGAGACTACTGCCCTAGTACTCCCATGGTGCACGCCTACGGTGCTAATATTCATTAGTTACTTTGTTGAGAGTAAAACCTCGTCAATATAATTTCTAATAAATGTTGTTAAACTTAGAAATAACCTTTCGAAATTTGTTTCGATTTTTATCATTTAAAACACTCCTTGTCTAGTACATTGTAATGTACAGTATACGAAAATACCTCAGATAACTTTTTAAAGCTATTTTTTAAATATTTCACTGTGAATTGCAAATTGTTGAATTATGTTATTTAGAAATGACAAATTACGTTTCTAGAGTCCAGTATTGATTGACCTTGACCTTAAGGTTTAAGGAGTATCACAAGAATATCAATAACAGAGAGACCAGTATTGCCATGTAGCGCTGAGGAGCGTTCTTGACTGCTGTGAATTAAATAACGCTTGATGGAAGGGCTTCATCGTTCGACCGAAATGCATCTTTCACTTATTGAAGAAACCTACGGACATTAGCATTTACTCTTAACTTTTTTCCTCCGAACCTATCGAACAAAGATGGTTCAGTCTGAGTTCAACGACAAACATGAAAAATTTACACGACTCCCACGTTGGTGTCAGATTAAGACAAGATTCGAAACTCTTGCATAGGAACGTTAAGACGATTGTTAATTGGGAACTAAACTCATTACTTTTATCATCTCAATTCTTTCCGGTTACGTCTTTCCAATCTAGGAATAGTTCCAGTAAATTATTATGTCACGCCCCACATATTAAATGGAAAAGGTATAAAGCTGTAACAATTCTTTAATGATTCATTTTTCATGTGTCGTCAACTTTTGAATGACTTAGAGAAGAAATCATAACTCAAACAACAGCAAAAGGTAAATGAATAATGAAAAATATATTTGTATTCTTTCCATTATCTGATTATTGAATATCATCTGCTTTCAACAAAATATTTCTGTAATAAATCTCGCGTCCATAAATATTTGAGAAAAGTTGATCACACGAAGCCGAAACAGTGGAACAACTCGTTTTGGTTGTGAGAGCTTAAAAAAACATTACGAAATTGAACCATTAAAACTCCCACCATCTTGAAACCAATAAAAAATTTAAAAAAAAACAACTCACACATACGTCGTTATTAATTACTTAAAGGAACATACCCTTCTCAATAATAATTAGAAAGTATTTGCATGTGTCTGCATACCATACAAATTTACCGGCAGATGAAAAGCGGAATAATGGAATTAAAACATCACATCACTTCACTCTATCAGTTAATAATAATAATAATAATAATAATAATAATAATAATAATAATAATAATAATAATTCGTAATATAATACTGAGACGTCTAATGCAAATTATGATTAATTTATTGGAGTCGACAATACTCAGGTTCATCAATCACATTATTTAGAACCATAACAACACGAGAAAATATTAACCTTCTACAAAGGTACGATTAGTTTATCAGCATGACACTGAGACGCCGGGGGGGGGGGCGCATATCAACGCCCTTATTGACTTGAAGGGGGAAGACAGCCGCTTCTCACCGCGGAGTCATGCACCCTTGAACTCTTTCTACGCCGCCGCGCGAGTATCATTGACGACGCGGGAATTCTGGGAAACACGCGGCGCGCCAAAAATCAATCGCTATCACATGATCGGCTCGCCTGATGGCGTGTCCACGGGGCTCCCATGCGCCATTGAGGACAGAAGCGCGATTGCCATTGCAGGTCGCAACGACCTCAATTTTCTGATAGTCACAATTTGTTGCTGCGATTGTTCCTCGTTTTTGTATTTGGAACTATAAAGTAGGTCGTTACTCACTAAAAAAAATGCACAGCTAATTCAGACGAAAGTTTAAAAAATAAAAATCGCCATGTTTAACATAAAATTACGTAAAAATACTCATATTTTCGAAACATGGAACATGACATTATTTGAAGATCTGTTTTTGATGAACACATTTCATTAAGAAAATTAACTGCCTCATGACAATTGTAGTTGTTGCAAGACGCCGAAAAAAGTTTGAATTTGTGCAATTTTCGAAAAAATCAGTGTTTTCAACGAACATAAGCCTTTTTTTAATTTTGAAAATATCCTAGGGGTTTACAGGCAGGAAAATACCCCCAAAATTAAAATATCTGTTTCATATTCAAGGGGCCGTGTTATCAGCCAGATTGATAGGGGAAAATCAATTTTGAAGAAAATCGTCTGGACGGTTTAGCCACTAGCGTCGTTCATGGACAGACAGGCGGAATAAAACAACGGACAGACAGACAAAATAAAGGCGGACGGCCGACAGACGGACGGACGGACGGACGGTGACCGACGAGGACGGACCGACGGACGACGGACCGACGGACCGACGGACCGACGGACCGACGGACGGACGGACCGACGGACCGGACGGACGGACCGACGGACGGACCGACGGACGGACCGACGGACGGACCGACGGACGGACCGACGGACGGACCGACGGACGGACCGACGGACGGACCGACGGACGGACCGACGGACGGACCGACGGACGGACAGACGGACAGACGGACAGACGGACGGACATTTTCCTTCCAATTAGTTTTTCGACATCAAGGAACCACAAAACAGGGATTCTGGTTACACCACGTGTTAGAGGATTTTTTCCTAATTTAGCAACTGGATTTATCCACTTTCTTGTTTTCCGGGCCCGGTAATGAATTTTTTTCTGCCGAAAATTCGCCGGTTTTTTCACGCAGTATTACATAACTTTCTCTATACTACGTATATTACTCCGTATATACGTACGTACGCGAGCAAGTAAAAATCAGTCTTCTCCTATGTTAGCATTTGTTTGTAATGTCATTTTTCTGGCATACGCTTCGTTTTTTGCACAACAGTTTCATGAGGATTCCTCTTCCTCTACAATATTCAGAAAGTTGAGCTCATAGAAGTCGACGTTTTGAGGATAGTTCCAAGTATTGCTTTGTTACAAAAAAGAAAAATGAACGCGAATTCACGGATTTGAAGTGCACATCGCATCGCGCGCGTCCATACGATTGCGCCTGATGCGCTTCGGGTCTTGGAAGAGCGAATAAAATTGAAATGATATCTTCACATGGCTGCGACGTTGTGTAATCAGAATCCACGGTTTATAGGTCCTTGATACCGAAAAACTGGGTGGCGACAAAACGTCTGGCTGTGACCTCTGACCGCCCATTGTGAACCTTAGCATCTAAACCGGTCAGACAATTTTCTCCACACTCGGTATTTCCCGATCGGTATGGCTGAAACCGAGGCCTTGCGAGTTTGAAACACTTTTTGGGGGAGAACTTTACATGAAATCTCCACGCTTTCAAAATTTTCGACAAAATGGCTCATTTTTTACCAACATTTTTGCTCGGATAGGGGAAAAAACGCTTTAAAATGGGCCAGATATCATTGTCCTTGAACAATCTGAATTTTCAAAATTACAGAAGTACAAGCTGTTTTTGGAGTCTTATTACATCTACAATATTGCAGACATATTGTTTTTCTTAATGAGATCTTTTCTTCAAACACATATCTTTAAATAAAGACAAGTACACGTTTCGACAAATATGAAAAGTTTTCACGTAATTTTGAGAGAAATATTAGAAATTTTAAAATAATTATGTACAAAAACGGCTTCTAATATTCCTTTAACCTTTTTGTTGTGTAGAACAAACTACGCTTATAAAATGGCGCAGGTCTCATTTTCGGTGAACCCTACTTTTGAAAATTGCAAAAAATTAACAATGCGAAACTACAATATTGATGGCATAGATTTTTCCTTAAGGATATCTATTTTTAAAGATTGTATATCTAAATAATATCAACTAAAACTAAAAAAAAACGTTATTTTCCGATAAGTTGCTTGAAATAAAGGCAATATATGTTCGTTTTCATAAATACGCTCCAAAATTTGTTTTTAAATTTTACTCTCTTTTCTAAAAACACTTTAAAAGTGATGCAGGTCTCATTTTCGGGGAAAAAAAAAAAAAATAATTTTTTATAAATTTTTTAAAAGGAATATATCAATGTATAATTATTTTAAAAAGTTTTCGTGAAGTTGTTTCTTGAAGGCATTTTATAAAAGATATCAAAACCGAAATTTTTTACTACCTCGCTATGGAGTAGAGGGAAAGTTATGTAAAGCTGCACGAAAAAATGGCCAATTTTCTACAAAAAAAAAACTTATTACAGGTCCCTGGTAACAATAAAGTAGATAAATCGTTGCTAAATTTAGAAAAAATCTTCTAACACATGGTGTAGCCAGAATCCATGTTTTGTGCAACCTTGATGACGTAATATTGAATGACGGCAAATCATCTGTCTATCCGTCTGTGAACATGTCTGAGACGCGTCTTGGATATCTCCTTGGCGTCTGCCATCCTGTAAGCGATCTCTAATTAATTGCTGTATAATAATAACAATAATAATATAATAATATAATAATATAATAATATAATAATATAATAATATAATAATATAATAATATAATAATATAATAATATAATAACATAATAACATAATAATATAATAATATAATAACAAAATAACATAATAATATCATAATATAATAATATAATAATAATAATAATTATTTTATTATTATTATTATTATTATTATTATTATTATTGTATTCATGTACTATGTAAAGGGCATTTGAGGGTCAGATTAATCCCAATTTAGCTAGCTAGCGGTGTTCTCAGACCTGGGCACCTCTTTTATTTATTGTCCACGCCTGGGGATAAAGGACGCGTGTGGCGAGCATGACACGTTCCCATCACCGCATCACGCGTCCTTGAACTTGCGAGCTATTCTTTCGTCACGCAGCTGTAGAAACTGAGACGATCATATTAGAAAGCTACAGCTCTATTTTTGCCCCGACCGGGAATCGAACCCGGGATCACACCATAGAAAGTTAGTACCACAGAAAGCTAGCCGGGGGGCACAATAATAATAATAATAATAATAATAATAATAACAATAGTAATAGTTATTAGTTATTATTATTATTATTATTATTATTATTATTATTATTATTATTATTATTATTTCATATAATCCTCTTCCCGGTCATTTACAAGTATATCCACCCAGACAATGTGTCGCAGCAAAAATATTTCCTATATCAGTAATATTATTTTTTCCCTTCAATCTGCAATTCAATTTATTGTTTCTGTACCATCATTATCTAATTCATCCATATGTTAACGTTTGCAAAAAACGTCTTGACGTTATACATGAGCGATTAAATTATGTATGCTAAAATATTTACACTCAACATCATGAAAAATTAAGATAAAAATCACTTAACATTACAGGATCTGAAGACCGACGTTTCTGAGAAGCTAGGCGGCTACGTTCGAGAGATATCTCTGATGTTACTTCAGACACCTGCTGAATTTCTGGCCGCGCAAATCCACTGTGCCTTACAGGTATCGTACAAAAAGATAAAAGCGCTTTCATTAACATCACATTTTCATTGTTCTCTTCACTGACAAATATACTTTTTCCTATTTTCTTTGAATTAGATGAATACATTATTAAAGTTCATGTAATTAATTACATTAGGTGAATAAAATATTTCGTTTAATAAATACACAAAAAGAAAATCATAAGATTAATAATGGCAATATTAAGCATCCCCTGAGATAAATCCGTAATCTGCGACAAGCTATATGTATATTAATATGTGAAGAGGAAATTTTGCAAGTATTTTTAAGCATATTACCTGCATGGGGGAGAGTGAGATTTAGAATAGTTAAAGTTCTTATAGAAGGAGTATAGAAAGCTAAAATGTAATATGTGTTAAAATACATTAAAAAAAATAAATAGATTTAACGTGCAGATGCCAGAGGCGGTTCGTGGCAATGTTGCAGTGTTGCACAACAACCAGAAATTTTCGGCCCATGTCCCTTGACCCGTTACTATTAAAAAGAAATCACTTTAATAACGTGCCAGTGGTCTGTCTTCGAATGAGTCCTATCTACAAGAATTAACAGATGAAGAGAGACCCCAGCGAGCCGTCTTGGAGCTGACGTCATCGAGGGAGTTGGGTTTCAGCTACAACAACCGGGTGTCCTGGCGTACGATACGAAATCATGTACATATTACTACTATAAGTATATGTTATTACTATATTATCCGATTATTATGGCATCTATATTACTTATTTTCAATACGCGCAGAAATTGGAAGAAAACATTGCAGCCTCCGGTCATGTGAGAGGTGTTTATGGTTTTGTTAAAATATCCAAACACAATAAAATTATTTTGATTGAAAAATGCAAATATTTGATTGTGTTAGTCTCCTTATTCCCGAACTGCCTGCACCGACTGATTTCTCATTCTCTGTACGTCACCGCTTTGCAAAACTACTGACGTCATGCATCAGCAACGCTCTAAGGAAGAGGGCACCCGCCATTATACATTTGCAATTCATGTTGTGTAAGGGAAAATGACGTTTTTGATATTCTTGGAATGTAAAGAACTGTTGTTCTGTATAAAACAGAAAAATTCGTGAATACTGTTTTACTAAAAATACTTAATATTTGGTTATAGGAGAGTATTTTATTTGTTGTTATTGAGCAGAGTCAACAGCATTTTTGCTACTGCAGGTCCCTACATTGCAACCGCAAGTCTATATTACTAATTTCCAAAGCGCGCATGAACTGAAAGAAAATTATGCTCCCTAAGGTCTTTTGAGAATGTCATCGGTTTCGTAAGATATTCAGGAAATCGAGAAAATCCAAAAACAATGAAAATGTTTCAATTTTGACTGAAAACGCAAATATTTGATGGCGTGATTCCGCCTTTCCGCATTCTCACGTACCAACTGAATTCTCTAATTGAGTGCGTCACTGTTGATGACGCAGCAGACGTCAGGCGACAGCAAGGATCCAAGACAGGTCTGCCCGCCATTAAATATTTGCTATCACGGGTTGTGTTACAGAACAACAATCTTTTATATTCTTGGTATGTAAAGAACTGTTGCACTGATCGCATTCTATACTGTTATTGCAGAATTCATGAAGGCTGTTTTCTGATAAAATATTGAATTTATTTAGACGTCTTATTCAGCTGCGTTTAACATATTCATATCCTTTAATACCCAACATTTCTTGATCAAATATGTGTAAAATGAAATATGTTGTTACAGAAAATTATGCCGGATATGAATGCGCTTATTGAGTTGCTGTGGGGTCGAAGTAACGATAAACTGGATCAAATCAAGATGGCTTACCAAACCGGTGAGTGTGTTTCTTTTCTCTAAAAATGGTCTACAGAAAGATCGTGCTGATTGATTTTCTTGTTCAGTATCACTAATTTTATTCAGTCAACTTATGACAGGTATTATACACAACACACAATATGTATTTTTGGAAGAAAGAATGTGTCTTTGATTGGTATCGTTCCCCTCCGTGCCCTTTGAAAAGTAATGCTATAAAAAACATTAACTATCTCTAACAGGAAATGAAGAGGGGAATGAAATATAGTCGACTCCGGTTATAGTGAACTTCTGGGGACTAACATTTTTGGTCCACTGTATCCGAAGTTCACTATATCCGATGATGTCGAAATTAAACAGAATTTCTCTATAACAATTGCTTTTATTAATATAGAGATACATCAAAATACATTAACAGCATGAACTGAACATTTCAATACCTTTATTTGTCTTTAAAAATCAATTATTTTCAAATGTTTGCTTCATACTTTTTCATTAGTAATTTCTCCAGATCTGTCTCCAGAGTTTGTGTTCTCTCCATATTTGATTCCGCATTGTCCTCTGTGTCTAAGTAATCTGTTCTTGATACCCTCCAATGCCTAATGTACTGTTGGAACACCATTCCACTTTCAGAAGGCACTTTTACTCGCCAAATAACATACGAGATGATCTCAGTAGCGGGATGGCGCAAGCGGCTAATGCAACTGATCGCTTTTCTGCGCGGCATGACGGATATCGCCAGGCTGTGACAGTCGCGTGCTTCCTGTCGTCTACGTAGAAGTCCACGCGCTTGATGCCGAAGCAAGCAATCGCTCGTCGCCGCCGCCAGTTGTAGCCCACGCACGACGCAGCCTTTGTTTCCGCATTGAAAATGAGTGGCATACGGTTCCTCATTCCGGGTCCGATATCTTCACGTTAGGAGACGCTTCGTGGATTACGACCTTTGGCCGACGATGTTTGTTTTTTTCAATTTGCCTTGTGTTGGAATTTGTAGCACTGACGAGATATATTCTTTTCCAGGAGGGAATTAATTTCCAGGATGTATTTCCTACGTTCACAATAGCCGAGGTTCAGGTTCACTATAACCGAATTATGCTTATTATTAATGTATGTGAAACGGGACCAATGACTTAAGTTCACTATAACCGGAGTCAACTGGATTATGTTGAGAGACGAGCAGGATAAATTTTGTACTGAAAACGAGAGACTTTTCATCCGCGCAACAAGGAACGTCTAGTGTTCCATCAACAATGCCGCAGGTATTTTTGCGGCTAAAAGGTCTGGTTATCTTTAACTGAAAAATTTCGTGATAATGATATAACGCCTGAAGGCCACACCAGTTTATAAGATCCACACGGAAGAGTTATGTTTCTCTTTCTCATGGAGTTACATTTATCCTGTGGGACAATTTTTTCCTACACAGTTCTCAATTGTCTGACCGACGTCACGAAGCTTACCTACTTTGTCCCCTCAGTGAACACAGAGCCGGTTGATGATTAAGAGAGAAAGAGGTTCATAAATGTTTACCGTTGGTTTTCGTCCAAAAAAAGTGCCGGGGTGGACTAATTGTCGCCGTCAACAGCCTAGGTGTACACGAGGCTTTGAGGATATTTAAAAGCTGCCAAGAACATCTCCAATCTACAGCACTAGCGCCGCGCGCCGTTCATCCTGACACGGAGAACACAAGGCGCTAGTTTTTAAAGTTTTTGTATGGTGCCTTCCATAAATTACGTAAGGTACATTTGGAGTATTTCGAAAACCACACCGGGAGCGATAGCTCAGTGCATCAACTGATGTCACTGCAGCGCCTCTGACCGGGAGGTCCTAGGTTCAAGTCCTGACGGCGACAGGATTTTCGACTCTAGCTTTTTAGCTAGGTCGAATTCAGTTGCTGTCTGGAGGAGAATTCTTACGGCCGGCTGCTCTGATCGGCAGTTTTCCGTGGTTTCTCCGATCAACACCAGGCGAATGCCGGAGCAGTACTCTATCAAACGGGCCACGGACCGCGCGCGATCTGTCCTTCCTCTTCCTTGTCCTATCCTCTGCCCTTACACACACACTTACATTAACATGCACTACACTACCACATATTCCGGGAGACCGGTCAGGAGCTTACAGCTTGTCCCGGCTGGGGCGGTGCCCCGCTGGTGGGAGAGTCCTGGTTAGGGGGAAACCACACTAGTCGACGGTAGGTCGGCGCCGGATCTCACCATCCAGCGGGGGATGATCACCGCCATCTCCCGAGAGAAAGAAAACATGCACTACACTAACGGGACTAATGACCACAGCAGTTGACGTGCCCGGAAACACGAAAAAATCAATCTATCAATCAATCGAATACCCCCTCCCCTCGTGTAACCCTTTTGTGCCGCGCGCTTCAACCCCTAAATATTTACGTTACGCTTGCGTCAGCTTCCCCCCCCCCATTTAAAACAAATACAAATAAATTATACAACAGTCAAAACAAGTTATATTGATTTTTATATATTAAAATTTCTAATTAAAATTAGAATTAGTTGGCGAGGCTGACTGCACTTAACGTTAACATTAAATACAATACTTGATTGAAGGAAGGTCACAGAGGCGAGAAAATTTTTGACAAGCTTTACACACGCCATCATTGAGGACGCATGGGCGAGAGTCTGCAGCATCAATTTCATTCGATCTTATAGACCATTTTATAAATGCGCCGGTCGCGCGGGGATTTGGCGAACGAGGCCACGGAAGCCGGTGAAATCGAGACAGGGAGGTCGGTAGAACTGCTGAAGAGAGAAGGTGGCTTTCCGCTACCGGAAAGTTTAAATTGTACTCACGTTATAGCACATGCTGGAACTACTCACCATATGCTCTGATGTTGACATCTACACAAGTTCTGGTTCACTTGGTAAAGAATGTTCTGTGGCATGGCATTTAAATTATGCCGTACTTCTTCCGTGTGGGGATTTGTAGCGATCTCTCAGTAATCTCCAAAGAAATCGCAAGGAGTCAGATCAGGAGAGCGTGCAGGCCACACACCACGTGCGATAATTGTCTCCATAAACGGCATGTAAACCCTTCTGGAAACTGAAGTTGTGTGTAGTTGATGTGTGTGCGATTGTGGAGTCCTGTTGAAAATGATCCTAATTATGCTCTTCATTTGTCAACATTTGGAAGAAAACCTCCACGATACAATGCACACAAGGGTTTGACACTTTTATGTGTCATACTCAAACACCTTCTGTTTGAGAGTTAATTTCGAGCGATCCATCACAAACCAACTATTCAACATTTCCAACATTTCACACAAAAAGTCGCACTGTAGAATATACAATAGGTCAGATTTGAATGTTTTCTTTACAATCTAACAAATTCAATCAATGTAATGGGAATGTGCGGCATAACGAAACGTTTCCTTCCTCTACTATCACTACTTGTAATTCAACAACTACTAAAATCTAAAATTGAAGGATAAATTCCATTGGGAAAGAAATATTGGGTTTTAATTGTGGAGGTATATGCACAGTATACGTATCAATAATACGTTTTCCGTGGTGTAGATCAGATTCGAAAATACATTTGAACTTTACAATTTTCAAAATTTCGTATGATTTCATGAATGTCGGAACTAAACCATTTATTAATTCACTTTCTTCTATTTCAGAACGAAAAAAAATTGCCACTATTTACCACAAAGTTTTGAAAATATCACAAGGGTTTAATGTAAACCTCAAGAGAGAAATGCCTACTACGTAAGCTGCGCTAATCACGGCACTATTCATTTTTGGGTACGCCTATATATTCCGGCCTTTATGTTCTAAAATTCCGGATTGTACCAAGTAAAAGACACAACGTACATTCCAATGAGCTAATGTATACAAACAAAAACGTCATAAAAATACGTCCCCCAGGTTCCCCATCCAGGTATCTCCCACCAGCGGGCCACCGCCTCAGCTCGGACAAGCTCTAAGTTCCAAACTAGTCTCCCGACGTGTGTGGTAGTGAATTGCATGTAAGTGTAAGAGCGTGTAAGTAAGGTGTGAGGATAGGACAGATAAGAGGGAGGAAAGATCGCGCACAGTATCACCCTGCGTGGTCTAGAACTCCACACAAATACTTGTTCTACCAGGGGGCGCGAACACCGTGATGGGCACCTGAGCTTTTCGCTTTTGTCCTCACTCCCACCACCACCACCAGCGCACATGAACGCCGACAGGCTGGTATCCGGATTACAGCAGAACGCGGTTTGCCCTCACGGCAACCTCCCCATACAATGCCTGGGTCGGGCCGCCCTGCCAGCCCAGAGTTACTAGCTATCCAGGCTAGTACCGGAGTCAGAGGCTAGTACATGAGTCACATGCGCCAGGACAAGTCCCTCCTCTTTGCCCAGAGTATCGGACCACTGCGACACCGAAGCCGAGAGCCCAACAGGGGCCTCGAACTAAGGTTAGGGCGGCTCGGAGCCCCCTTCTCGTCTACTCATTGCATCCACCTTTAGGCTAATGACGTGACTATCGCCAGAGCCTAGGCAACCTGACGGGGTATCTGGTCCCAGTCGCACTTCTAGACGTGGGATCCGGAGCATTCCAAAGAACGTCCTTCACCCAATCCTGCCCAAAGGTCGGCGCACCAGGGGCCCAATTGGAGGGTTGCCGGGCAAGGTCCGGCAACACGGAGCTTAGCATCGCCTACTCACTGCTTCCACCTTAGAGCTAACAGCGTGAGTGTCACCGCCGGGTGACAACCGTCGTCTACAACTCGCCACCAGAAATCACGGCAACCTACGCCGCCGCAATCCCCCCCTGCGGGAATCGCGCACAGTCCGTGGCCCGTTTGTTAGGGTACTGCTCCGACATTCGCCTGGTGTTGATCGGATGGTAAACTACCGATCAAAGCAGCCGGTCGCTCAAATTCTCCTCCAGAGAGCTGCTGAATTCGACCTAGCTACCTAGCCAGAGTCGAGGACTGCGTTCCCAGGAGGCTCCGCAGCGCCGTGAGTCGAGGGGGAGGGGCGACGCGAGGCTTCCGCTGTGTCGCAGCGTTCGGGCGGCCGCTGGAGGAGGAGGTGCGGCGCGAGCTGCCGGGCGACCTGCGCCCGCTGGCCGAGGCGCTGGTGGCCGGCCAACGCGTCCCGCTCGCCGTCGACGTCGACCTGGTGCGCGCGCGCAGAGACGCGCAGGTGAGCCTGCGTTGCGGCAGGAGGCGGCAGCCTCGCTCCTCATACTGTGGTTTTCACAGAGCTGCCTCCCAAGGCCACTCACCACGGTGGCATTTATACTTGGGTTTTTCTAACGTGGCGGGCGAGGGTGGTATCTCCAAGATGGAATTCGGCACGACTTTTGGCGTCATTCTCATACCTGCCGTTAGAGTCGCTTGATCTCCAGCACTGCTTGATGCGGTCGCGATCATGAGACATCTTGCGTCAGGATCATGAAAGACGCAAAAAAGTCGTGCCGAATTCCATCTTGGAGATACTACCCTCAGCCGCCACGTTAGAAAAACCCTAGTACAGGCACGTTATTTTCCCGTCTTTCTCGGTCGTACCGCTAGATGTCGCATGCTCG
This sequence comes from Teleogryllus oceanicus, assembly GCA_964035755.1. NCBI lineage: Eukaryota > Metazoa > Arthropoda > Insecta > Orthoptera > Gryllidae > Teleogryllus > Teleogryllus oceanicus. The sequence continues at coordinate 10,240,677 of CAXIVR010000002.1, forward strand.
CAACCGCATCAAGCAGTGCTGCAGATGAAGCGACTCTAGCGGCACGCGAAACACCGTGCCTAAATGCCACCGTGGTGACGGGCCTTGAGCTACCGTGGGAGGCAACTCTGTAAAAACTGCAGTATAATGGGGTTGCCAACAATGCTCAGGTAAAAGAGAGGACACTCGACGAGCAAGTAAGCAAAAAAACAACCGCATCAACACATTTTTTTATTTTTATTTTTTATTTTTATTTTATGTAGTCAAAAACAGTCATAAACTGTATGTGACGTATGGGGGAGAAAATCATCTGCGCACGCTTTCTTGAGTTTTAGAATCTCTTTCCAACAATTTAACTATTAATAGTTGAAATAATAATAATAATAATAATAATAATAATAATAATAATAATAATAACAGCAACAACAAATTTTAAAAAGCGAGGGGTTAACATTTCAAAAACTAGATATTTTCGTTGCCAAATTTTAGAAAACTTATTTTTAACGGTAAAGGAATAAACAGATTTGATTTTTATCAGCTCTATTTCTTTCTTCTTTCCATTTGCGATTCAAGTGAAAAATTCGTTCACAAAATGCAGATGAAAACGGTCTGAGCGTCTCTTTTTTAGTTTAGTCGCTAGTAAAAGACTGTGTCATGCATGCGTGAGTCAGCGTTCAGAGAAAGGATATTCATGTTTTCTGTTCTAAATTAAGCAAGCGATACAACGTAGCAGATGTTAGTGATGGGATAAAATAAATGACATCAAATGTTAAAAAATTACTAAAAGGACGTTTAAAATGCAAAGGAGGCCAATTGACGTCAATAGAGAACTGTCCTCCCAAATAGAGGACGGTTGGCAACCTTTCTCTTTAGGCTAGTCGCAAAATGAGACGCAGGTCCTGTGACGTGACGCAGCGTCACTCGCGCCGAATTCCTCACAGCAAAAGGAGTCACAGCGGCGGCCACCGCGAGATGGGCCGCACTCGCTACACAGCTCACTCCAGTACGAGCGCTGACAAAGATGTCCATCATATATAGTGGATTTGAGTTGTGAATCGGATTCTAAAAGGGAGTTCGAGTTAGAAACGTTATGTTACGCCGTTCTGTTGGAGCAAAAAGAAGATAGAAGCTATTCCATTAAGAAAACAGACACACTTGGAGAAACGGATGACACATTTTAGAACTATTTTAGATTAAACCGTGATCAGTTCAAACAACGTATCAAAAATGAAATATGCTGAGAGGGCTGCAACTCCACTACGCCTATTGGAACCGAGGGAAAAATAGTGTTTTAAAGTATTTATTTTATAATATTTTATTTATCAATAAGTCCGAAGTTATATGCAAATGCATGTATCTTTTGCTAATGGTTTCTTGAAAAACAACACATTTCTTAATTAATCAGCCCATTAATCAACCCAAGACAGAGTATTGTGATGCTGCGTCGGAAATCAGCGGTTTTTTGACAGAATATCTTTTGTTGACGGGCCCTGGCAACAATGAATGGATAAATCTTTTTCCTATTAAATTACTCTCTAAAAATCGAACTTTGTTCATTCGCGTTCCCAAGATTTGGTCGCAAATATTTCTCAATCGAAAACATACAAAGTAGGTAAATAATATTTTGATTTGTAGGCCAGAGTATGCTTTGAATCGAATGCTTTTTATTCTAGGATGCTAGAACAACTCAGAGCTGAATATTTTTTAAAAGAGTAAATGTAGCACGTCATACGCAGTTTTTAACTGCTTTTTTTTTACGTAAAATAAATAAATAAATAAATAAATGTCTACAAACGCGAAAAATGGCGCACGGCGTAAAACAAAAATGGCCGCCATTTGTCAACCAGATCCAATAAAAATAAATCAAAGATATTTGCGAACAGCCAAAATATAAGGAAATTTATGTACAAAATATGATTTTTTTTTCGAGATGGTCGAGCGACCAGTTAAATGGATTGACCACTTAAAGAGGAACCAGACCACTTAAAATGGATTGACTCGTAAGCGAAAAGAACAGTGTGGCGGTTAACACTTCCTTCACTGCCAACGCCCTAGGTTCAGTGTGAGGAGACGCCACTGGTCACTAGATTCATTTCTGATTGACGAAATTTTGGAAATTTGCAGCCGTCAAGAATCACATACTTTTCAATTTGAGATCAACTTAATATCAGTTCTATTTCACTTTTCTGATATTGGTGGAATCACTGACCTCAAAGTTTAGGGACGTTTCCTCACGCGACACTTCGTCTTTCTTTCATTTTCTTTTTTAACTTTACTTTTATAAAACACATCAGTTAGCACGTTTACACTTCAGACCTTATCCATGCACCACACTTCGAAATCACTTCCCAAATTGGAACACACAACTGCACGAAACCTTCAAGTTACACGCAACGGCGACTGAGTGTGACCTCTGCGATGCGACAAAGAATTCACTCTTTGGAAATAAAGACTGCCAACAGCTCACCCTGGTTCACTTACTTCACAGTCCCTTTAGGATCGTTCAGCAAGTGTGCCTGTGGGAACGGGCGCCTGGCCAGAAACGCATCCCTTTCACAGTGGGTCGAATGCGCTCAACAAAAAAATATTTTCATCTCAACCAATGGTTTCTCCATCCTTAATTATTTTTATATGTATATAGCATTTAAAATAGATTGTCAAAAAATGGCCAGCGAAAAATATTGTGGTCTACTATATGAAAAATAAAGTTCAAATTTTTAATATTTATGACTTTATATCAGGTTTGTCTGCTTTCAAAAACATTAATTCGTGTTAAACAAACCAGAATTTTATTATCTTTTCTGTAGAATTGTGTTTAGAATTCTCAAGTTTATGGTATTTTTTTTTTATTTCACGAAAACTGGCAGCATGAGCTTCAAATGACGTTTTGCCCGCCAAATTAAAAAAAGAATCATATCCGGAGAAAATAACATTTGACAATTTAAAAAAACACGTGTCTTGCCATTTTTTCTGTAGAATATGGGAAAAAACAAGAAAATTAAATTGGTGAGTTTAAATTTGATCCATGCATGAGGATTTGACATGGAATGCTCCGTATATGTAGTAAATTAAATTAAACTGTGTAGTCAAAAACGTTGTGTGGGTCCTTGATACCGAAAAATTGGTTTCCATTAAAACACCTATCCTCTCCGTCTTGAGTCAATATTTTTCAAAAAGGAAAAAAATATTTAATCTTCAATATTGTAGTTGTAAGAAGACGCCGAAAAAAATTGATCTGTTGCAATTATCGAAAATCGGGGATTTCGACGAAAATGGGACTCACGCAATTTTTGTTCCATCGGAGGATAGAGTTCAATAAAAAATTTGAAGCCTTTTGAGAAAATTTTGAATATGATGAGACTTAATGTAAAGTATCACCAAAAATCAAAATATCAGCTTCAAATTCACAGGGCCACGAGTTCTTTGTCCAGCTCAATCAGAAATATCAGTTTTCAAGAAAATTGTCTGCACAGATAATACCTTAATTTCTGCCAATATTAACACATCTCAGTCATCACTTGCAAAACTCATTACAAATAGTAGAACATTAGTACAAAATATAATTAATGATTTAAAAATTAAAAAAATATTCTAAAATTCTAATTTAAATTCAAAATTACTTTAAAAAATTGTACATGACCTTTTTTAAAGAACAGATTTTTTTCAGAATATTTATTTAACAAAAAAATTCTGTGATCAATATCGTACTTTTGCAATTTTTGAATATAGTTTTCCAAAAATGAAACTTTCTTTACCCGTCTTAGCTACTTACAAGGGGAAAAAATTAAGAAAAAATGTAGAGGTTTTTGAGAAAATAATTGTTCAAATAATTGCATTTTCATTGCATAAACATAGCAGTTTTATGCAAGAACTAATTTCCAAAAAGTTAAACTTGATCTTATTTGAATATTGTTTTCATGATGAGATTTCATTAAGAAAAAACTTCTATCATTACTAGAGTTGACAGAAGACATCGAAACAATGTTGAACTTTTGCAATTTTCAATAATTCAGTATTCAGTGAAAATGCCATTTTTAAGCGTCTTTTGCTCCATCAGGGGTAAAATTTTTAGCCATTTTTGAAACAATCTGAAAATGTTGATGGTACGTGTAAAGTTTAGTTTGTAGTCAACCCCCAAAAATCTGTTTCAAATTCAATGGGTTACGTCATCAGTCAGCTCAATCAGGTAATTTTAATTTGGAAAGATTCTACTAACATGTCAGACAATGTTTTTTCTAAATTAAAATAGAATAAAATGTATAGATTTTATGATTGTTTCTGGTTTTGCTTTTTTACAATTTTGTTTTATTTACATTTTAGCCTGTTTTTTACTGGTTTTCATATTTATATATTCAAAATAATAATGTATATATTTTATGTTAGCTTGCTTTCTGTCCATACTTGCCTCTCTCAACATACAGCAAGGATGATTGCTCTTATAATGGGAACTTTTCCTGTCATTAATGAATTGTTATTTGTTTAAAAACATTTTTGTTTTACAATAAGATAAGCGCTTATTTGAACATATTTTGGTAAGTTCTCTCTCTTCTAATTTTATATTTTGAGCTTATTACTTACATTTTTTTTCTTAATTTAGAATTTTAATGATTTAAATTTTGTATTTTGTTTCTTATTTTAAAATTTATCTTCAATATCAAAAAAGTTTGTCATTTTACTTTCAGATGAAAACATGTCCAATAATTTATTTTATGTACACACCAGATGATGCGTGAAAGATCAAAATTCGAAATGTTAAACGTCAAAATGTGTGAAACGTAATTGTGAAATAAGGATGGTTTTAGGAATTACCTTTTGGTTGTCAAAAATAAGGATATTTGTGTTTTTATAGTTAATTTCATGTGACAATCATATCAATTTTAGATTTATCTGTGGTTAAATAATGATAATAATAATTAAAATCATTTTTGACAACACTAGAGCTCAAGAAAAACACTTTCTAGAATCTTATCAGCACTAATCAAACTTTCTAAATTATGACCCAAGACTTTTCATTATGTTGCAAGGGTAATCTTGGAATGAAACACAATCAAAAACACCATAATAGGAATATTTATCTCTTTATAAAAGCCTTTATTGCAAACAAATAGAAAACATATTGAAGGCCTGACCATCGGTACTTCTCATAGATAAGAGTAGAAAAATGAAAATCGTAGATATTACTATACCCATTGAAGATGGGTAGGGATTTTCAATGTATTAAAGTTTAAAACATTCCACCTTGGTTGAATTAGCAGAATAATGGAAATGCATTTAATGAAATAATTCCTGTAGTAGTATGTGAGTGTGGAACTTGAAACTGAGGCTCAAAGAAAAATTTTTAATAAAACAAATAAAATTGGTCTATGGAGATTACCTTCCCATTCAGTGCCCAGACATCCTCTAAAGGGACATCCACAACCTTCTACATTTTACCTTCATGGTAATGACTCATGTTTTAAGATTATTTTTGGTTACTCATTATAAAAAAATAGCAAAGGAGATGTATGTCAACACTCTTCCAACAAAGTTTTTGAGGTAGTTTTCACATACCACTAAAAAAAGTATTCAGAAAATGTATGAAGCTCAAAACTAGTTTCTTGAACGTAAGTGTGACATTTCAGTTTTCACAACAATAATTTCCTTTCTTTAAGGGCTGGAAAAAATGTTCGTAGTTCAATAATCTGCATGTCTCTGTTATGAGATAAGAACTTACTAATTTTTTAAAATTAAGCACAACCAAGTAATTATGTTGTATTAATATTATCCTTCTAAAATACTATAATTTTTCTCTTGGAAATCAGTTGTTGGTATCATCCGGAGTAGGCCTCAGATATGGAACAGAAGAGCCAGCTCTCTTACAAATGTTTAAAACTCGTTCATATCCACATCTACAAGAAGTTCTTGAGCAATATGACATGTTGAGTGAACGGAGTATGGAAGCCAGCATAAAAGCAGAATTTACAGGTCGACTACAAAAGGGACTCGTTTCTTTAGGTCAGTAGAAACAGTATTGTTTAAGAAAGAATACTTTTTAACATTGATTAATATAGTATTTTTTTTCCAGCAAGCATGATAAGAGATCCTGTATTTTACTTTTCTGAACAACTCCACAAGGCTATGGAAGTTTCACCCCCAAATGATGAGAAGTTAATAGTCCTTCTCATAGCAAGATCAGAGGTTCATGAATATTTACAATAAAACTGTTAATTTTTATTATATTTTGTTCACATAAAAAAAAAAAACTGTTTTCTTTTACAGATAGATCTAGCAGATATTAAAGATTGTTATCTTCAACACTACGGGCACAAGTTAGTAGGAATGGTGGCCGATGTCTCATCAGGTGCTTATCGACGATATCTACTACGATTACTTGGAAATTATGATGAATAAACACAAGTTTATTATACTATGAAGCAATATATAATTGTTATTGTTTTCATTCAATTCTAAATGACCAGGAAGGTACAAATAATTTTTCACAATTTTGTACACATAAATGTGCTATGGAATGCTACATTACAATAAAATTACAACAATTATGTACATATCTTTTCTCCCCAACAAATGTATAAAAATAGTAATTGTTTTATCCACAAAGAAACAAGATAATGTCAAGACATGATTCCATTTTAACATTTCTGAAAACTACTAAAATTACAATCAGCACTTGCATACATAAATTATTTACCTACAAGTTTAATATAATACGTTCTGTAAAAAAGAAGTAAATTTGGACGGGATGAATTCTTTGGAGATATTTGAACTATTTTTTAGCGCAAAGAAATTCTTTAACCCACTACCGCTACAAAATAATAAAGTTAAATCAAAATATTAAATTTCTATTAAGTTATTAAACTAGTCAAGCATATGAAGTGCTAAAATTTCTACACTTAATAAGAAAATAAGAAACACTCAAACTAACGTGCAAAAATCCTTTCTTAAAGCTCATATATAATTTTGATATTGTTTGTTTGAAGGGACACGTATTCTGGATTAATCAGAAACTTTTTATTTTTCTGATGAACTGATAAAATGTATATTTATATCATAAGGCCAAATTGAGTGGTGCTGATTTTGTAATTTTGGTAACTTATTTAGTCTTTTAGAAAAACAAGAATAAACACAAATATGGAGATAAATGCAGGAGATAAACCTTCTTGTTTCTGTCATGTTTTTGTCACGCAAGAAAAAAAAAAATGCCAGAAAATTCCTCTAACAAACTAATACGTAACACTACTTGTCTGGTTTCATACAAGGCAACTGTCAAATTTGATTTTCCTATGACAAACAGAAATGTATTGTCTCTTGGAATCAGTAATCCTGACATTGATAAGTTGACTAACATCATATGCTGCCATTACTGTACACTATTAACATCGATTTACATTACTTACATAAATTTACATTAACTACCTTCCAACAGTGATTTTATATTTAAAAAGGTTAGATGTAGTTCTGTGTGAACGTTTAGTTCTCCAGAATTACTTGAAACAATCCAGAAAACATGATAGTATGTCTACTAGCTGTTTACTACTTTTATTTAACTATCTAGTCAATATTAAAATCAGTGCTTTCTTAAAAGCCTAATCTGACTTAATAATCATTAGCAAGTTAAAATCATAAAATGCAAATCATGTTTTCTGAACTGTGCAACCCCTTTCATACATTGTACATTTCAAAAATATCTTAAATCAGGAATGTTTCACCTCTTTCCCCAACATATAGCAAAGTTCCATTTCAAATAAACATACTATTTTTACAAATGTAATTATCAGTTCCATCAAATGAAAGAATAGCATTTAAGGAAAAGGGACCAGGTTATAAAAATAATTGGTTCCTTAAAATTCGTATCAAAGAAAATAAATAAAAAGAAGGAACATAATATTTTGTTTCCATTTCTGAAAACGATGAATTGTTATTACATCTCCATTATGTCACCTTTTTTTGTCACTGACTGATGTACTGCAGGTTACTATGTGACTATTTCCAAAGCAATTTAGAACACTAGAACTATTCACAAAATTAATACAAAACTTAACAAATAGCTATTTAACTCCGTGAATTTCAGCTCACTGGATTTCTAAATGACATTATTTTAATCCCTGCCTTAATCCCATTCTTCTTTATTTTTACAAGCATAACCATTCTGATACTGATGATCAATTTGCTATGAAAATGATTTTAACATTGGATTAGAAATGCAGGCAAATTCCCTTTAAATCACATTTTGCTGGATCAACTCTATGAATAGCACTCGCTAATCATTTTACTCTTTGAAAGATTCTGCTTATGCGATGACAAATGGGTAAAGAATTGACAGTCACTTTCAAGAAATCAAAATTGATTATTGGATATAAAGATTAAATTTCAAAATTATAAGTAAAAAATTATTAACAAGGAACTACTTCCAACTTATAAGAGCCTTATTGCAATACAGATAATCTTAACAAACACAAAAATAATTTCTTTAAAATCGCCTACACAATCACAATGATAAGAACAATAATTCATTGTGTAATGAATCCATTTTTGCTGTCTCCAGTAATTTTACTCATGCTAATAAAATAAATCAATCTTCAAATTTGTAAATGGTACATGTCTGTGCAACATAAATGTAACAGATACTTTGAATATATATTGTCTTAGTCACATGTAAAACAAAGATCCCAAGAAAGTTAATATGAAAACAGGCAAGGTGAAAATTTTTATCTAGGAAGCAATGAAATATGGCACGTCGAAGATCACACATTTTCAAATTCATTTTTTTTCCAATGTTTAATTTCTTCAAGTGGAACTCCAAATTTTAATGCACATGGATGAAATTGAATTCAAAAATTGAAAGTAGAGGTTATTACCAAATTAATTACTAGAAATGTAATAGAGTAAATTTACATGTAGGTGAAAATGTGTTAACTGATGTGGTAATAAGAAACAACTAAAAGTTAGTATGTGATGGTTTTGGAGGGAGAGAAATTAGAAAGAAACCTACAGGTTTAAATAGATCCTTCATATTTCGTGTACACAATTGAGCTACTCAATCTGAAGTTAACATGTTTTAAGTTATTTTCTTGAAGTAAACCATAGTCATGAAACTGAAATAATAATAATAATAATAATAATAATAATAATAATAATAATAATAACAACAACAATGATAAATTATAACAAAAACAACAACATAATAATAATAAAAATTATAATAATGTGAAATGAAGTTCCAAATTGAGTAAATATTGCATTAGAAATTATCATGTAGAGAAAATAGTCTTTCTTAAAACGTTCTTCCCTCCTCAAATCAACACACATGAAAGGTAAAACAATCAATTTTATGGTATAAATTAATTGAAAGTAAGAAGACTTTTTGAACTAGGAGAAAAAACACAATAGAATTGATACCAAACAACATCAAATTAAGACTATACACATTCATAAGAAGTGTAATCACTTTCACATTTAGAATAAGCAATAACAAACTAAGAGAATACAGCGATGAATTAGTTTAGTAATGTGTTTTTTTTATTGTAATATTGTTTTAATATTGAGTGTAAATACAGAACCAGCTCTGATGAGTGATCAAAACATGAGGTTAGGATGATGTATTGCAAAAAATTGGAGCTGAGAATATAAAAATGCAAATGTGTAGTCCATAGCAATAATAATAATAATAATAATAATAATAATAATAATAATAATAATAATAATAATAGTGATTTTCGAGGACTGGCTAATACTCCTAGCATCCAGAAATCAAGTGCGCATCTTAGGGTAAAAAATCAAGATAATATTCCAAAACAACATGTCATGTGGAGGATTAAAATTTTGAAGGAAAATCAGGCCTTTATGGTTTAATATATTGCAGAAAATTCAAGAATTGCATTGAAAGAGCTAAACGGTAAATTTAAGAGAATTATCAAACTATTGTTTCAACAGAATGTTTACAGAAATAATGAACACACAAGCAGATATTTGTAGAACCTGAGAAAAATGTACATAGTCGGGATTAGAAATGGCACTTATGCATATTGGCTCTATGGCTCCCTGGAAATAATTTATCATTAAATTAGTTGAGTAGCATTTAGAAAGGAGGAAGCTGAAGAATTAGTGTGCCACTGCCTGGATACTGCTCTAAGCATGTACCATTTGGATGTTGCATTAGTAGTTGATTACGCACCACGTTACAATAACATTGACGAAATATTCAGAGGAAGAATTTCACAATCTGAAGGCAAGTCTTTGCAGCCCAATGTTTAATCCTAATGAGAATGCTTAATCGAGGTTCAAATCTGCAGGTAAAGGACAATGTGTGCAAAATTACCACAGATTTTACGGGGCAGGGCAAATATATGTATTGCAAACAGAGTTTTGTCATCATTTTAGAAAACATTATACATCAAAATATGTAAGTAATAAATGTTAATTGTGCAAGACATATTGCTCATGTATACAGCCTTAAACTTACCTGATATGGTAACATAATTGTGACTTAATGTCAATAAAGATGGTTTCGAGTAACGTGTCCATAAGTTCTTAATTTTAAAATAATTTATGTATTTTAGACTTCTTTGATTGTTTTCAATCTGAAATTGCTTCCTGTCAATTTCATTGTGTTCACTCTCAATTTGAAAATGAAAAGAAAAGAAAATTTAAGCAGCAAAAATAAAATTAATAATGACAGAGAAGGTTTTGGCGAAGACAAAAATATTAATAATGACAATGATGATGATAATGGTAATGATAATAATACTATTAATAATGGCCATGCTTACAGTAAACCAAACTACTGCCTGTTATGTTAATAAAATCTAGGTTACAAATTGAGTAAAAAGAAAGAACAGATATGCATTATACAGGAAAGAAATGTCTGCAAATACACACAAAATGAGATCGCTTTTACAGAATTAAGTTTTAAGCACCCAAATGACTTTCAAAAAGAAAGAATGACTTCCAGAATTCATTACTTGTTATTCCATGTACTCAGTTTCCCATTGTTGAACATAAGATTTCTAGTAGGAAAAGCAACCGCAGGAGATAAAGTTCTCTTATTTGAGTAGCCACTTTCATCTGGAAGAACAGGCAAATCCTGCAAAAGAACACATATTTTAATACAAAAAATATGCAAATATTTATTTTACTTCAAATAAACTTATTACCTGAAATTTTCCAATGAAGTCCAGTAATTTTAAACAAAGACTTCTACTGGACCTTGTAAGTTTTTCCAGATTCTCTTGTTTCCACAATTCCTCATTAATAATGGCATCACAGATCTGAGCATTGGCTGCTGCATCAAAAAGTGGTACACCAAAACTACAATCTAAAAGTGTCCAAGATTCCAGTTCATCTCTTACATCGTCTTGCATTGGTCTTCCACCTCCCAGACGTAAAACACCTTCTTTGTGATTATCTTGTGATAATGAATCAGCAGGATTCTTCTCACCTAAATTGTTCAGCTCCTCTTCCAAAATATTGGCACAATCATGACTTGTGAAACCATTCACTGGACTTGACTGTGAAGTGTCGGTAACTGGTTCTCCAGAACTGGCACTTACCCATGCTTCAACACGACTAGATGGATGAGCAGCAGAAGGTAAACCTGAGGGTAATATTCCTACATCTTTAAATTCATCCGGTAGGTGAGATGTGAAAGAAATTCCACTCTGAAATTCTTGTTCACTTTTCATGTTCAACATCGTAATGAAGCCACAGTTGTGAGTTAGGTCTATTTCTTCTGAAAGTTTTCTGATGGCTGGGTGTGAATTCCAATCCATATTCTTCGAAATGAAGTGGCTGGAGGCTGTAGAGTACAGATCCACTTAAAAAGAAGGTTATACGAATGTAAATATAATTAAATATTTTAAAATGTTCTTACCAGGAGACTGTACATCCTTCAATGGAAAAGGTACCAAAACACTTTCTGCTCCACGATGATTCCTATATCCCTAAACATTAAGCAAAATCATGCAATCTTTAAATAACTGTGTCAATTATATCAATGAAAATTATTCATGAATGTTTTGAGAGATAAGACAATGTAAATATACAATTCAAGCGAATTTTAGCAGGCCTTCAGAAAAAGACATCTTTCTTAAATAAGAAGTCCCACAAAAGACATAAACAGTTGTTTGGAGTATTGTATTAGTTTTGTATTAACAAGAGAATTAGCATTCTTCATGTGATGAGGATTCTTCAGAACCTATAAATTATATTGCACATTTAGCTTAAGAACCCTTAATGATGCATCATTTTCGTACAAATTTCAAATCAACCCTAAACTTCCTATGTAATAAAAAAAAATCATTGTGGTAATTTTGTGATACAAAACTCTTAGTTTCCAAGACCAAGAGAAAACATTATTGGCTTGTGAATCCACATAACATGGACACACTAGAGCATTAATTAATGGATGACCTGTGATATTATTACAATATACTAAGTTAAATGGTATTAATGGCAAATCACATCCCAAAAGTGATATTTGGCAAACCAAATAAGAAAATGGTTCACAGATCAACAAGTCCAGGACACAGTGACCTGAAGCAAGATTCAATTGGAATACCAACCATTTTACTTCTGACATTCTCTTATCAAAGCTTCTTAAACTCTTCTGCAGTTTGTGTTAAAATTTGGGTTAAAATTTTGTTTCCCTTCTAGGATTTACACTCTATTTGCTTAGCGAGAAAGCAGCCCTTCAAAATTGCTTTATACAAGTTTGAAAAAACATCACGCAATATACTTTTCACAATTTTCTACATACGTTAGTTTAAGGGAACTAGAAAGTATGTACCTGCACAAGAACTGCTGAATGACACAACGCATCATTCAATGTGAAGATAATATTAGCAACAGGAAGAACTCCAGGATCATGACCCCACGTGGTGACCAAAAGCTTGTCAAAACGCTGGAACAACTGTGGAAGTTGTCTCACTCTAGTGCCTGAAACATGACACACTTGCACTTTCAAACTTAACACACATGACCAATTCATCACAAATATGAAATACTGTATCAAAGAGTAACACTGTGCATCCTCACACCAAAATTCATAATAGATGTTATAAACAATATTTGAAACAATAGGAAGTTCAGAATTCGATTGATTGATTTTTTCGTGTTTCCGGGCGTGTCAACAGCTGTGGTTATTAGTCCCATTAGTGTAGGGCATGTTTTTTCTTAGGAGATGGTGGTGACCTTCCCCCACTGGATGGTGAGATCTGGCGCCGACCTACCGTTGGCTAGTGGGTTTCCCCCTAACCTGGACTCTCCTACTAGCAGGGCATCGCTCCAGACAGGACAAGCTCTAAGCTCCCAACCGATCTCCTGGAATATGTGGTAGTGTAGTGCATGTTAGTGTAAGTGTGTGTGTGTAAGGGGAGAGGATAGAACAAGGAAGAGGAAGGACAGATCGTGCACGGTCCGTGGCCTGTTTGGTAGGGTACTGCTCCGGTATTTGCCTGGTGTTGATTGGTTCCATGGTGGAAAAACCATGGAAAACTCCCAATCAGAGCAGCCAGCCACTAGAATTCTCCTCCAGACAGCGACTGAATTTGACCTAGCTGAAAAGCTAGTGTCGAAAATCCTACTGCCGTCAGGACTCGAACCTAGGACCTCCCAGTCAAAGGCACTGCAGTGATCTGTTGATGCACTGAGCTACTGCTCCCAGTAAGTTCAGAATTCAAAGGCTCAGTAGAATAAGGGGCTATCCCACAATGATATAGTTCCGAGATAATGAGGGTTTTACCTGACTATCCCTCAAATAACTCAATAAATTTTTAAACTTTTAACACATAGTACACTTGCATATAAGTCCATATTGGATTGAAATAACATTACCTAAAAGAATACTATTTGAAGTTTTGCATAATGCATTTTTTGCATAACTCAATTCCACAAAAAATGTGGGATAGCTCCCTTTTCTACTGAGACCTTTAATTGCATTACTCTTTTCTGATGAAGTATAGACTACACTATGCCATTAGCTCGTTTAAGCTTGACTGGACCCTGCCTCTACCACTATCACCAATGAAACAATTTTATTTTCTAAAATGTTGTATACAATGTAAAAATTCAATCACTTTCAAAATTCTTCTAAACTCAACCCTACATTACTGAACGCTGTGCCGTATCTTGGAACTCATTTTCAGTGACACAAAGATGAACTTCAGAGAAATCACAACTGTGTGAGTGTGTTGTTTCTTTTTCTTTTTTCTCCTCAAAACTGTTTTTTTTTTTTAATTTACATATTCATGTTAGTTTTGCATTTTAAATTTTTCTCAAAAATTCTTTCTTTCTTTCTTCTGGGAAAAATAAATCTTAATTTTTTTTAATTCAGCAAGATAATTTTAAATAATACACAATGAAACTCCTTGAAGTTATCAAAAGTGTTGCCCCTCCCAAAGATGAACTACAAATAATGTGATATTTCTAAAAACCCTTCAACAATTTTTCTCAGAAACAGTTTCTTTCTATAAACATTTTGTACAGACGGCGCAGAATTCTAAAAATGAAATTTGAGTCCTATCTTGTTTAGATTATAATAAAGGTCTGAATTATGTGTGTATCTAATACGTGTATTGCTGAAAGTTGAGAAGTGAGTTCTTTAGTGTGGAGGCACTGAATTTGAGGTGCTTAAGACCACTGACCATCTTATACAGTAGAGCCATACTACTGCAGGACAGCGATGTCACTAAATGTCATAGTCTAAGTTAGTTGAATCATAACTAACAACTACTTTTTATCAAACCGTTTTGAAGAAGCTAAGCTTTTCAAATGCTGATTTCATTTAGCTTGAAATTTCCAAAATTTGATAACTGATACATTTCTGTTTAATTATAGAAGTTTCGGGAAGCAGGTGAAACGTTATGGTCAGATCAGTCCTATAGCATTTTCAAATCATTGTTTTCCCCTACGGAATAGAACTATAAAAAATAATTTTTATAAGCATTTGAGGCATGAGAGAAAGATTTCAGAAAACATTCAAACAGTATTGAAAATGAAGCAATGCATAATTTCCAAAGCTTTTAATAAGAAAATACTTATTCCAATTTTTTTCCTAACGCACTGTTTGGCTTAAAATACATTTTGAAAGTATGTGTTGAACAGACTTGAGGATAATTTATGTTAAACACTAGGTCGAAAGTCGGAGTCTCATCCCCAACTTGGGCAAGGGTAGCAAAGCATCAAGCATGTTCTACAAGTAAACCCACTCAAAAATTAAAATGATTACTTTAACCATATTAACTATTACGCATAATGGCTACACAAAATTATTAATTTTAAAACAGAATTTGGCTAATCGGGAGAATAGCTGCCCCCCTATGTATCCATATCCATTAAATTTACGGAATGGAAGACTAGACGTGAGTACAATACTTTTTACTTTTATATTTTTTTCTTAAAAGTGTGTTCCCTTTAAAATAAATTCTCTTAAACGTGAGAGAGGTATAGAATAACGTGGCGCGGAGGCGACAGCGGATACGAACAAATCTCGAGCGAGGGCGGAAGGCCCTACGAGAGCTTACGCGATGGATCCGTCGGGTGGCGGCGTGCGGTAACGCGTCGCGGACCACTGGTGAAAAATCGTTGGTTAAAGAATGTGTGGGTTATAAAATTAAATTTGTAGCGTAAAAAGTACGAATAATCAGTTCACTTAATGAGAGTACGTTGCTACGGAGATTTATACGTACAGGAGACTTTGGAGCAGGGGGGCAGCTATTCTCCCGATCTACCCAGAATTTGATGAGAATCACTCCAACGAACTTTGGTCAGATATCATGAATGGCTAGTAGTTGTCCTAAATTAAGTGATTAATTCAGCATCTAACATAACTTAGACCAAATTCAGTAGATGTTATACACAATGGCTGGATTAATTACTTAGGGAATAATGTACTTTAAAATTAATGTAATACTTTCAAATAAAAATAATTTCAAATTACAAGATTCATGACAAAATTTGTTTTCCTTTAAAATTGCATGCACAGATACACACATTTTATCCTACCTCCAACGATACCTCTCAATTACACCATTCAACATCCTAGGAGAATTAAGTCAATGAAGTTTCTGTCATGAGCCATACGTCTTTATACGGGAGTAAATTTAGCAACAAGATTGTTTCTCAAGAACAATCTATGTACACGATTAGATCCACTTCTTCTGAAGTTTTTCTTCTTCCTGACCCCATATTATTAAAATATGTTCCAAAGTAGATATCAAAAGTTTCCCACCTTTCACTAAAAGTAAAGTTGGAGGGCCATAACCAGTTAGATGATAGATGAAAAGTTTAAACCAGACTGTATTCACTTCAGGTATGGCAGGACCCAAGTGAGGAGGCACACAACTGCTTATGGGCCTTATTTCTTTACACAAAGGAGCCATTGAAACAAGTAACCTGTCCCAGAAAAGATTTTATTAAGTTTGCAAACAAATCAAAAAAGCATGTAAAAAAAGATGATGAATCAGATGAATCCTATTTACACAAAGTTAATTGATTTTTTTTGTCATAAAAAATAAATCTATGTTCATTGCAGAATGTATAAATATTATTTTCACTTAATATGCAGAAAAAAATTAAACCTTTTTAAATTCAACTTTCAATATTAATTTGCACAATTTAATATTCAAAAAGTACTTACGAATAATTCTTAGAAAGTAAGCGTGTACAAGTAGCACTATCCAGCGACTGCAAACTTTCGCATCGAATCAAATCGAGAGGAAGACACAGAGATTCACCCATTCGACGATTGTGCCTCAAGAACAATATTGTGGATCGCAAAATGAGTGCATGATCAAAGTAACGTTGAGCTTCTCCTTCACTATCTGCAGTAGAAATTTTTTCCAATTCAGCCAGAAAGCTGTCTAAACTTTCATCAGATAATTTCCCCACTTCAAACATGGTGACAGCATGATTCTTCAAACCCTCCATGGCAAGGAAAAATTTCAGTTAAAATAATTTTCATTAAAAGAAAATTGAAGTAGTCCCTAAAAAATGGGGAATAATACTTACTGGAGTGAGATTGCCCATCATTAAAAAAGCAGTCAAAGTTGAGTCAAAGAGAAATGCAATTCTTCGACTGCGAGACTGATTGGCAAGAAAAGTTGGTTCAACTTCTTCAGTGCTACTAGAGGTAGTTTCCTCTGGGGGTGTGAGACCAGGCTCAGCCAAAGCAGAACTCAAATCTAACAACACAGGTTCTTCAGCGAGAGCCCTGTGGACAATACGTTCATAGCTTTCACAACACTACACAATTTTCATTTTTGACCTACAATATACCTATTCTACATGTGGACACCCACAAAAATCGTTTACGAAAACATGATTTCTGATGTGTACATTTTTTCCTCCCTTCCCAATCCCAGACATTTCATTTTACACATATATTAGAAAAAGAAGAGGGGAAAAAAATTTCCATTGCTGAACTAACACAATCAAGGTTGAAAAGGATTTAGAATAGTTAAGATCTGGAGTTTACGAGAAATTTAGCAAAAATTTCCAAACTGTGCTAAATGCAATCAATAAAAGTTTTAATCATCTTTTAGATCACTAGAAGAAGATTGAGAGATTATTCCAACTACTCCTCTGCTTGAATAATAATACCTGAGCTCAAAACCAATGTATTCCTTTCTCTGACAAAATTTCAGAATTATTTGATAAAATTTATAATACTGTAATTAAGTTTAACTCTCAGGTGGCAAGATCTTCTTGTAAGAATCTTTTTTTACAGATGAGTGTTTAACTCAGACACTATGTTTTTCTTTGAGTTACTGTTCTAAAAATTTTGGAATTTTATTGTAGTCATTTGAGAATAATCTCTAATGTATTCAAAACAATATAGTTACAATATTCCATTTGATTATTATTATTTATAGAAATAATCTGCACTTTTTTTTTAATTTTTTTTAGAAAATTGTTTTGTTTATCCACATTTCTGTGTTACTTACTGAATAATAATAGTAATTTATTATGCAAGACAATTTACACTTTACTTATGACAGGAAGGTGCTCTTGAGAGCAATGTTAGGAAGGAATTACTTACGAGTAGCTGAAGAATCTTTATCCTCGTTTGTAATATTTCATTTGATTTTATTACAATTTTTAGTAAAATAAAAAATAAAGGATCGGAACCATTGCTGCTCTGATGCAAGCAGAGCGTGAGTCATCTCCCGAAGAGTTGAGGAGGGTAGAGAAGATTTTTTTATCACCCATTGAGGAAAAGAAGTGCAGTAGCAACATATTATTGCTCATTAAGAAATCTTTAACCTTGCAAATACAATAAAATCTAGTTCCTTATAGTCTGCAGAAGAATTGGTCAAAATCCCTTTAGACTGTGTCTTTTGTATGAATTTATAATTGCTAATAATCAGATTTTTCATATCAAATATTTATTCATTTCAATCATAATCAGATTTCATTACTTTTATCTACCTCATGACAAATCTTGAAGAAAATAAACATGAGTAATACGAAAGCCCAACAGTTTGGCGTTGCAAGTTCTCTTCAAGTAGATTTTTAGTTTTTTAAATTTTTGTTCATGTGTATTACATCATGGAAAATATCTAAAACCATTTGCATCCCTTTAATTAAATCCATTCTGAAATTTAATTTAATTGGGAATTAAAAATAAACTTCACAATATTTATCTTCATGAACTTTCAATATTCAATGCCATATTCATACAGTACTCCTGACACTTGTTACAATACATTGATAAAGAAATGAAATGTGTATCATAATGTTGTACACATTAACTATAAAACTCTAAACTTAAGTAGACATATACTAAATTACACACTTCCTGTTTAGATTAGCACCCTTTTAAATGTTGCTCATGATACCAAATGAGAATTAAGCCAAATGTACACCTTTCTGCCAACATTAACCAACAAATGAAATCCCCAAGTTCAAGGAAATAAACCAATATTTTCTCTGAAGAAGTCACCCTACTATATACTGAATTTTCGTACTTGTGACAAATCTGTGATCTGCTCTTCCATGTTGGATTCAAATCCGTAAAATCTGCTTCATAACTCTTCTTTCGAGCAAAACCAAGGCGACAATAAAGAGAGACAGCATTTTTTACAGCCTGGGCATCAATCTGAAGAACACTAGCCAACTAAAACCAAAAATGTTCAGTCAGTTTCTGAAAATGTCAGAGACAAACGAGAAAAATGCTTCTCTATACAAATCTATACATACCTCTCCCACAGAAGTATGTTCATCAATAGAAACAAATATTTTGTACAATAAAGTTTCAAAATAATCACCTAATACCCTGTTCATAACAAATCCCTCAAGTGGGGGCACAACAATATAATCATCATCTTCAATTGGAACATCCAAGTATATTAAACCTTTCCTGGAAAGAAAAAAAAATTTTTCAAAATTTTCCATTTATATAAATATTATGCAAAATATCTACAATGGATATCTTACTTATACAAATTATGAACAAGATTATAATCCAAGTCGCCAGCTTTCTGACAACCATGGTCAATGATCCTATCAATTAATTCTTTCTCTGCTTCTGAAACAAGCTGTGAAAAAAGACATTTAAGAATGAGTTATTGACTGTTACTACCAGGATTTCTATGCTATTTGACAGCACAGTCAATGACATGATCAAAGAATATTGAAAATTAATGTTCAAATATTCACACTGCTATTCCGTTCATTCAAATTTTGCGCTCTATAAAAACTTATTTTGGTATTTGGATACAAAAGTATACAGCATAGATCTTAAAAAAGTCTCTAGTAGGTTGTTCAACAAATGGGATCAAAAATAATAATTTTTATAAATGACCCACCCCATTCATTTTATAGTTGATGAAATTACAAAAATGTATAGAAAATAATTCACTAACTGTGCCTTTTTTCTCTGTAAAACCTTTTTTGAGACCTCCTTGTTTCTATACTGTCTTCAAATGGCACACTTTTTTTTTTTTTTTTTTTTTTGAAGTACACACTTTTATCAATTACTCCCCTCCTTCCCCATTGAACTTTTTCATAATAAAGTGGCCTACCCTGTCCCTCTAATACGATGTACTTACTTGAATGATCCCAATCAAACACACAAATCTTATTGCTGTACAATAGGACTAAATCTTGAATTCAAGCAATTTGCTAATGTTTAACCAGAACTCATTGCTCAAATTTCAAACCATCAAACTTATTGTTAAATTACATACATTTCCCACAAACAGTGCATATTCATGTTGTAATTCTGTTGATCACAAATAATATATTGAACTTAAGTTTTTACTCTTAATTAAAAAAAGACTGTATAAAAAGAATTATTTCAGAATATGTTGAAAAAACAAAAACAAAATCAGTGTAACAGAATAGTCAACTAACACACCCCTAGTCCCATGTAACACTGCGTAATGCTTCCTCAAATCCCCTCCTCCATCTTTAGGATTATGTAATTTACGGATGATTCCTAAGGAAAAGCATTATTTCAAAAAAATAATCAATAAACAAACAAACTCAACTGCCCAAGTTTGCTCAACATCAAATCCAGTCAAGCTCTCTCACATTCACTTTATAAAAGGTTTGATAAAATACATTGGGACCATCAATCATAATTTATTCAAAAAGTAGAGCTTTCCAAATTCAATTATTAGTTCTATCACTTTAGGACTCATCAACCAGAAACAAAACTGAAATACCTACAGCACATCATACTGAAAAAACTAAAGACAGTTGAGGGGATTCAATTTTTATTTATTTTCAATTCACAGACAATTTGTCTATCTTTATGGCAGAAAATTTTTTTAAAAAGTCTTCCAACCTTTGCATGTACGAACTTATCACCATTAATTAATTAAATTTTCAACAAATTATTTTGTTACTCACTCTGTAAATACTGAAATAAAAAGAATACATTTTACAAACAATTTTTGCAATACATACCTTAATATCTTCTTCAATAACACAACCCACTTCAACTGTCCACCAAGGCTCAATGTTTATATCAACAGGTTTGGGTGGCAATAGATCTCTCACATTCTTTCTCCTAAATAATTTACGTCCAGAACGACACTGATTCATTAACTCAATATATTCATTGCGCCCAATTCCTAACAACCGAAGGCCTAAAATAATATTACAATTAGTATTTTATAATATTACATAGGTTTATTTATTTATTTATTTTCATATTTAAAAAATCAGTAAACTTACAATCTGCAGCTGTAAAGTTAGGTAGAGAATCATAACTCTTCTCTTGTTCCATTATACTTTCCATAACGGATACATAATATTGGAATGGTGTTACACGCAGTCCTTTCACAACAACATCCGAAAGATGATAGGGGTATAACATTAAGCTTTCACGACTGTAACCTAACAATTCTTCATAGTAATGGCGCTCATCTTTCCGGACAAATCTCACTAGATTTCCTCGATAACGAAGTTGATTTTTTATACTAAAGTTTATTATATATTTTTCATATTCCTTCTGAGAATTGCCTAGGCTCTGTAAAACAAATTCACTCATCACTACATGATCATTCATGCATTTTTATACGTCAATCGTTAACTTTAACTAGAGCCTTAAAACTGAAATAGCATTTCACTTAAGAGTTTCAAAAATTAAATAATAATAAAAAATACAATAAAAATTGGTAGCATAACAATCATTTATCTACAAGCAGAGAATTTTACTGCACCTGCTTAACATTGGCAGGCAATTTAGCCCATGGATAGTTTTGTCGTACATGAAACTCCACTTCGCTATTCATGATTATTGCTGACCATGAACTATAAATTTATAAAATTATGAAAACAACACAACTGACAACTACTGTGTGCCGACCTCATACCAGCCTGTTCTGCTCCATTTTACGTTGGTCGACATGACTCTAATCGAGATTGCGAGGAACTCCGATTGAAAAAATCGATAGCGCACAACGCTACGCAAAGGGAGCAGGAAACTCGACTCTGGTAGGGAATTGGAAATTCAAAACAAATAATCTGATTGTTTATTACATACGAAACACTTTTACTTCCTCGTGTCATAATAATGAAGTATAAATAAATTAACTTATATTGGTAAACTACTCATCCCACGGATTTTCTCCAATGTTCTTTCTTTCAACGCGAGAGTAGAGCGCATTTCGGACATGGGGAAAAGGATGTTGTAATCGGCAGACACTCTACAAAAAAATTCCAACAGACGACTCTCCATCCTTTCTTTAACCAAAAGAAAGTCAGGAGCGTAGTTCGCCGAACTTGACATGTGTTCATAATGCGCGGCGAGTTCCTGCACAATCACATCTCGAGAAGTGATCCTCTCCATTTTTAAGATGTGACACCGTATTTGGTGAAGAGCGTCCTTTTATCTGGCGAATTCTACTCCACATCAGACGTGGTGGCGTGTGGCAATCGAAAGAGGAGACTATGCTCTCCACGAAGCACTTTTGCTCTCTAAAATAGTTCTCCTCGCCTTCACCCCGGATCTTTTACATTCGATAAAGTTATCCACAGTTGGATAATGTTTTAGTCGTGTCTGTGCTTTTCTACGAGCACTAACCGCTCTAGAGCAGTTCATATACACCACGGGACAAAAAAGTCGCAATTTATCCGTTGATTTCGGAATTGCGATAGAAGCAGCGAAGAGTATAGAGCTGTTAAAATGTGTAGTCATTTCATCCACGTTGTCAAAGGGACCATCTGACAGGTTAACATTATTTTGGAACGTTGACCAGTCAGCACATTGCACGATCCATTGAGGGGGGCGAGTAAACACGCGGCGAAGTTGATCGATGTGGACAAAAGTAGGGAAATTTTCGCTTCCATATACAGATCTTCCATGGTCCACTACATAAAAGTAGCGATCGAAGGGCTACGTCAATAGCCATGCTCGAATTCGTAGCTATGGCGAAAGGTGTTGGTTTACCAGTGTTGAGAATCACCAGATTAGTGGTGTCGACGACAGATTCCAAAATGGCGCCCCTTTGACAAGTACGGGAAGAACCGCAAAGGGAGCTGGGGGCGTTTTCATCATTTGCAATCAAGAAAGGTGTGGGCGATAGATTTATTAGGCCTAGGAGGTCATCGATTGACACGGTTTGTCCTGGGAGATATAGATGTTACATAGAGTGTGAGGAATGGGAAGTACACAAGCACACACAGTATGGAGGTCGGTCTGAATAGGGACTCATTTTTTTTTTTTTTAATTTGTTGCGTCGTTGTTGACGCAACGCGTCTCTTAACCCTTGTTGGGCGTTGAGCGCTTTTGTCGGAGTAATCCTCCGTTACTGAGTGCCTTTTATCCCTTCGGCCAGGGGCTCGACGCCGTTAGATCCCGGGGTTCCTAGCCGGTTACCCAACCAGGAATCTGCGAGTCTCGAATTCGCTTAACCTTCGTGACTTCACGGAGCGTAGTAAACGAATTCGGCTAGCGCCGCCGACCTATACAGAGAGCGAGTCGCGAACCAAAACAACTCCGCCGTGAGCACGGAGGCCGTCATCGACATCAAGCATATATGGTGTAAAACCGCGAAAGGATAAGGGGCGTGGTGGAACAAGATGTAACTCATGAAAACAAAAATTGAAGGCGGGTTAACAAGAGTTTTAGTTCGTCCTGTCGGAGAAAAAATCCATTACGATTCCTGGATAAGAGAGCTGTAGTTAAGGTCATTAAGAGGACTTTTTATTTCCCCTTTCCGCCTCTGCTGCCTGAAGGGGCGAGTGTCTTCCGAGGCTGACTCGTGAGCACTGCTCGACAGGTTAGAAGATCGCTCAGAGCGAGTCTCACAAATCCGAGCAGGTGGTCGGAGCTCGGAGGATCGATCATTTTTAAGCGTGCCCGGGTCAGAGGGCCGAGTGACATCAACCTTCATGCGGGGTTGAGAAGTGGATTCTTGGTTCGACTTCGTCTGAGTATCTTTCTTGGGCTTTTTTTTTTTTTTTGTATTTGAAAGAATTATTTTCCCACCTTGCAGAGGCGATGTCTCGCCAGGGAAGTCCAAAGGAGATACCTGGCAACAGAAGGGGAGTAGCAGGTGAAGTCTGGCAACTCGCTGTAGCTTTATCCGTCTTGACCGAGCACCAGAGAATAAACGCCTGAGATCTACAGGGTTCTTCGCGAGGAATCGGCGTTTGGCCTCAGGAAAGGATACTTCCTCCGTCACTCGGATCTTTTGAATCTACCTCTGATAGATAGGACATTCGTTGGAATTGAACGCATGGTCTCCTTTGAAATTAACACAGCGATGCACAGGGATCCGTACCGTGCAATGCAATGCACAGGGATCCGTACCGTGTGGATTTGCCGCACTTTGCGCAAAAAGGGTTTTCGGCCATGTACCTTCGTTGAGTATGGCCAAACCTCTGACACTTGAAGAAGTGCAGGGGGTTAGGCACATACTGCCGCACGTGGAGATTATACACACAACTAATCCTCTCTGGGAGAGAAGGGAGATTGAACGTTGAACGTCCGAGATGAAGGTGGCAGTGGGAATCTCTCTCCCATGCGCCTTTCTCTTGATCATGAACACCTCCGTTAAGCCCTGACTAAAAAAAAGAGAAGTTCCTCCGAACATTCAGATGCAAAATCGCGATTCACCACTCCCATAGGTTAAGGGTACAGTGAGAGGTCACTTCCACATCGAGGCCGGCAATCTGCTTTGTTGTCATGATTGGTACCATTTCTTCGACGCACCACTGCTTGGAGCTTATCGAAACTGTCCTCTATGTCACGCGCGAAACGAACTGCACTAACATTTTAAAAAGGTTTTCCTTCTTCAGCGCATCTCATAAGGAATCGAGGCTTCTTAGGTTTATCATCTTCCCTGAGGCAGAAACTACTCAAATACACCGTCCTTTCAAAACATCGCCTGTTCCTTACGGAAGAGGGCAAGGGTTCCCCCTTTTAAGCTCCATAGAATTGAAGCGGTTTCGTCACGGGCTCCTCACCCACCATGGAGTCCAATAAGGGGACACCACACTGGGGTCAGGGCGCTGCTACGCCGTGGCTCTCCACGTTCACACTGGAGTTCAGTACAAAACCACAGGGAAGCCAAGGGACTTGATCTGAATCGATTCGAGCCGGTTGATCGAGTAGGTTAGCTCCCGACTAGAAGAGTCTGAGCTCCCCCCACACACACACACAGAAAAAGAAAGGAGAAAGAGTGTGAGTGTGAGACAGAGCGCGCCATTGGGACCTACAAAGTGCAGAGAATTCCCCTCAGTTACAAGGGCTCACCGGTGTTCACACAGCGAACATAGAATGGGTGTACCTACAAGAAACCAGTGTCAAGGCGACAGTAGGGAACGCATAGACAGACCAAACTCCCAGGTCAACCGTTCACTTTGACACGGGTCGCCATGCACGGCAAACACATAGGTAGGTGTTCAGCGTACAGAGGTCAGTGAACAAGAAAAGAAAGTAAAAAAATGTAAAATTGAATGTAGGTGACATGAAATGAGAAGCGAGATGAAAAAATGGAGAAAGGAACTCTGAGAGCCTTCTCTGCATTCCCTCGTCAGGATGTGGACCATCCCACCTCCACAGGATTAATTGGGGAAAATTTATAATAAAGGAAATGTAAAAATGAAAGTAAAGCAACTCTCAGATTCAAGTTTTAAGAAATATAAACATAATTTTATTCATTATTAATTTGAGAGTTTAATTTCCTTTCATTTTTGATGGGTTTTCCCAAGTACAATTTGTTAGGCAATATTATTTGGAAAGAAAATGGTGAATTTCTTTTGATGTTTATTTTGATAATAGTTTGCTTTGAAACTTGCGTTAACTAGCTATACAACTAATATAATTATTAGCTTTGCAACCAGGTTTGGATTTTTTCTCTGCAAGCTTTACTTCTTTAACCATGCTTCTTATTCAGTGAATTTTCGTGTGCAAGGGATAATTATAATTTTGAATCCTATCAATTCTTTAGTGATAAAAGACCCACACTTCAGCTTATATGTAGTGGTCAATGGACAAATTTCCACAGCCCAGGCATATAGTCATTACATACTATTTTAAAATGAAGGAGGTGCTATCTTTATTGCTCCCAACGACTAATTCTGAGGCATCGTTTTTAATCACATCAATAATTTTCTTATCAGTGACAGAGAACTTGGTAGATGGTCTGACACATCTAATCCTCTTTTTATTCTCTGGTCAAAAACGAGCTATAATCTAATGATAAAGTTTTTAAAAAATCCGTAACTTAATGCGTTTCATCTTAAAAAAAAAAAACTTTTGTATTTATAGGTCTAGGAATCACATGATGATCATTGAAAAGAAAAGTTCTAATTTTGAAATAAAACATTTGATACAGTTAACTAAAACAATTTAAACTTTGTTTTAGATATATACTGTAATTTCTTTCTGAAGTTGATTGTCTGGACTTCAGAGGATCCACATAAATACAATGTAGTACAATGAACTCAGTGTTTCAGTAGTTCATAATGGTACCACATTCATTAACCAATTTCTAACCCTCAAGTATGTAGTCATAGGAAAAATTGGTGATGGGAAAATGGAAACTACATTCATTCAACAGTCATTTATTTTCATAAACAATTCAATTTTTTCTTTTAAAAATCCCATAATAAAACATTAAATATAAAATTGTCACAAAATTAATTGGTCATTGAACATTCCATGCTCACCATGAGCTTTGAGAGAAAAACACCCATCTGCACAATTAGATGGTGATAGATTTTGTATTATCAATATGCTCATATGTGCATCACAACCACAGGCAAATGGAATGATTTTAGAGATTAGATAGGCACATAATTAAATGATCATAAAACGCTAATGAAATGCAAGGGGATTAAAATTCAAATGAAATGCACTGAGAAAAGGAACTCATTAAAATCACACAATACATGAACTCTCTTACCATTTTTAATTGTAAATTATTATCACAAAATATTCATCTCTCTAAGTTGAAACATTCCCACCTGAGCAAATAATACTACATATTAAATCGCATAATTCCCCCTACTTTGTTCCCAACTTTTGTTGGCTGTAATAACAATACAGCATTCATATTATCCATTTATTACTCAATTAAGCTAATGTGAACATAAAATGCACTAATTAAGTACAATGGCAGTGGGGGAAAATAATTGTAGAGATTTCTTTTCTAAAATGTCCCTTCTATACAAACATGGAGGCTACTTATATGGAAGGAATCTTAAAACCACATTTCTCATGTATACAAAATATCCATGAACACATTACGGTACAAACTAAGTCTTAATAAAAGTGAACACTTCAAATTATGGCATTGTAAAATTATAATTTACATTTAAAAGCACTTTTTTAATAAATATGTTCCCTTCACCACAAATAGTTGTAGCACTGCAGCATTCCCCTCTTGTATTTTATAAAGAATGGCATTCGTATTCCTGCCACAGGAAACATATTTTGAGCAATAAGAGATTGCACTTTCGTCGTAACTTTTACAATTGTTAAAATTGTAATAAAATATTTTCTCCTTTTTATTGTCAGACCTCTCTTGGAGAATAAGCATCACAATTTTTAAAAATGTTAAAAAAGGAACATTAATATAATTCTCTTTATGGCACTTTCTTTAACACAAAATATATTCAAGTCTTGCTATATGAATTTGCATATTAAACACATTACTTATGGAACCTTACAAATAGTAATGAACACAACAAAATATTGAATGTAGACCCATGCAACACCAATATTAGGTAGAGTATAAACATTTTCTGATCAGAGTTCACAATATTGTCCACAATTTTAAAAATGTGGTACATAAAGCCAATTAATTATTTAAAAAAATATTAAAATTGCAATTTGCGAAGATCATTCAAATTTTCAACAAATATTGCAGACAACTGTGCTCAAAAGCAGCTTTAATATCCACCTTCAAGAAAAGGGTGCTGCAAAGCTTCCTCAGCGGAGATACGAGTAACGGGATTCAGATCCAATAACTTCTGCAAAAGATCATAGGCAGCAATAGGAAACTGTCCAGCACGAGAAAGAGCTGCATCAGGTTCTAAACAAAGACAACCATCATATTCAACTTCTATACTATTTTCACATTTGGGGCAAATTGGCAGTGTATTAGTAGTATCTGGGAGTCCACTTGATCTCTCTTTTCTGCGTCTTCGCAATCGTTCACAAAGTTTGCGCAAATCCAATGGTGGTTTGTCATGGCTGCACTGAACGGTTCGACCTAGAAAGGGTCATAAAACAGTGAAATTATTGTTGAGCACTAACACTAACAAGTCACAATAATATAGTATCCATATTAAGTAAAAGTAACTAAGTATATATACAATTAGTGGTATGTCTAGTGGTGGCAAATTTTAGGAAAACATTGATACATCGAATCTTTGATACCTTGCCAAAAGGATTTTGATGTTGATGAAAACATCGACAAAAAACATTGATGTTTTAAATATGATGAAACAAATCGAAGTTACATGTTCTGGTTCTAATGTGATACATAACATGTCAATATTAGTTTCAAGTATATTCTGCCTGAAATTTAACTGTCCTCTTAAATTTCTAATCAATGTTCTATGTAGACTCACGATATTACCACGTACAAAATAATAAAAAAAGTAACAGCAGGTTGGAGAAAGATTGCGAATAGTAAATGGTTTTGTGACGCCTGGGGAGCAACAAAAGTAACAGTTGTCAATGGCTGTTGATTGCGAACAATTCACACATAAAATAGACACTGCAAATTTTAATTATATTTATTTATCAGACATGCAATTGCCCAATGCAAAATTATTACACACCAACAAAACAAAAACATTACCACAACCAACTCCACATCACAACTCTTCAAAATCAACACAATTACAATCACAAATATACAAAACAAAGTCAATCAACATTACTCTGAACTAATTTTTTTGAAGGCATTTTTTGACACAGCAAAATCAAATAATATTGTTATTCATTATTCTATACATTCTGTTACATGAAACATTAAAAAACAAATTAATTCTAGCAAATGATAGTGCATGTAGTGCTACATTATTACTTCTGAGGCTTCTCAGAAGGACCATCCATGGATAGTAATGTAGGGAAATCAACATTTTAAGGTGATTATAAAATAACAAAAAATCATTTAAATTATAAGACAGAGAACTAATATTTAACACATTTTAAACCTGTTTATAATCATGGGATAGCCATTGTGATGGCAATCTGAACTTGTATGCAACAAAATTGAAGAGTTTATATATTTATGCTGGATGGACTGGCTGGATGGATTCATGTATATAAATTTTATAAGAGAGAAGTATTATGAAAATTATATATTATTTATAATTATATATTCTGAGAATTGTTTTGACAAAATTGATGTTTCTGGGCAAATATATCAATCTGAAGAAAACATCCATGTTATAATATTGATGTTTCTGCTCAAAAATATTGATTGTTTTAACATCCCTCTTTACATCATAAAACGGTGAAATTATTGTTGAGCTCTATTACTTCACGCAAAAGACAAAAATAATGCATCCATAACAACAGTTGACTCTGGTTAGAGTGAACTCTCAATTATAGCGAATTGGTACTGTTTCACTTCCATTACAAAAAGCAAAGATTTGGTTATAGTGAACATAGGAAACATCCTGGAAATTAATTCCCTCTTGGAAAAAATATATCGTCTCAGTGCCACAAATTCTAATACAATGCAGCTTGGAAAAATATTGTCGGCCGAAGGTCATAATCGATAATTGAGGTGGAGGTAGCGGACCTGGAATGGGATCTTACTGATGACCTTGTGCCACTCAGTTTCACAGCGGAAATAAAGACTGTGTCCTGGAACTAGTGGCAGCAAGGTGTAACTGTTTGCTTCAGTTTCAAGCTTGATGTGACTCGAGATTCCGCAGCATAACGCTGTCACAAACCCCCTCTCTTCAGCATTAAGTAATTTGTGGTCCTACTCGAAATTTCGTAACATTCATTTTCAAGAATTTGATTCCCCGATTCCCAAATTTTTATCCACTAATTAAGAGAACCATTAAGCAGCGAAAATATGAATAAACGTATTACTTTTCAAAATGTTTACATTTTCAAAAATACATCATACTGTTGCTAACTATAAAATGATTGTGCAAACAATATCAGAATAATAAGCAACTTCTATTCTTAATTCTGAATGATTCAACTCTGGTGAGAAGAAGAATTCTTCCAAAAGTAACTGGCAAAATCAGTGAGTCAATGATTACCACTTACCGTAAACCAGAAAACTGCACTATGTGAAGAAAATTAATTATCTTCTGAACAAAAATAACATGTACAACACAGATGCTACAAATTCTCCATTCTTTAATTGGCAAATACTAAATCAGAAATAAATAAGATAAACCCAAGCAAAAATTTTGCATTCCACAAGTTGTTTTAAGTGAGAATAGCAACACATCTTTGAATGGCTAAGGCCTGAACTGAGTACTACATTATACAGGCCCAGTATTTTGCTCGAGAAACATTCTAACATTGATAATTCTTTATTAGCAAATGAAAAGACAAACAGTGAGATCAAATTGCGATTTAATTTTATATATGAAAGGTGACAAGTTTAAAAAATTTTGCACGCTTCTGACCAACAATGCTACAGAGTGAGGGTATCCAGAAGCACTAAATCAGGCATGTCCAACTTGCAAGGTCTCAAGGGGCAAGAACTAAACCCTTTAATTAAGTTGCAGGCCCTATTTGCATTACTCAGATCCACACCTTACTGTTGAAACTGTCCCCATACTGTTGATTTCGACAGTTTGCACAGCTGCTCTGAAACGGGGAAACAAAGGGATGCAACCATGCGTGAGATCAGGTCATATCGTGTAACGCACTGAAACACTTGGATGATTTTTAATTTCTGAATTTACTAGAAAAAAAAAAAAATCTTAAAACTAAACTTAACATAGTTTAAAGGGGTGTTAGCCACAGGCACCTGATGTGGATGAAAAGGACTTTCACTTTCGACTAACAACCTTTTGCGGATCACAACAAATGGCATTGCGGGCCGCATGCAGCCCGCCAGTTGGTCAACCATGCACTAAACCATTAAAATGTATAAAAGGACCAAAATAGTCTCACTTTGTATATTAGATTCTAAGAAACATAACTTTACTGATGTTTTTAGGTTCTAGGATGCACAGTTCTCAAGTTATGATCAATTGTTAACATGTGTTGCAGCATAATATTGCTGTGGACTGTTAGTGTCCCACACCGATTTATCTACAAAATTTTTAATTTGTCTGAACCCTTTGCGCTCCTAATTCTTCAGGTCCTGTGTTCCCGTCAGCTCTTTATTTAAATCCTACTGATGTGGTACCTCAGTGCTCACAATGTATAGGCAATTTCTTAAGTTTTGGCTCCCAAAAGAAAGCATGTTATTTAAAAAAGAATTAAAACCAACTTGCTTCATATCACCAGACTTCCAACCACTTAAGAGTCTAAAAAACAGTCTTACTATTTGAAGTGACAAATAAACATGATATATCTTTGTATTATTCACATTCTAGTTTCTCTGTTGTATGAAGCCTTTAGTTCTCAGAGAAATTTCTGGAAAGCAGACAGGAAATCTAACACAAGGTCCCATTTGCCTAGCAATGTTGTAGCCATTTAGCTAATGTAACGAGAAATGCAAGATATCCGTTTATTGTATATCAACTGAAGTTTAACCAATTCATACATGTCTGTCTAACAATATATTATAGAACAATGGGCATGATAGACCTCTACCAATTGTTTACTTCATAGTTGCGTGCCTCCATGCAAAACGTCAATATATTTAGGAGTTTAGAAAGGAAAGAAAACAAAAAGTCAAGTGGAACTCAATATTTTTGGAGCCCATTCGACTAAATCTTCAACGGCACAGGGTTTAAATATCTTTAGGATGTAATCCCCTCTCCAGTACTAGTACACTTACAATGTATTGTGCCAATACAAAAACTTTTAATCAATGTATTGTGTCAATACAAACACTTTTAAATAATACAAAAACATTTTTCCTTAGTGTATTATATATTAAAGGAGTGTTAATAAAGAAAAATATGATGAATAAATAAGAAGTGAATTAAACCTGTAATATTTACTGAGGGGCATACATTATTTTATCTCAATATCACTATGAAAGCCATTGGTGATAGCCTCGGACAAAAACCCAGGTGCAGAACGCTGCCTAGCGGCAGTCTCCCTGCTAGCAATCCTATGCGCTAAATAAATAAATTAGGATTAGATAACGGTGAGTCAACTAAGCGGCTTTTAGAGAAGAGGCAATTAAAAGTTCAAAGAATTCTTGAAATTAGGTGATTAACATATGTATTGTATTAAATGATACTGCATACATACCATATTGCATTTAAGGTTAGTGGCTTGCCAACATTAGCATAAATGAGAAAGGTAAATATCTTATTGTTGCCTAATTCCCAGCACCTCATATATAAATACATCAAATACGAAATAAAATTCTCAGAAGTGAACGAATGGTTATTTACAAAATAAAGGGTTAAGAAACTATCATACCATTTTTAATCAACTCTGTACAACTTGGAAATTGCAACTTCTATTTCAATTCGAAAATTCAGCTTGCGAAAGGTGACAGATTGATAGTTAATAGGAGGCTGTCAACAGCTATTACAAAACCGATTAAATCTGTTCGAAGTGAGCCATGGATTATTAGAACACTGAAGTTCTAATAATTTATTACGAATGGATATAAGTTTGGTCAAGTTGGATTTTAAATTATTGAAGTGGATAAAATTTGTTTATTCACTAAAGTAAAATGTGTTGTTTATTTTGTCAAGAACATCATATCTGATGGGTCATAGCTGTCATGATGAAACATTCAATCCACTTTATAAAATAAACAATATAAAATAATTCAAATGATAAAATTCTTAATATTTTTAAACTGAGGGAGAACACTATAAAAGATTTCTTTCAAAACTCACCAAGGCTTTTGGCAACTTCTTTGATGCGATTAGAGCCAAAGACTGTCATTATCTCAGCCAACCCAGTAATATCATCGGGTGAACGAAAGAAAGGATAGCATCCACTAAGAATGCACAACATTATAACTCCAGCCGCCCACATATCAACAGCTGTAAACAAAAAGCATACAAAATACAATTTTAGTAGGAGTGAAATACAGTCAATCAACATCACAAACAATCTTATCCTACAAGTAAAAAAACAAAAACAACAAACAATTGTTGTCTTAACTTATGCAAATTATAAAAAATTAGCTGCAAGTGTAACTTGATACACCAGAATAATGTACAAATGATACAACCAAAGTTCAAAATATATTCATGACAAAAAGAAGCAAACAAAAATACTAATAGAAACAAAACTTTTTAGCTTATATCTTTAAACAATGAGATTTTAAGGGTTTGCAACAGGAAAATACAGTAAATCATCATTAATTTGTACTTGCTTTGAAGAGATAGCCAAGAGTCTATGGAAGAATGGGAGAATAGATGTATAACTCAAGGGAATTGGAGTGTGCTTCCTCACTATAAACACATATAACATTCTTTAGACCAGATTTCACAGCGAATTCCATTTTTTGTTTTATTAAATATACTTGTGTAATTTTAACCCGTGAAATCCTCGTTTTGTTACCATAATCGTAAACCATCTGTTTAACGAGTTCTAATTGCCTAAAGAGAAATACATTACTGCACTGCACACAAATCATAATTGAATGTAATAAAACAGAAACTTATGTGATGTATAAGGGAGAAGTACAATCAGTGCATATTTTTTTAGCTCTGTAATCTCTACCCCGCTCTGTTTTACTATATTTGTGGGTTGAATTGTGAATAAATGATGAATGATCAAATAATTCATAATAAAATTCACAATTAAGAAATTCATTCATAACTAATAAATATGAATTAAGAAAAATAATGAATTAATTCCATTCTTCCAAAATACCTCTTCAAGTTTCTTTTTTATGAATTGCTCACTATGAATGGGATTTGTACAAGTAAGGTCTTCCACACAAGTTTTATCTTGTTAATTTCCATTTAAAAAGAAAATTCAAGTAAATAATTAAAATCACTGGTTATTTATCACATCTCTTACTGTTAAATATTATAACCTCACTCAGTTCTACACACTGTTTAACATTTTCCTGCAGCAGCGAATGCCTAAATGGCATATAAAAACTGACAGAGTAGAAATGTGTCCAAGTAAACTCGCTTGCTGACTGACTCAAATGAACTCTTTCGCTTCTGCAAAGGCGAATGAGAAAACTTTCAAGTGTGGGGGGCTTGATAAGTGTCTGTTGTTTTGATTTTCCACATTTCTCAACACATTCCTTGGTGTAGTCTGTTGCGGACCTTATTAATTTGAGGCAGGAGCATTTAGCTGGTATGACTTCATTATTCATTCTGCGTTGGTGGCAACAAGGGATAATTATATCATTGGAAAAGTTGCTGCTATTGGACATCACTAGGAAACCACTGTCGGTGTCATCATGTGTCTCTCACACATCATGCAGGAAGAAGTTTGGTACAATGTGCAGTTGGCAACAAATAAAAGCTCCACTATGGCTGTACAAAAAAGGTTATTTTTACCTGTTGTTTGCATAGGATACTTGAGCAAGACTTCTGGTGGCCGAAATCCTGGAGTACCAGCTCTAGGTGCAGGTATTGCTCGTTGTTTTAAACATACATTGCATACTTGCGGCATACCATTGCAAAAACATTTCAATTCTTTCAATGACTGTGAATGTCTTTTATTCCTCTGTCTGCTAAGCAACAATTTTCTTTGTTGCTCAGACTCAAGGGGACTTAATGGTTTGAGTGTTTGTGACTTCACCTAGGCAAATGCAATAACAATACATTTAATAAGTGAACATTGAATGAATAAACTCTTAATGCACGTATACATGTCTAAATGTAAGAAGACTTGAAGCAAAAGATTAAAAAAAAAAATATATATTAATTGTCAATTAATAACAAGCACCAAAATAACAATTAAAAATAATCTGCAAATATCCATCTTACCTGTGAATTTTGGACACGAACGATAGTAGACCCACTATTACTTCCATCTTTGCAAGGTTTGGGCACAAGAGTCTGAAACTTGTTTTTTGAACATTCACTTTCTTGGGTTGTTCCAATGGAAGTCAATTGATCCGAGTTTGCCCTTGTTACAATAGATGGGCTTGCAC
This sequence comes from Teleogryllus oceanicus, assembly GCA_964035755.1. NCBI lineage: Eukaryota > Metazoa > Arthropoda > Insecta > Orthoptera > Gryllidae > Teleogryllus > Teleogryllus oceanicus. The sequence goes on from CAXIVR010000002.1 coordinate 10,275,800, forward strand.
TGGCTACATTCTGAGGTGCTGCTCTCCGCAATGGTAATGGAGAAGACAAGTTGGATTGGATAAGTGATTTCGTTTCTAAACTCGACCCACTAATTTTGGGCAACTCATTTTCATTGTTAGTAGAGAACAACTTCTTCTTAATAATCATGTCTTTTTCAACCTATCAAATAAATATTGATTTGTAGCACATCACTTTTAATTTCCATAACATGTTCAATATAGGATACACACATACCTTAGGTGAACTATACGGTAATTTAAAACTTTGTGCCAGAGATGAGGTCTGCTGATTCTGAAGTTTGGATGTCAGGGGCATCCGTTTATTTTCAAATGTAGACGCATTTTGCTGTTGCAAATGATCAATCATTTTTTGTGCTCTCGCATAAGGATCATTTAATTTAAGACGCTTGACTGGTTGAGAAATGCTATTATATCCCTGCACTGTATTTTCCTCCCTACTTCGCAGTTGCAAAACCATTCTTTTGGGTTTGAGTTCAGTGCTTGAAGGTTTCCCTGATGTCTGACAGTGTTTCCTAGTATTCTGAAAATGAAACATTTAACAATAATAATCACCCTCTCAATCATGTTTTTGGACCAGTTACCATGCAAATCTCTGAGAAAATACTAAATTGAATCCATCTGCTTGAACACTGCAAATGTATCTCTCTTCTCCCTCAAACACTGCTTGAATTATCCACTAACAATCATGAATATAAACTTCACCACTCTATTCACAGCATAATTTCAAGAAAGATAATATGCTCATATTTTGCAAAATTTGCAATACAAAAATTCATGAAATGATCGGGGTGTCTGTGACACTACCCCAGAAGATTTTTAACGTCAGTCTGTCAAACCTACCTAACTTCAAAATTCAGGGAGAGCTAATTCTTTTTATATGTAAAGGTTTTGAATTTGATATTTTTCAAGTTAGCCTGGAATGACCATAGGTTTCCCCTCATCTTCAGTCATGTACCTCCCCAAACCTCAGCTGCATAATGTTACCTCACAGGCCTCTCTTGGCTTTTGATCAGTTCTGGAGGAGAGTAAGAATAGAAGGGACACAAGGGCGATACATTGTGATAGGTGACCTGGCAATCTATCTACCCAAGAATGTTCTCACACTATCATTTCAACAATTTGGCTCTCCAGGCCAGTGTTAATTAAATTATTATTCCAAATGTTAAAAAATATAAACATTTTTAGGATGCTATAAGGACAGGGATGTTTTCTGAGTATCACATACAAAAATCACAAAATTTCAAGTGATATTTCAAACAAATTGGCTGCTCAAATCACCCAATAACTATCATATTTATCCAAACATAAGTCAACTCTGAATATATGACAACCCCCTAATTTCCAAGAGGTCACCTGAAAATTATTAAAATTTTCAACTTTTATTAAAGTTGTCTTATTGACTAGAAAATTGCCTTGTTGATTATAATGTTAAAGATTTATTACTGAACTATCACTTTCTTATTCTTTAAAATCATCACCACCATGGTTTTTGTCACTACCCTCATCATCTTCACATGTACGTTTCTTTCTTTTTGGTCCTCTTTCAATGCTGCAACATCTTTTGACTTTTTAGGCTCCTCTGAAAGTTTTGTGTGTTGAATTTGTTGTTTTACTGTCTTGCACTCTTTCTTTAACAGCTCTTTCAAATTCTATAAAAGAATAAACTTCCAAGATTCCATGTGGCCTCATCAAACCCACATTTTACAACAAAACCTCAACATTCATTTTCACATAACATCTCATTTTAATACAATGCCATTTGTTGGAGATTCTCTATATTCTGGCCCGTTTGAAAATACACCTGCATTGCCCAGCAAATTCACAGTGAATGCTGAGAATATGATTGCGAATTACATATTATAGATATGCGCAAAATTTGTATCATCTACACAGCTGATTGTTACATCAACATTTACGAGTTTTGGGACATGAAATGGCAATGTAAAATCATCAATCCTAACTTAATCTGTGAATATAAGAGAACCCCACATTTTTCGATGGAGATCTTTAGGAAAAAATGTAGTCACTTTTGGATAAATACAGTACTTATGATTATTTTGAAACTTCCATGCAACAATTTTCTTTCATTATAATTTATTCGACTATTTTCAGATAAAGGAAACTGTTTTCAACTCTCAGAACTGCAGAGAAATGAACTTGATTTCTTTTCCTAACTAAATTTATTTCTAAAATAAGGCATTTTACCTCAATGCAATTATTCTCTTCTTGCCTCTTTCTCTTTTTAACTCTTTCATCTGCAGACCATTTAGCTTGTGGATGCACATTCTGTGATAATCCAAAATCTACTAGCAAGTATCTGCAATAATAGAAAATGAAAATACATTATAAAAACAAAGATAAATCAAATAGAGACTAAAATGAATATTTCTCTTCTTCCTTATTACCTTCTGTTTTCACGGTTATATAAAAAGTTACTAGGCTTAACATCTCGATGTATTACATTAAATGAATGAACTCTTCTCAAGGCTATCATTAAGTTACGCATATATTCCCGGGTTTCATCAACATCCATATCCAGAACATAATCCTGCGAAGAAAGGTTCAATAAAAACTCTTTCTAGTATACAACAAAAAATATAAAATTCCTTTAATGTACTTACACTAAATCTTTTGTGAGGAAGATAAGGCATAATGAAAACAACACAGTCACCATTTCGAATACTTAAATCCACACCGATGACATTTTTCCCTGAAATTATATAAAAGCTTAAGTAATAATAAAATGTACAGAAATAAAAAAAAATAATGAATTTATGAATTCCTCACAGTTGAAAATTGATACTCACCCTATTTGATGCAGATACTTCAATTCTCTTGCTATACGTTTTGGGAGGAGAGTAGGAACTAAATGTTTGACAGCAAATCTTCGATCCTTCAAATCAGGGAATCTATGAACGATATCCTCTTTCAGACTTCCCAAAAATACAGAACTGAATGTGCCAACACCTATTTTCTTGTGAAGGTGGAAGTATTTTGCTAATTCTGGGAGATGTTCCAACAAATATTGAATATGATTTTGGGACCCTATTAAACATAATGAAGTCATATCAATATACTATCAAGCAGAAGATACAGTAAAACCCCTTATACATTTCAGGAGATCAATGGAAAAAAGTGTAAAAGGCAGAAAAGTTAAAAAACCACAGGCTAGGCAAGTTTTTACATTATTTACTGCAATGGTGATTCTGTTTGTACTTTCTTGCTCTTACTTCCTAAGAAGAGAAAGTATTATAAATATGCGCTGGAAACAACGAATTTTTGACAGAAAATCTGTTATTGACAGGTCCTGGTAATGAAAAAGTGGATAAATCATATTCCAGTATTTAATAAATTACTAACTCTAACACATGGTGTAGCAAGAATCTGTGTTTTGTGGATCCTTGTAACTGAAAAATTGATTGAAGGCAAAACGGCTGTTTGTCTATCTGGGGTCAATGCTAGCGCCAAAAACGTGCAGCCGATTTTCTCCAAAATTGATATTCCCAGATTGATATGAATGAACTAGAGGCTCTGCGAGATTGCTACATACATATCCAGCACATATGTATTAATTTACTACATATTGGAGCAAGATTTATCCACTTTTTCTGTAGAAAAATTGCCTTTTTCTTGCTGTAGCATTACATAACTTTCTCCACACTATGTACTATATTTCTCCATACACATGAATAGGAAAAAGTAAAAAAATAGAGAAAAAAAATGACATAAAAGGAGGGAAGCCTTCTTGATATCAAGCTGTAAATTGCAGGAAGAGAATACAATGTAAATATAGGCTTTATGACGGGACCGCCGAAAAATTACGTAAAAGCAGGAAAAAGTAAAATGCGGGAATGTAAAAACAGGTTTTACCGTAGATACAAAGAAATTATCATTTTGAATTTACAATCACCAAGTAATTAATTTGGGATTTTTCATGAGGAACTGATCAAAAACTAAATTAATTACGCTTGCTGATGTTTCTGAACTTTGTTGTTCTGTCAGGGCTATTACTCTTCGAATCCACTGCAGTCATGAGCTACCACCACGAAACAAATCATCTGGAAACTATGTGATGGAAGCTCTGACTGTACTGATTTTAGAACGCAATAGCAAGCTCTGATAAGAGAATAATGAAGTTCAAAAATATCAACAAAGTTCATTTAGTTATTGACCAATTAATTGTGGAAAAATTCTAAAAGAAAAAGAAATCACTTCAAATGTAATAACTAGGGGGCAGATTTTAACGAAATGTCATTTTTTTTTTTTCACTTCAGAACAATGCAGGATCCCAAAAAATTATGGCAACAATTGAAAACTTTCTACAAGGTCAAAGATACGGAAATGAAATATGTAACATTTAATGATGAACATGTGTTTGAACCGGAACAGATAGCAAATAGATTAAACAACTTTTTTGTTGATAGCATACAAGACATCGTGGAAAATATACCAGAGGTAAATGGGTATGATATAATGATAACAAAAGTACAAAATGGGGATCTAGAAATGTTCCAGGAAGTGACAGAAAACAGGATTGGAAATTTTGTAAGGAAATTAAAAGATATTAAGGGACCAGATGGTATTAGTAGTGAATTTATTAAAAGAACACGGCATGTAATTGGGGTAAAGTTACTAGTATAGTTAAGACCAAAGAAAGTTACCAAAGAGCTTTAAGACTTCCGCAGTGGTTCCATTGCAAAAGAAAGGGTAGTTCAAAAGTACAGAGCTCAGGCCTATTAATACATTACCTGTAATAGAAAAACTGATTGAATCAGTTGTATTTGAAACATTGATGCAATATATTAAAAAACATGAAATTTTAACAGTGTCATTTGGGAGAACATAGTACAGAGACGGCACTTCAATTGGTGATTGAAAACTGGACGAGATCACTTGATAAAAATGAAAGTTGTTGCAGTTATTCTGGATTATAGGAGAGCTTTTGAAACTATTGAGAGAAGGTTGTTATTGGAAAAGTTATCAAAAATGTACAATATAGGTGGTGCAGTGTATGAATGGCTTGAGGACTACCTTAAGGATAGATATCAGAGGGTGAGGTTTAATAATGGTATGTCAAGGGAAAAGGAAGTGATACATGGGGTTCCACAAGGGAGTAAATTGGAACCATTACTATTCATTTTATATATATAAATGACATGCCAGAAGTACTAAAGGATTCTAAGATACAAATGTTTGCAGATGACACATTAACGTACATATCGGGGAAGAATGAGTTTGATGTGGTTGAGAAATTGAACAAGGACTTACAGGCAGTTGGTGAATGGTTGAGTAAGAACTCTTTGAGTGTTAATGTGGGGAAAACAAAATGTAAAGTCATGGGAAAACCACGATTTAAGGAAGAAATTGAAAGGAGGCAATCTGTTATTCTTATGAATACAAAGTTAGAATGGGTCACAAAATATAAGTACCTGGGAGTAATCATAGACAATCAGCTACGATTTACTGAACATGTAGAGTATATCAATGGCAAAATGGCGAAAAAAGTTCATATACTGTGTAAGTTAAGAAAAATTTTGTCAAAGAACAGCAAGAAAGTATTGTTTAAAACAATAGTGATGCCTCGTGTGAAATATTGTTCTACAGTGCTTACAATGGCAAATAAGACAAATTTATTGTTTTTACAGAAAACTTTCAATAGGGGACTTCATGCTGTACTTAATAAAGGACGTAGAGACAATGTTAAAAGTATGTTACAGGAAATGGGATTATTAAGTTGAAAAAGAAATTAAAAGAGATGTTTTAACATTCATTTATAGAATGGAACATAATTTGTTGCCTTCATATTTGAACAATTTAGTGCAAAGAAATAGGGATATCCATAATGATGCCACCAGGCAGGCAAATTGTTACCATGTACCAAAGAGTATTAAAGGACAAAAAACTGTATTTAATAACAGATTAGTCAACTATGATACACTACCTCAGGAAACTAAACAATCAGAAAATGTAGAACATTTCGAAAGAATGTTGGAATATGGCTCAACAATATGGATTATGATGTTCCTGAATAAGAGATAGAACTTTGTTTGTTTGTTTGTATACTCTATTTGAATGGGTACTTTGTAAAAGTATATTATCTCTTCTTATATTTTGGTTAAATCTTAAGGATTTTTATTGTTATTGAAGTTAAAAATTTAAGAAGCATAAAGCTGCTATATTTTGTTGGATATTGTATATTTATTAGTGCAGGCTACTCATTAATAAATAAACAATGCTGTTTAGTATAGAAATTCATTTTAAGGTATGACAAAAGGAAAATGATTTTTATAGGTCATTATTTCGCAATTGTTTGTCAATTTCAACTAAAAAGTCATTATTTACCTTTGCCCATAATTTTTAATGCATTTTTTTGTTGATTTCATTGATATTAAAGTAATTTTTAACGGTACTTGCTTCAAATAATATTTACGAGATGCAACAAATGTTCTTCACAAAATTACTCACTAACCTATTCCATTTATTCGCTCAGAAATTGAATTGACAACCATTGTATGTAATTATTGTGACTATATTGGCGCCACTGCCGGTTCGACAGATTTCGGGATAACTAAAGATAGAGATTTCCTGGTAAAGAACATTCCAAACCAAAAGTTCGCAAGCTGAATTAGCTCAAGCGAATGGGAGAAGCCTTGATTACTTCAGTAACATATCCAACAACTTGAGTTGTTCATCCAAACTGGTTTTGATAACATTTTTACGTATTTTTTCTGTGATTTTAGGGCATTTTTAAAGCATTTTAAGAACATTTTATTGATAATTTTTGGCGATGCTTTAAGTCATCGAACTTCGCCCCCTAGTTATAACATAATAAAATTGATGGACAAATTAACAAACAATACAATAAATCCTTATTCTGAAACTGCACAAAAAATGCAAGCCCTTAAAAAGATTTCACTTACTTTCTGCTTCCTGTATTTTTGAACTATTACTTTTCTTGGGGTTACTCAGTTCTTTGTCATCTTCAGATGCCGGTGCACGATGACTGCTACAATTTCTATCATTTTCACTGCCATTCGGAGTTTCTTCTGCACCCCCATCAACTACAGATACACACTGTGACAGATACCCACTTGAGTTTTCCATTCCATCCACTTTACCTTCATATTTTGGTTGGTATTCATTCCCATTACTAGGAGTATCAATATTTTGCATTACTTTTTCACAGTTACTTAGTGTTTCTACAATTTCTACAGTTGACTCTTCTTTCAAACCTTCAATATTATCTATATGAGCCTTGCAAACATCATCAAAATTTGAACATACTTCATGTCTCTGTTGATCTTTAACCTCTGTTTTTATATCCACATTATTAGTACAATGTATTTCAGTAATGCTCAAATTTGAGGGGGTCAATGTATTATCCACTCCAAATAAACAGTGTGATAATTTACTAGTTCGGTCATCATCCAATTCTGATAAATTTTTTTCACATTCCATTTTAACAAGGCTTTCTTTTAATGCACGAGAAGAATAGTCAATGGGAATATTATTTTGCAAATGTGAGAATGGATCATATTGTTGCATTTCATTTCCATTTTCTCGATCACACATTGGATTATCTTCACATTTCTGCTTGGTTTCTGTAAATATTTTGGTGGTGTTCTCACTTCCTTCAACTATGAGTTTTGCATCTGTATCACCCAGACTTTCCTGTAATCACAATATTACTGAAATCAAAATTTCTATTGAAAAAACTTACCAGAAAGAAATAATGCATGGGCAAAATTTTGCTGAAGCAACAACAAAGATCAAGAAATCCCTTTATTATAATAAATTTTGATAGGTTTTGTTTTGTAAATGGATATCAGTTATAAATGGATTTATATCTAAAATTGTATAAACATTAAATTTACGTGTATGAATATAAGATTACATAATAATAACCACATTTTTTCAAGCATGGAAGAATGCTAATACAAATCATAAAGCTTCAATAATCTTTTTGAAGTAGAGATGAAAATAAAATAATTTAAATTGAAAACAGAGATCCTGCATATTGATCATAAATTTTCACTTTTACTCTTTGAACAATTATTCCCTATAAATATTTAATACATAGGCCCAAAAGTCAAATATTGGAAATAATTCTGTTTCTGTATGAAACATAGGATTATTTATTTGCTAGAAATTGAATTTGGGTTCACATAAAAAGAAAACTAGGCAAACAATAAAATAAATATCAATCAAAATAAGGAAACATACATTAATCCATTATCAACATTAGGCACAAAAAAAAAGGGTATTACCTGGCAATTCTCTGGACCTTGCAAAAGGCCAGAATCTTGAGATTTAAGTGAACACATAATTAAAGTTTCTTCCATCACAAACAATTCATGCATACCTATTTAATTTAACAATCTAGCAGCCAGAGTTACTTCCTGCACCATTTCATTCTCCATCGATTACCTCTGAAACAATGAAGGTAAGTAATTAAATATGTGAAAGTTGCAAACCATCAAAAGCACATTTTGAGAAAATGTTTTGGTAGTTAAGAAAAGGAGACTTCAATATCACATTTTATCACACAAAACCTAGTTCAAATCGTTTAAACAAATGTTAAATTGTTACTAACAATTGTTCAACTTACAATTATAAAATATTCGTCATAATATTCCTTCCATTTTCACTTTTTTCTACAAACTCGGCAAAACTTGAAAACGAAGTTTTTACACCAAGCGCCAACACAGCCTACAATCAAACGGTAGGATCAAGATTCAAATGCACACGTTCATACCGTTCCAAGCAGCCTGAGTTACGTATTCGAGACGCGTTTCTGTTTATTCCAGAATATCAAACGCGTCAAATTAATTACAGAGCTATAAATAAACATTACATTCAACAATACCTACATACCTTACACCAAATGCAATGCTTCGCGCCTATAGCGTTTCGTTACAAAAAGCCGGTTAAACGCCGAGTTTCCGCGCCTATCACGGCATTCCTCCCGCCGCCGCGCGCAGCGCCACGCATTCGGGGTAAACATCCTCCTCTTCCTCGTTGGCGCGATGTCGAAACACCTATTTTGTAAGCCCATTGTGTTGAGTTGGCAGAATTTTGTCAGGCCTCGTGTCGCATAGTATCAGTATAAAATTATATGTTAATGAAGAGTAAACATGCTTTACCGATTACCTGTGACAGTTGGAACAACAAATAATATTAATTCGAAGATATTCCGAAAATAATAACAAAAGTTTAGGCCAAAACCAACTCAAACTGTAATTGACAATTCCTTGTATGATTCATGACGATTATGCAGACGAAATTTGAAAATACTGTTTTTTTCAGGAAGTCTTAGATTCTGTCATTTATACAGCACACGTCCTTTTTTCTTTCCGTCTGCCGACGGTTGAAGCGCGGGCTGTCGGAGCTTTTACACCATATACTACTTTCTCAGAATTAGTTACCACAATAAAACGCTGAAGATTCGAAAAAATTGAATAACTTTCATTTTCAAAATTCAAAAGTTGTAAAAATTAATTTCGTTAAAAAAATTGTTTTCGCGCAATTTATGTGAAATAAGATTTTAAAAAAATAGCAAAGCTTCATCAGCACATACTTTCTCGCATTATTTGTAACGGAAACTCGATTTTATACTACTATATGAACTCGCCATAAGGATTCCAACCAGCAATATTTTTCCCCGCGCTGATATTCAAACTCACGTCCATGGAGATAACGCGTAATGCGTTTTACCGCTGTACTTCGCATTCGCTCGGACCGGCTGAAGTGGCTCAGAGCATCAACTGATGTCACTGCAGTGCGTCTGACCGGGAGGGTCTAGAATTTAAGTTCCGATGGTGGCAGGATTTTCGACACTATATAGTTAAATCGCTAGGCCGATTGGTTGATTAGTGATTCCGGGCGCGTCAACAGCTTAGGTCATTAGTCCCGTCAGTGTAGTGTATGTTTTCCCCTCTGGAGATAGCGATCTCCCGCTGGATGGCGAGATCCGGCGCCGACCTACCGTCGGTTAACGGGCTTTCCCCCTAACCAGGACTCTCCCACCAGCGGGGCACCGCCCCAGCCGGGACAAGCTCTAAGCTTCCCTAGGAATAGGTGATAGAGTAGTGCATGTTAGTGTAAGTGTAAGTGTGTAAGGGGAGAGGATATGACAAGGAAGAGGAAGGAAAGATCGCGCGCGGTGCGTGGCCCGTTTGTTAAGGCACTGCACTGGCATTCTCCTAGTGTTGACCGGAGAAACTACGGAAAACTACCGATCAGAGCAGCCGGCCGCTAAAATTCTCCTCCAGACAGCGACTGAATTCGACGTAGCTGAAAAGCTAGTATTGAAAATCCTGCCGCCGCACACTGGTTGAATAGGGCCAAAAACCTGGCCATAATGGCAAAATTCAAAGTGCGCGTTCGAAATTCTGACTTATCAAATCTCGTTTGGAAGCCATTGGAGCACACTATTTTCGCCCCAGAACGTTATTTCAATCATTTTTGTCGCCCTCACGGTCTCGTAAAGTTACCGGTGCTCGAATCACGCGAATTCATTGCTTCTTGTCGACTACTTTTGTTAAATTAAAAAACGTGTTTAAATTATTTTTCTGTGGATTCTTTTCGTGTTTCCGAATAGAAGACACTTTTGACTATAAGTTAAGTATATTTTTAGGAAAAAGTGTCAAATTATTTTATGTATAATAGGTTGAATTCTAACCGGTGTAGCGTAATAATGTTAGTCGTGTGTATTGTGGATTATATTTTTTGTCCTACGTATTCCTGCCTCAATCAATTTTTTATTTATCAAATAGAATTCCTTTAATCAGAATAACACACATTTAGCTGCATATACATACATCTTTTTTTAGAGCCACTTTACTGCAATGCTACATAGTAGCATTTAACACTAGATATCCCAGAAGAGTTTTCGACGCCACCGGAATTTATTTTCTCGGTATATTTTTTCCATTTCTTCTTCTGATAATTACTTTTAATAAGAAAATTACTTATATAAATTTCTGGAATGATTAAATACTATTAATCTGTGCCACCGACACTTTAAGATTTTTAGTGTACTTTAAGGATTCTCATTTTCTTGTTGTAGAAACCAAGACTAAGAGTTCTACAGGTGTACAAATCAACTTAATGATGTTATCTCAAACTACAGTTGACCATTTTTTCAATAACATATAATATTTTTCAATAAACAAGTGCCGACGAAATTAGGTCTGTACAAGCATTGATTCCCGACAGATGGGTGGCAATTGAGTAACACATAAATATACACACATAACTTACAATATTGCTTATAATATAATTATACTATTGTAAATGTGTATAACTCTAAATTCCGCATTTTGAGAAACGGTGAAATGCGAAAAGGGCTCCATGGACGTGAGTTTGAATATCAGCGCTCGAAAAGGGCTCCAGATTTTGGTTCTAATTTTTTGTACGGATAGTGTGGTGGTTCCGTATTTCCTCCTGGTCTCTCTAACCTATTCTTTCCTTTCCCTATCCATTAAATAAGTGTTATCTTAAATGCTAGCCCTGATATGTGCGTTACGGAGTACCATCATAGAAAATTTTATAATTAGGTCGTGAGGGCGCGAACTGATCCTCTACAGGAAATCAAAACAATAATAATAATTATTATTATTATTATATGAAAAAGGAGAGGAAATCATCAATAACCCAGTTTTCATGTAAATATCAGCGTTCTGTCATTTATTGCTGCTTCCTCAGTGATCTCCTTGCTAATAAAACAGAACACAATGCAACAGAAGATAACAATGTAAAAATATTCCTACGTACTATTGCAATTATATCTACATTTCATACATTTACCTCCATTTTCATCCCAACTTCATTAATTAATTATTTACTTAACGATAACGAAATTCAATAAACAAAATTTATTCTGACATACTCATTATTAAACAAAATCGTAACATTCTATCTCCACTAACTTACTATTTATTACTTCCTCGAAATTTAAATATTTTATTGCATTAATATTTCATTTGCTCAAAAACGTTTTGCATGAATACAATTTATAATACTTTATCTGTTAAATTTCTTTTACTTAAAGAAAATGTTTGCGTGAATAATTTCCATAATATTCTATTTGTTAATATTTCTTTTACTCAACAAAATATTTTGGTCCAAAAAATTAAACTAAAACACATATCTTGACCTTCCCATATTAGCTCCAATGTAGAATCAATTATAATGTTTATAACTACTTCGCTTTCGATGCACTCAGCGATCTTACTCTGCACAATTCCATTTTCTCCTTTCACCAAAGTTTTTGTTCATATACCATTAATTAATTAAATTCGCGAAGTCAACATATTCCAACAAACAAAGTTATACTACACTGCATTTTACATTAACCTTACAAAAAAAGAACAATTCGACTCATGAGAATCTACGTCGCGACTCGCTACCCACGACATTCACTAGCATTCTGACCAATTTTCATCTCCCGTTTCACTAAAACAAAAGACGGCTTTTCTTTTATTATTTTTGCTAATGAAAATTCACTAATTCCTTGTAATTGTCTTCCTACAATACATAGAGGTTTTTGTTGTCATCTACTCGTTACACAATTAATTTCACTGTTCTTACTTTGTCCCTTTAACATTGTTTTATTTTAATTCAACACGTTTTTCACTGATTCTCTATACGCCATTTTAAACAGATGACCGTCTCTCCTTCGTCAATATTTCTACAAGTTTTTGAATTTATAAAGATTTCGAATTTCTATTTTGTGACACGCCAGCCGTCACGAAAATACGCCTTAAATTGTCCACAAACATTTCAAAGTCCGTTTTTGGATCTTCGGCTTCCGAATTTTATTAAACATTTGCGGAAATATGCTATGGTGGAACTTAATTCATCTGTTTATTTTCACTGTTTTAATGAAAATCCCATGTTATGTTCGAATAAATTATAAACAATGTGAAGCGTCTGATCGGACGGTCACAATGGTTCTAAATGAACTTAATAACATGACATAAATGCCACTGTGATGTATTCTTTTATTGTTGTTTTTTAAATTAAACAAAAATTATTTTTTTGAAAATATTTCTCATGTCAATATTTACTTTACGGGCATTTCTTATACATTATCGTATTTGTGAGTATAATTACCTCAAATAATTTTTGTGAACAATTCTTCACCACATGATACAAGGAAATGTGTGTCAGCTACCTTTTCGACGGCCCTTTTGACCTTTGAATGACGGCATGTTTTCTTAAGCATTTCCATTCTCGAGCATCTGACTTGCAGTGACGCATCGAAGCGATCTTTGTTTTCCGGTATCATGATCTTCATGCTCAGTTTGGAAATCCAGTCGTTAGTAAATCCACTTCCTACGTTATGTGTCTCTTTACACTGCCACTTTCCTTTTACGTCAAAAGAATGAAAAGATATATAAAAGCCCAACGATAGTTAGGATTTGCACAGATATTCTAAAATCATCCCGATTTTGTGCAAGATATTCCGACAATATCGGTGTATTTAGGATAAAACAGGAAATCATAAATTACCGTAATAGTGTATCTAACGAAATTAAGTTAAATGGCTGTATCTCCTAAACTATCAGCCCTACAAGGCTGACATTTCCATAGGGATTGGGAGGAATCGTCTCTTGTTTCGAAGTTTTGACCTAGGTACTTCATAATTTTAGCTGAATTTACAAAAAAATGCTCTAAATGGAAGAGTTCTTTATCATAATTGTTGATAAAATAATATTTTTAGTTAGGACGGTAGTTTTAATTAGTTTTTAGTGTGTAAACGAAATTAAAATCTTTAAATGGCTGTATCTCCTAAACTATAGCCCTACGAGGCGAAAATTTCCATAGCGGATTAGGAGGAATCGTCTCTTGTTTCGAAGTTTTGACCTAGGTTTTTCATAATTTTAGCTGAATTTACAAAAAATGCTCTAAATGGAAGAGTTCTTTATCATAATTGTTGATAAAATAATATTTTTAGTTAGGACGGTAGTTTTAATTAGTTTTTAGTGTGTAAACGAAATTGAAATCTTTATATTGCTGTATCTCCTAAACTATTAGCCGTACGAGGCTGAAATTTCCATAGCGGATTGGGAGGAATCGTCTGTTTTGAAGTTTTGACCTGGGTTTTTCATAATATAAGCCGAATTTACAAAAAAATGTTTGTAAAGAAAGAGTTCTTTATTATAATTGTAATTGAATTTATATTTTTAGTTAGGATGGTAGTTTTGAATAGTTTTTACTGAGTAAACGAAATTGAAATCTTTAAATTGCTGTATCTCCTAAACTATTAGCCGTACGAGGCTGAAATTTCCCTAGCGGATTGGGAGGAATCGTCTCGTGTTTCGAAGTTTTGACCTAGGTTTTTCATAATTTTAGCTGAATTTACAAAAAAAGCTCTAAATGAAAGAGTTCTTTATCATAATTGTTGATAAAATAATATTTTAATATAGGACTGTAGTTTCAATTAGTTTTTGGTGTGTAAACGAAATTGAAATCTTTAAATGGCTGTCTCTCCGAAATTATCAGCCCTACGAGGCTGAAATTTCCATAGCGAATTGGAAAAAATTGTCTCTTGTTTCGAAGTTTTCACCTAGGTTTTTCATAATTTTCCCTGAATTTACAAAAAAATGCTTTAAATGGAAGAGTTCTTTATTATAATTGTCAAAAAAATGATATTTTTAGTTAGGACGGTAGTTTTAATTAGTTTTTAGTGTGTAAACGAAATTGAAGTCTTTAAATGGCCGTATCTCCTAAACTATCATCCCTACGAGGCTGAAATTTTCAAAGCGGATTGGGAGGAATCGTCTCTTGTTTCGAAGTTTTGACTTAGGTATTTCATAATTTTCGCTGAATTTACCAAAAAATCATCTAAATTGAAGGGTTCTTTATCATAATTGTTGATAAAATAATATTTTAAGATAGAACTGCAGTTTTGAATAGTTTTTACTGTGTAAACGAAATTAAAATCTTTAAATGGCTCTCTCCTAAACTATCAGCCCTACGACGCTCAAATTTCCATAGCGGATTGGGAGGAATCGTCTCTTGATTCGAAGTTTTGACCTAGGTTTTTCATAATTTTAGCTGAATTTACAAAAAAATGCTCTAAATGGAAAAGTCCTTTATCATAATTGTTGATAAAATATTATTTTTAGTTAGGACGATAGTTTAAATTAGTTTGTAGTGTGTAAACGAAATTGAAATCTTTAAATGGCTGTATCTCCTAAACTATCAGACTTACGAGGCTGAAATTTCCATAGCGAATTGGGAGGAATCGTCTCTTGTTTTGAAGTGTTGACCTAGGTTTTTCATAATTTTATCTGAATTAACAAAAAAATGCTCTAAATGGAAGAGTTCTTAATCATATTTTTAATAAAATAATATTTATAGTTAGGACGTGGTTTTATTTAGTTTTATGTGTAACAAATTGAAATCTTTAAATGGCTGTATCTCCTAAATTATCAGCCACAGAGTCGGAAATTTTCATAGCGGATTAAGAAGAATCGTCTCTTTTTTCGAAGTTTGGACCTAGGTTTTTCATAATATTAGCTGAATTTACAAAAAAATGCTCTAAATGGAAGAGTTCTTTATCATAATTGTTGAGAAAATAATATTTTTAGTTAGGACGGTAGTTTTAATTATTTTTTAGGTGTATACGAAATGAAATCTTTAAATGGCTGTATCTCCTAAACTATCAGCCCTACGAGGCTGAAATTTCCATTGCAGATTGTGAGGAATCGTCTCTTGTTTTGAAGTTTTGACCTAGGTTTTTCATATTCTTAGCCGAATTTACAAAAAAAAAATGCTTGAGATGGAAGAGTTCTTTATTATACTTGTAATTGAAATGATATTTTGAGTTAGGACGGTAGTTTTGAATAGTTTTTACTGTGTAAACGAAATTGAAATCTTGAAATGGCTGTATCTCTAAAACTATCAGCCCTACGAGGCCAAAATTTCCATAGCGGATTAGGAGGAATCGTCTGTAGTTTCGAAGTTTTGACCTAGGTTTTTCATAATTTTAGCTGAATTTACAAAAAAATGCTCTAAATGAAAGAGTTCTTTATCATAATTGTTGATAAAATAATATTTTAATATAGGACTGTAGTTTCAATTAGTTTTTGGTGTGTAAACGAAATTGAAATCTTTAAATGGCTGTCTCTCCGAAATTATCAGCCCTACGAGGCAGAAATTTCCATAGCGAATTTGAAAAAATTGTCTCTTGTTTCGAAGTTTTCACCTAGGTTTTTCATAATTTTCCCTGAATTTACAAAAAAATGCTTTAAATGGAAGAGTTCTTTATTATAATTGTCAAAAAAATGATATTTTTAGTTAGGACGGTAGTTTTAATTAGTTTTTAGTGTGTAAACGAAATTGAAGTCTTTAAATGGCCGTATCTCCTAAACTATCATCCCTACGAGGCTGAAATTTTCAAAGCGGATTGGGAGGAATCGTCTCTTGTTTCGAAGTTTTGACTTAGGTATTTCATAATTTTCGCTGAATTTACAAAAAAATCCTCTAAATTGAAGGGTTCTTTATCATAATTGTTGATAAAATAATATTTTAAGATAGAACTGCAGTTTTGAATAGTTTTTACTGTGTAATCAAAATTAAAATCTTTAAATGGCTGTATCTCCTAAACTATCAGCCCAACGAGGCTGAAATTTCCATAGCGGATTGGCAGGAACCGTGTCTTATTTTGAAATTTTGACCTAGGTTTTTCATATTTCTTGCTGAATTTACAAAAAAAAGCTCTAAATGGAATTCTTTATTATAAGTATTGATAAAAAAATATTTTTAGATAGGACTGTAGTTTAAATTAATTTTTAGTGTGTAATCCAAATAGAAATCATTAAATGGCTGTATCTCCTAAACTATCAGCTCTACGAGGCTAAAATTTCCATAGCGGATTGGGAGAAATCGTCTCTTGTTTTGAGGTTTTGACCTAGATTTTTCATAATTTTAGCGGAATTTAGAAAAAAAAATGCTTGAGATGGAAGAGTTCTTTATTATACTTGTAATTGAAATGATATTTTGAGTTAGGACGGTAGTTTTGAATAGTTTTTACTGTGTAAACGAAATTGAAATCTTGAAATGGCTGTATCTCTAAAACTATCAGCCCTACGAGGCCAAAATTTCCATAGCGGATTAGGGGGAATCGTCTGTAGTTTCGAAGTTTTGACCTAGGTTTTTCATAATTTTAGCTGAATTTACAAAAAAATGCTCTAAATGAAAGAGTTCTTTATCATAATTGTTGATAAAATAATATTTTAATATAGGACTGTAGTTTCAATTAGTTTTTGGTGTGTAAACGAAATTGAAATCTTTAAATGGCTGTCTCTCCGAAATTATCAGCCCTACGAGGCTGAAATTTCCATAGCGAATTGGAAAAAATTGTCTCTTGTTTCGAAGTTTTCACCTAGGTTTTTCATAATTTTCCCTGAATTTACAAAAAAATGCTTTAAATGGAAGAGTTCTTTATTATAATTGTCAAAAAAATGATATTTTTAGTTAGGACGGTAGTTTTAATTAGTTTTTAGTGTGTAAACGAAATTGAAGTCTTTAAATGGCCGTATCTCCTAAACTATCATCCCTACGAGGCTGAAATTTTCAAAGCGGATTGGGAGGAATCGTCTCTTGTTTCGAAGTTTTGACTTAGGTATTTCATAATTTTCGCTGAATTTACAAAAAAATCATCTAAATTGAAGGGTCCTTTATCATAATTGTTGATAAAATATTATTTTTAGTTAGGACGATAGTTTAAATTAGTTTGTAGTGTGTAAACGAAATTGAAATCTTTAAATGGCTGTATCTCCTAAACTATCAGACTTACGAGGCTGAAATTTCCATAGCGAATTGGGAGGAATCGTCTCTTGTTTTGAAGTGTTGACCTAGGTTTTTCATAATTTTATCTGAATTAACAAAAAAATGCTCTAAATGGAAGAGTTCTTAATCATATTTTTAATAAAATAATATTTATAGTTAGGACGGTGGTTTTATTTAGTTTTTAGTGTGTAAACGAAATTGAAATCTTTAAATGGCTGTATCTCCTAAATTATCAGCCCTACGAGTCGGAAATTTTCATAGCGGATTAGGAAGAATCGTCTCTTTTTTCGAAGTTTGGACCTAGGTTTTTCATAATATTAGCTGAATTTACAAAAAAATGCTCTAAATGGAAGAGTTCTTTATCATAATTGTTGAGAAAATAATATTTTTAGTTAGGACGGTAGTTTTAATTATTTTTTACGGTGTATACGAAATTGAAATCTTTAAATAGCTGTATCTCCTAAACTATCAGCCCTACGAGGCTGAAATTTCCATTGCAGATTGTGAGGAATCGTCTCTTGTTTTGAAGTTTTGACCTAGGTTTTTCATATTCTTAGCCGAATTTACAAAAAAAAAAAAAAAATGCTTGAGATGGAAGAGTTCTTTATTATACTTGTAATTGAAATGATATTTTGAGTTAGGACGGTAGTTTTGAATAGTTTTTACTGTGTAAACGAAATTGAAATCTTGAAATGGCTGTATCTCCTAAACTATCAGACTTACGAGGCTGAAATTTCCATAGCGAATTGGGAGGAATCGTCTCTTGTTTTGAAGTGTTGACCTAGGTTTTTCATAATTTTAGCTGAATTAACAAAAAAATGCTCTAAATGGAAGAGTTCTTAATCATATTTTTAATAAAATAATATTTTTAGTTAGGACGGTGGTTTTAATTAGTTTTTAGTGTGTAAACGAAATTGAAATCTTTAAATGGCTATATCTCCTAAATTATCAGCCCTACGAGTCGGAAATTTCCATAGCGGATTAGGAGGAATCGTCTCTTGTTTCGAAGTTGTGACCTAGGTTTTTCATAATTTTAGCTGAAATTACAAAAAAATAATATAAATGGAAGAGTTCTTTATCATAATTGTTGAGAAAATAATATTTTTAGTTAGGACGGTAGTTTTAATTACTTTTTACGGTGTATACGAAATTGAAATCTTTAAATGGCTGTATCTCCTAAACTATCAGCCCTACGAAGCTGAAATTTCCAAAGCGGATTGGGAGGAATCGTCTCTTGTTTCGAAGTTTTGACTTAGGTATTTCATAATTTTCGCTGAATTTACAAAAAAATCCTCTAAATTGAAGGGTTCTTTATCATAATTGTTGATAAAATAATATTTTAAGATAGAACTGCAGTTTTGAATAGTTTTTACTGTGTAATCAAAATTAAAATCTTTAAATGGCTGTATCTCCTAAACTATCAGCCCTACGAGGCGGAAATTTCCATAGCGGATTAGGAGGAATCGTCTCTTTTTTCGAAGTTTTGACCTAGGTTTTTCATAATATTAGCTGAATTTAAAAAAAAGTGCTCTAAATGGAAGAGTTCTTTATTATAATTGTTGATAAAATAATATTTTTAGTTAGGACGGTAGTTTTAATTAGTTTTTAGTGTGTAAACGAAATTGAAATCTTTAAATGCCTGTATCTCCTAAACTATCAGCCCTACGAGGCTGAAATTTCCATATTGGATTGGGAGGAATCGTCTCTTGTTTTGAACTTTCGACCTAGATTTTTCATAAGTTTCGCCGAACTTACAAAAAAATGCTTGAGATGGAAGAGTTCTTTATTATAATTGTAATTGAAATTATATTTTTATTAAGGACAGTAGTTTTGAATAGTTTTTACTGTGTAAACCAAATTGAAATATTAAAATGGCTATATCTTTTTAACTATCAGCCTACGAGCTGAAATTTCCATAGCGGATTGGGAGGAATCGTCTGTTGTTTTGAAGTTTTGACCTAGGTTTTTCATAATTTTAGCTGAATTTACAAAAAAATGCTCTAAATGGAAGAGTTCTTTATCATAATTGTTGAGAAAATAATATTTTTAGTTAGGACGGTAGTTTTAATTATTTTTTACGATGTAAACGAAATTGAAATCTTTAAATGGCTGTATCTTCTAAACTATCTGCCCTACGAGGCTGAAATTTCCAATGCAGATTGGGAGGAATCGTCTCTTGTTTTGAAGTTTTGACCTAGGTTTTTCATAATCTTAGCCGAAATTACAAAAATAAAATGCTTCAGATGGAAGAGTTCTTTATTATAATTGTAATTAAAATTATAATTTTAGTTAGGACGGTAGTATTGACTAGTTTTTACTGTGTAAACTAAATTGAAATCTTAAAATCGCTCTATCTCGAAAACTATCAGCCTTACGAGGCCAAAATTTCCATAGCGGGTTAGGAGGAATCGTCTCTTGTTTCGAAGTTGTGACCTAGGTTTTTCATAATTTTAGCTGAAATTACAAAAAAATAATATAAATGGAAGAGTTCTTTATAATAATTGTTGAAAAAATAATATTTTTCGTTAGCACGGTAGTTTAAATTAATTTTTAGTGTGTAATCCAAATAGAAATCTTTAAATGGCTGTATCTCCTAAACTATCAGCCCTACGAGGCCAAAATTTCTATAGCGGATTATGAGGAATCGTCTGTGGTTTCGAAGTTTTGACCTAGGTTTTTCATAATTTTAGCTGAATTAACAAAAAAATGCTCTAAATGGAAGAGTTCTTTATCATAATTGTTGATAAAATATTATTTTTAGTTAGGACGATAGTTTAAATTTGTTTGTAGTGTGTAAACGAAATTGAAATCTTTAAATGGCTGTATCTCCTAAACTATCAGACTTACGAGGCTGAAATTTCCATAGCGAATTGGGAGGAATCGTCTCTTGTTTTGAAGTGTTGACCTAGGTTTTTCATAATTTTAGCTGAATTAACAAAAAAATGCTCTAAATGGAAGAGTTCTTAATCATATTTTTAATAAAATAATATTTTTAGTTAGGACGGTGGTTTTAATTAGTTTTTAGTGTGTAAACGAAATTGAAATCTTTAAATGGCTATATCTCCTAAATTATCAGCCCTACGAGTCGGAAATTTCCATAGCGGATTAGGAGGAATCGTCTCTTGTTTCGAAGTTGTGACCTAGGTTTTTCATAATTTTAGCTGAAATTACAAAAAAATAATATAAATGGAAGAGTTCTTTATCATAATTGTTGAGAAAATAATATTTTTAGTTAGGACGGTAGTTTTAATTACTTTTTACGGTGTATACGAAATTGAAATCTTTAAATGGCTGTATCTCCTAAACTATCAGCCCTACGAGGCTGAAATTTCCATTGCAGATTGGGAGGAATCGTCTCTTGTTTTGAAGTTTTGACCTAGGTTTTTCATATTCTTAGCCGAATTTACAAAAAAAAAAATGCTTGAGATGGAAGAGTTCTTTATTATACTTGTAATTGAAATGATATTTTTAGTTAGGACGGTAGTTTTGAATAGTTTTTACTGTGTAAACGAAATTGAAATCTTGAAATGGCTGTATCTCTAAAACTATCAGCCCTACGAGGCCAAAATTTCCATAGCGGATTAGGAGGAATCGTCTGTAGTTTCGAAGTTTTGACGTAGGTTTTTCATCATTTTAGCTGAATTTACAAAAAATGCTCCAATTGGAAGAGTTCTTTATCATAATTGTTGATAAAATAATATTTTTAGTTAGGACGTTAGTTTTAATTATTTTTTACGATGTAAACGAAATTAAGATCTTTCAATGGCTGTATCTCCTAAACTATCAACCCTACGAGGCTGAAATTTCCATAGCGGATTGGGAGGAATCGTCTCTTGTTTCGAAGTTTAGACCTAGGTTTTTTATAAGATTAGCTGAATTTACAAAGAAATGCTTTAAATGGAAGAGTTCTTTATCACAATTTTTGATAAAATAATATTTTTAAATAGGACGGGAGTTTTAATTAGTTTTTAGTGTGTAAAAGAAATTGAAATTTAAATTGGCTGTATCTCCTAAATTATCAGCTAAAGTCAGCAGTATAGCTCTGAAGAAGGCCACAGCAAGATGGCCAAAACGTCAGCTCCTTCGACCATGACGCGGCTAATCCCGGACAGCCAAGAATTCAATGCCTGAACTTCCGTCCCATCCCACCCTACCTGACCTGCTCCATATGTTCATTTAGCTCATAACACTACCGCCACTACCCCCAGCCCTATCCGGCTATCATGCGTTTCCTCGCTTCACCTCCTGTCACGCTCCTACACCCTATTCTGCTTGATCACTTCTTCCAGGACATGGCCCCCCGCGCGCCCTATCTGACATACCCAGCCCGTCCTACAGTCACCTCCCGCCTCTCCCATCCAGTTTTTTCTGTTCTATGCGGATGAATAGAGCTTTCTTATGTTCCTCACAACGCTACATTCCCCACCCCCGCACGCCCTATCGGGCTGTCATGTCCTACCAACACCACCCGCCTCGCCTATCCAGCCCCTTCCGCATAACATGTTGACGAAGATGACCTCTTTTATCTCTTCTCATAAGAACGTCAACAACACCAAATCAGAACTCCCACAATCCCTTCCGCTTTGATTCGTCTTTCCACCACGCCCATTGCTTCCGCTCGGCACTGGCGTAGCGGAGTGGGGGCGGCAAAATTTCACAATAAATAATATTGTGTGAAAATTTGAACCATTTCATATTTTTGTCGCAATTCGCACCGATCGAAGTGAGCACGGAATCTATCATGACTTATTCTGTGACGTCTTCTTTAAATTAATGTATAATAATGACATCTTCGTCATTGTAGCAACTGGCAACACCATCTGTACTGACTTGTAAGGCTTAACCGCATATTATTTTGTGCTTGGATTGTTTATTACTAATATTCAGGAAGACTGACTTCTATTATATAAAGAATAGTGTTCAATATTGTATAATAACACCTGCAAATTAGATTACAGTACGGATAAGTCCCTTCAGGGAAGTCCGTGAGTGACGCTTTGACAATTCAAAGGTTTCATTGATAGGTCGTCAGTGGTCCATTTCACATGAACTTAATCGTAAATATATGTACGCGCTTTCCAAACTGTGATTTTAGTGCTCATATGTACGTATAGTGATTGTTAAATTATTGAACTTTGTTGCGAATTGTATTGCTCGTGTTAATACATTCGACTATGTATTAAATATTTTATTTAATTTTTTATACATGTAATCAATCGTATGTTTGATTATCTGCTACGTTGTTCAAGCTTCTATATTTGCCTTTGGAACTGAAATACTACCTAAAGAAAGGGGTGCCGAAATTTTCCTCCGACCCGGGTGGCTGACACCCACGCTATAAGAGCGATTTTCCTACGGATGAGCCAAAGTGACAGCTAGTGCTAGCATCATAGCTGAAGGTTCTGTGGTCGTCGTGCCCTTGAACTCATTAGATTCCCTACCCGCATTAGTTCGTTTGCAGTTGGCTAACTTGTAAGTGGCTTCGACCACCACCTCCTAGAGTGGTGGTGCTTCGACTCTTCCTGTTGTGATGTCCTCGTCCGACAAAAATATAGTGCGCCACGAGAAACAATTGAAGTTAGGAAGTGCAGTGTTATGTGTTCTGTAAATATTCTTTTTTTCTTCATATATAACATTGAATTTACGTTTTGTGTGATAATTATTATGTTTATTTTATAACCGTTACTTGAATGCGAGATGCGTACCAATGCACGTGGTTCCGGCCTTTGTGCTGTTGTGTGGCGAACTGCGATTGAGAACTTTCTATTTGCATTCGTGGCAGTTTTCTTTCACTGATTGTGAGAGCTTATTAAGAGATTTTTCACATACGTATTTAAATTTAAATATTTCCCGGACTCACGTACGTGCATATATCTTTAGCGAAACTCTTAGACTTCTGCTCAGGGATGTTTTCACAGGAGCCATGAGCACTTTACGAAGGGGCGTGGCTGAACAGCTGTCGCGACGGAGGAATACTTTCCTGAAATATTTGTGATGTTCACTTGTTTTGGCGAACTGTCACTTTGGTTCATCCTTAGGAAAATCTACTTCCCCTCGTGGAACTCCGTCCGCTGCGCCGCAACTCTCTCCCCTTTCGCGTTTTCAAAATCGCAGAATTTGAGGCGGGCCAGATCGACCGATATTCATTTTGGAAACAATCCTACCAATAGTTTAGGTGCTAGTGTTCACACGGACAGATGGACTGACGTTTTGCAGTAAACAATTATTCGGTATCAAGGTCCCGCAAATCGTGAATTCTGACTATTCAATGAATTAGAGGAAGTGTATTATTGCATAATGGTCGTTTTTTTGACGTACCATTGTATCACTTTCTCTATGTACTATGTGCATTACTCCGTATATACTGTAATCTACCGCGTTTTTTTACTACAGGAGTGCATGTTCAATAATAAATTTCACAACATATTTAATTAAAAGCTAAAATGATAAAGATGAACATATGAATGAATGATTTTACATGAATTATTACACGTTTTAATAGAGTTATTGCGGCTTACTATCACAAACAAAAAACAACAAAAGTATTTTTTGCCGCTGCAATAACATGCCGTATTGGTGGCATCTACGCTCTCAACTTCCTTCGTTATAGTCTTTCCACACCTCGGCGGGGAAAAGGAGCTGACGGGCTCCGATTAGGGATCGTTCACAAAAGTATTGCTACTGTTGACGTGATGACTTCGTTCCTGGGCACCAGCGGAACCTGCTGCTAGCCATCTAGTTAGCAGCGCCCAGAAACGAATCTCTACCAAACTATATTTAAAATTAACGGCTAATTAAATGCTAATTAAGTGCTCTATTCCCGAATTTTCCGCTCCTATAGTTTTCCCAAAATCGTGGGCGCTGCTAGCTTTAGACTAAAGTTAGCAGCGCCCAGAAATGAATCTCTACCAAACTATATTTAAAATTAACGGCTAATTAAATGCTAATTAAGTGCTCTATTCCGGGAATTTTCCGCTCCTATAGATTTCCAAATGTGGCGCTGCTAGCTTTAGACTAAAGTTAGCAGCGCCCAGAAATGAATCTCTACCAAACTATATTTAAAATTAACGGCTAATTAAATGCTAATTAAGTGCTCTATTAAATCTATTCCGAATTTTCCGCTCCATAGTTTTCCAAAATCGTGGGCGCTGCTAGCTTTAGACTAAGTTAGCAGCGCCAGAAAGAATCTCTCAAACTATATTTAAAATTAACGGCTAATTAAATGCTAATTATGTGCTCTATTCCCGAATTTTCCGCTCCTATAGTTTTCCCAATGTGGGCGCTGCTAGCTTTAGACTAAAGTTAGCAGCGCCCAGAAATGAATCTCTACCAAACTATATTTAAAATTAACGGCTAATTAAATGCTAATTAAGTGCTCTATTCCCGAATTTTCCGCTCCTATAGTTTTCCCAAAATCGTGGGCGCTGCTAGCTTTAGACTAAAGTTAGCAGCGCCCAGAAATGAATCTCTACCAAACTATATTTAAAATTAACGGCTAATTAAATGCTAATTAAGTGCTCTATTCCCGAATTTTCCGCTCCCATAGTTTTCCCAAACGTGGGCGCTGCTAGCTTTAGACTAAAGTTAGCAGCGCTCAGAAATGAATCTCTACCAAACTATATTTAAAATTAACGGCTAATTAAATGCTAATTAAGTGCTCTATTCCCGAATTTTCCGCTCCTATAGTTTTCCCAAAATCGTGGGCGCTGCTAGCTTTAGACTAAAGTTAACAGCGCCCAGAAATGAATCTCTACCAAACTATATTTAAAATTAACGGCTAATTAAATGCTAATTAAATGCTCTATTCCGAATTTTCGCTCCTATAGTTTTCCTAATCGTGGGCGCGCTAGCTTTAGACTAAAGTTAGCAGCCCAGAAATGAATCTCACCAAACTATATTTAAAATTAACGGCTAATTAAATGCTAATTAAGTGCTCTATTCCCGAATTTTCCGCTCCTATAGTTTTCCCAAAATCGTGGGCGCTGCTAGCTTTAGACTAAAGTTAGCAGTGCCCAGAAATGAATCACTACCAAACTATATTTAAAATTAACGGCTAATTAAATGCTAATTAAGTGCTCTATTCCGGAATTTTCCGCTCCTATAGTTTTGCCAAAATCGTGGGCGCTAAACTATATTTAAAATTAACGGCTAATTAAATGCTAATTAAGTGCTCTATTCCGAATTTTCCGCTCCTATAGTTTTGCCAAAATCGTGGGCGCTGCTAGCTTTAGACTAAAGTTAGCAGCGCCCAGAAATGAATCTCTACCAAACTATATTTAAAATTAACGGCTAATTAAATGCTAATTAAGTGCTCTATTCCCGAATTTTCCGCCCTATAGTTTTGTTAGCGTAGCCTGCTAGCTTTAGAGTAAAGTTAGCAGCGCCAGAAATGAATCTCTACCAAACTATATTTAAAATTAACGGCTAATTAAATGCTAATTAGTGCTATATTCCGAATTTTCCGCCCTATAGTTTTGTTAAATCGTGGGCGCTGCTAGCTTTAGACTAAAGTTAGCAGCGCCCAGAAATGAATCTCTACCAAACTATATTTAAAATTAACGGCTAATTAAATGCTAATTGAGTGCTCTATTCCGGAATTTTCCGCTCCTATAGTTTTCCCAAAATCGTGGGCGCTGCTAGCTTTAGACTAAAGTTAGCAGCGCCCAGAAATGAATCTCTACCAAACTATATTTAAAATTAACGGCTAATTAAATGCTAATTGAGTGCTCTATTCCGGAATTTTCCGCTCCTATAGTTTTCCCAAAATCGTGGGCGCTAGCTTTAGACTAAAGTTAGCAGCGCCCAGAAATGAATCTCTACCAAACTATATTTAAAATTAACGGCTAATTAAATGCTAATTAAGTGCTCTATTCCCGAATTTTCCGCTCCTATAGATTTTCCAAAATCGTGGGCGCAAGAAAAACAATTAACATTGGTTTATATGGGCGAAAAAACATTAAAACAAAAAAAATGAAACCCTACCCAAACATTAACAAGAATTAACAGCTCTAGGAAAAATTACTAACGCATTTATATTTCAAAATTCAAGGCTGTACAAAGAGAAAAAATTAACATTGGTTCTTACGGGAGAAAAACAAACTTGAAAAACTCAGAAAAAATACGAAACCCTACCCAAACATTAACATGAATTAACGGTTTTAGGAAAAAAAAATTACTCACATATTTATATTCCAAAATTCAGGGCTCTACAAAGAGAAACAGTTAACATTGGTTCTTACGGGTGTAAAACATTAGACTTAAAAAAACGAATAAACATCAAAATTAAATAACCTTAGAGAAATTATATAACCTTAAGAAATTATATTAAATAACCTGTGTTTTTTTTTATTTTAATGTTTTTTCGCCCATAAGAACCAATGTTAACAACCAATGTTAATTGTTTCTTTTTCCCAATTTTGGAAATAAATGCGGGAGTTATTTTTTTCTTAGAGCCTTTAATTATTCCTAAATAATGGATGTGGTGTCATAATTTTGAATTGAGTTTGAGATGAACTTTAGTCTAAAGCTAGTAGCGCCCACGATTTTGGGAAAACTATAGGAGCGGAAAATTCGTAAATACAGCACTTAATTAGCATTTAATTTACCGTTAATTTTGGATATACTTGTAGTTTGGTAGTGATTTGTTTTTGGGCGCTGCTAACATTAGATGACTTCCCAGAAGGTATATTTCAGCAATTTGAATCTGAGCAATTTAAACTAACCAGTCAGTGGCCAATTTTTAATAACATAATACTTTTATCACCTGTTTAGGGCAAATTTTGGCATAGAGTCTGAATTGTGACATTGGATGGTTTAGGAGGAACAGCTCTTATATTAGGGGCAGCGTTCGACCGAGGGTCATTTTTGGGATTCGAACCCATGTTATTCAAACTAAATGTTCAGCGGAAATTTTTTTTTACTGATTACTTTTAGTATTGGGTCTATGGCACATTATGCCGTAGAGTATGAATTATGATTTGCTATGGTTTGGAAGGAGCGTCTCTCTTCCTTGTGAACCCGTTCGACCAAGGGTCATTTTTGGGATTCGAGCCCATGGCATTGAAACTAAACGGTCAGCGGCAAATTCTTATTGGGTCAGCGGCAGATTACTTTTAGTATTGGTTTTATGTATATTTTGGCGTAAATTATTAATTATAAATTGCAATGGTTTGGAAGGAGCGTCTCTTCCTTCTACAGCTTAGCGAGGTCATTTTGGGGATTTGAACCCATGTTATTCAAACTAACCGGTCTGTGCATTTTTTTTATTACAGATTACTTTTAGTATTAGTTTAGGGGATGTTTTGCCGTACAGTATTGTGACATACCGATATGTCACGTTAAAATACACTAACGTTTATTTGTAGACAATATGGTGGAACATGCATTACGAAATATCACGAAGCTAGAGCTTATCAACGACCGTGAATAAACAATGTAATTTTGTTTTTCTAATGCATTAAGATGGCTTGGTCCGAAAGTAGAAAATTTGGGATTGGGCGAAAAGTTTAGACGGTCACTACACCAAATATAACAAACGTATGGATTGGCTGGGTGAGAAAGGACGGTCAAATGTTATGAAAAAATGAAGGTAGTTTAATAGAAGTCTTCGAGGATGAATCATGCAGGAAGATTTGATTCTGCTCGAAACGCGCTTCTGAACTGATCGTATGTTCGTGAGAGGGAACGAGTACAATCGAGATAGAATTGGGTTATCAGTGAAATTTTAAGGACAGTGAATGATATTGCAGATATTTTGATGTGGAAGCAATATTGATGTATAAATTGGAACTTTGCCGGGAGTGGTAATCGAGTTCGGGACTGTCATAGGACGTAATCGGGACTGATAATTTTGATAGTTGGAGACCAGCTTGGATAGGGGCAGAAGAGGATTTCTTGGAACTTTGGACTACGGCAAGATCGCAATATATTTCGACTGACAAGTCTACGAGGACATCAACGAAGAAAGATAAGTTAACCGCGGTATAAATTGTAAATTGAAAGATATCTTGATCAAAGGCCTAAAAAGTTGTAAATTCACTAAATTGTTTACTAAAACCGTAAAATAAACTTGTTGAATTTGTTCTTAGAAAAGAAAGTGATCTTTCATTTAGTCAATCCAAACAAAATGAACTAGGAATAGAATCATTCTATTTCAGATTCCCAGCTGCGCTGTATAGTCGGCGGATCCTATAATCCATTATAGAGGTAATAAGGATTATAATATATCGTGACCCATTGACCCAGCAAGCCGGACGCTAAGATCTTTAGCAGATATAAATGTAGAGAGAGGAAAATTTTGGTAAATCTCAAAATGGCGCCTCAACGTGGGGCATAATTTGTTATAATTTATAACAATTGGTGACACGGATAAAATTAGTCTTATAAATTATAATATAGTGATCCAAAGGGAATCTGAAATTTATGGATTGACATTTGAAATAAATTGTTAATTATAAGAAAGGGCCAAGACCATTTCATTGGTGTGATTTTAAAATAATTTAACAGAGAGATTTTAATTTGTATTAGAATTCAAAATGGATACTAGGAGCAGAAAATTGCGTATGGAGAATGTTAATGTAGATGATATGGCGTCTGCTAATACTAACTCTGAGGAGAAATTTCGCGTGAAATTATTGAGATTGAACCACAAGAAAAGGAAATAATGGCTGCACCGTTAGAAAATATGGACCCTAATAATTTAATTCTTAAGATACACAATACACAAGGAAATACACAAGGAAATAGTGCAATTACGGGTGGATACATCGGCTGAATTTAACATTATTCATTGTAAAATTGAGTCTTTTAATAATCAAGTCGACCAAATGCAGAGGGAATTAAAAGAATCTGGCGACAAAATTAATTCCCAAGTTAATGATTTACAGGAAAACATTGTGACATTAGGACATTTACATGACCAACAATGCGAAAAGTTGACAATCGTCGAATCGCGTGTAGATAATTTAAATGCAATGTCGCTTCAACATGGCGAAAAATTGAAAACATAGAATCTAAATTAGTTAATTCGGATTGTAAATTAGAAAAACGAATACAGGAGGGACTTAGAAACATTAAAATGGTGCAAGAATCTTAATCTGGGAAATATATGTCGGACATTAAGGACAAGATTGAACAGTTAGAAAACGAATTCATGATACGTTCACAGGGAAATATACCAATGCATGCATCGGCGCTTGTAATACCAAGCCACCTAAAATTTCATGGTGATGTGAAAGAACAACCGTGGTCGTTTATTTCAAAATTAGAGAATTATTTTAAGATAAATAATATCCCTGCAATTAAACAAGCCATGTCGTCCAAAGCACATCATTGGTTGACCTCTTTAGTACCGGAACCGACTAATTATAAGGAATGGAAGGATAAATTCTTAAAACGATATTGGAACGAAAGCCACAAGTTTGATCTAAAATACAAATTAATGAGTGAAAGATATAAGAAGGGTGGAGCCGAGAATATGTGTGACTTCGCAACACGTAAAATAGCAGCATTCAAGGCATGCGAAGACAGAATGGACAGCAATGAACTAATTAGAATTATTATTCGTCAGTTGCCTGTAAATATCCAAAATTTATTGTGGATCTCCTTGCCTATTGATTCTGAGGATCTGGTCGAACGTTTAAGTCGATTCGACCAGACATTGAATAGTGATTATGATCGTAGTAACGGGTATCAATATAATGAAAGCAGGAACGAGAATAACAATGGAACGGGAAAAACAATGAATAATTACAACCGCCAAGGAAATTATAGCCGAAAGAAAGGATGACAGGGGAAATAGTACTAAAATGGAAAATAAAAAGACCGAAAACGGGTATCCGCGGAGGTTCAAAGAGGACAATAAACGGGAACATGTAGAAATTAACGCGATTGAACAGGAAAACTCCCAGTGTTCGAAGTAAATGGGCGGATACTTCGAACGATGATAATGAGGCGTGATGGTTCTTAGGAGTTGAATAGCATTGAAGTATCGGCGGAAGATTTATTAAGGGAAGATACGGACGAACGGGCGGAGAATAGCACGTGTTTAATTTTGAAGGGGATATTTCGGAATATACCTGTAGACATTTTAATTGACACAGGTGCTAATGTTTGTGCAGTGTCGGAAAAATTGTATGAGCAGTTAAAGAAAAAGGGAAATAAAATTGATGAGCTACCCACCAGGAGTTTGGATATTCGGACAGCTAATGGAAGGCGCATCGAAACGAGAAGTCGGCAAATTTGGGTGGAAGTGGAAGTTCAAGGGATCACAATTCAGTTTCCGGCAATTGTAGTGAAGAATTTGATTCGTCCAATTATTTTGGGGATTGATGGCCTAAAAATGTGTGACGCCAAGGTCGACATAGGTAACAGGAGTGTATTGTTACGAGGTGACAAAGGGCAACAACATTGTTTAGGGATCAAAGACCAGGAGGGCGAAGATATGTGTATTTGCGATATTGCGGAACAAATTGAAGAGACCAGGACCAGATCCACACGGCAGCGGGGGCGCGGTCGCGAAAACGGAATAGATGCTAGTGAAGCTATTGAAATGTTAGTCAATGAATATAGAGATATTTTTGGAAGTTCAAGGAGCCGGTAAAGGGATATCAATTTAAATTGAATTGATGGATGAGAACCTTTAATCTGAAACAATATCCGATCCCCCATGTATATAAAAGCGAAGTACGTAAACAAATAAACACGATGCTTGAGGATGGTATAATAAAAAAATCGATGACACCGTATGTAAGCCCAATAGTGATAGTTCGTAAGAAAGACAATAGATCAGATTTTGTGTTGATGCTAGGAAACTCAATAGCAAGACCATTGCTCGTCATGGAAAACCGCCGAAATTAGATGAAATGATGTGGAAGGTAAAAGGAGTTCAGATATTCACGGACTGGATTTTACTCGTCTACTGGCAACTTGGACTGCACCCAGAATCGCAAAAATTTGTCAGTTTTTCATTTGAAGGCAATACGTATAGTTTTCAGAGGATGGCCTTTGGATTAAAGAACAGTGGCGCGGCTTTAATCAGTTACTTGGACGATGTAATACCGGATGAACTAAAGGAAACTACTCTCATGTACGTCGACGATATTGTATTATTCTCTACCAATATGTTTGAACATTTAAAGAAGTTGAAAAAACTATTCGAAATCTTTCGGAAGTATAATTTAAAATTAAATATTGGAAAATGCCATTTCGGAAGGAGGAATATAGAATTTATGGGGCACGTCATATCGGATCAAGGGATGTCGATGCAAGATAAAAAGAAAGAATTGATTAAGAATTTTCCACGTCCTCGGAATGTAAGGGAAGTTAGAAGATTGATTAGGGTGTGCAATTATTATTCCCGTTCTGCAAAGGTTATTCAGAAATTATACACCCAATAATAGAATTGCTAAAGAAGGGAGGAAATGGGCGTGGGATGCAAAATGTCAAGAGGCGTTTGAAAAATTAAAAGAACTATTTGAGAAAACATTTTTGATCAGTTATCCAGATTTCGACAAAAGAATGTATCTACAAGTAGATAGTAGTGGATTTGCCATGGGAGCTGTGCTGTTCCAATTCGACGAAAAGAATAAGCAGAGAATAATCGCCCTAGAAAGTCGTGTGTTGACTCTTAGTGAACGACGTTTCACTACCAGTGAACGGGAAGCTTTGGGAATCGTGTGGGCTACGCAGAAATTACGGGCTATATTAATTGGACGACCATTTACCGTCATTACGGACCACAAGGCCCTAATTTTCTTAATGAGAAGTCATTTGAATAACGACAGATTGTTGAGATGGTCACTATGGCTTCAACAATTTGATTTTAACATCCAATATTGTGAAGGCCGTGATAACGTTTTGCCCGATTATTTATCGAGAATCAGGATAAAGGAAGAGGAAGGAAGTGTGGAACCCGGTATCAATGCTATCCAGTTAATGGAAATACGACCGAAATGGACGAAGGAGGAATTATCGAAAATTTAAAGAGAGGATCCTGTGGGGAGGCAAATAATTGAGCATTTTTCGGCGGAGGATAACGACCGACGGCAGGATGATCCGAAATTTTCAATGTGGAAGATGTACGAGGGAGTATTATTACATCAGATCAGGAAACGAGGGACGCAGTATCAAATTTGGATACCAGAAGCGCATAGGCGAGAACTGATTCTATCTACTCACCAACATTTCGGCCACTTTGGGTGTAACAAAATCGAAGTAATACTTAGATCAAAATGCTATTGGAAGGGCATGGGGCGACAAATCCGTAAGCAAATCAATAAGTGTGACGTCTGTCAGAAAACCAAACAGCCCAATAAAGGTATGAGGGAGCAGGAAGCGATAATACCTACATCAACTAGAAATATACGCTGTGGATCTTTATGGACCAATGCCGAAATCCAAATTTGGGAATCAATATTTGTTAGTAATAATGGATGTTTTCTCTAAAATCACAAAATTATACCCCATTAGAAAGGCGAATGCACAGAGTTGCATTACGCAATGCCACAAATTTTTTGAAAAATTCGGTATACCTAAAAAAATTATTAGTGATCTGGGGACGCAATTTACTAGTGGAAAATGGGAACAAGACATGGGAAGAATTGGTATCCAAACATGTTACACGACGTACGGAATCCTCAAGCTAACCCAGCGAAAGAATTATGAAGGAGATTTCACGCTTATTTAGAGTCTACATTTCGGAAAGCCATAACCGATGGATGGAGGCCGTTCCAGTATTGAACTATGTTTTGAATAATGTTCCGCATGGGAGCACGCGAAGCACGCCTATAGAGGCCACATGGGTAGGAAAGGAGAAAAGGAATCGTTTCGAAGGATTAGGATACCTCCAGAAATAAGTGGGATCCCAGATGATGTGAGAGATACGCGAATAATTTATGACAATTTGAGGGAGGCAGCAGCCAAAAGAAAGCTAAAACAGAAACAATGCTTTCGAGGCGAGTATAAGGAGGGTGATGAAGTGTTAATTCGAGTACCTCAAGTGTCGTCAGTGGATAAGAAGCTATTTTATAAATTTTCCCGTTGTATAAAGGACCTTACCGAATTTGTAAAGTATTAAGCAAGAATGCCGCGATTTTGAATGATGAAAATGGACGGCAAATGGGAACATATAACTACAGGAACATGAAGCCGTATATGAGGGACGACACGCATGATTAAATATACTGGTCATAACAGAGATTTGTAAATAGTTGTAAATATTAGGTGTAATAGTTTTTCTTTTGTTATTGTTTTGTCATTATGTGTATTTTGTCAGTTTGTGTAGGGAGTTTAATTTAAAGTGTATGTGTATTCAATGAATTTAATGGGGAGCAAATATTAGGCAGATACGGTTATTAGAATACCTGATGAAATGGTTATTGTTGGCACATTCCGAAAGGAAAATGTAAATAGTTTTAAGGCAGCAAGAAACAAGACCTAGTGCAGTGCAAAGTGTAAAGTGTTAAGGTCGTTTAGTGTGAAGAAGCAAGAAGAAAGTGTTCAATTTTAGTCTTGTCATTTAGTTAGGTTGAGCAAACCAAATGACGCTTGGAGAGGGGAAGCTGTGACATACCGATATGTCACGTTAAAATAAAGTAACATTTATTTGTAGACAATATGGTGGAACATGCATTACGAAATATCACGAGAGCTAGAGCTTAGCAACGACCGTGAATAAACAATGTAGTTTTGTTTTTTCTAAATGCATTAAGAGATGGCTTTGCCGAAAGTAGAAAATTGGGGATTGGGCAAAGAAGTTTAGACGATCAATAGGTCAGCTACACCAAAATATAACAAACGTATGGATTGGTTGGGTGAGAGAAGGACGGTCAAATGTTATGAAAAAAATGAAGGTAGTTTAATACGAAGTCTTCGAGGGATGAATCATGCAGGAAGATTTGATTCTGCTCGGAAACGCGCTTCTGAACTGATCGTATGTTCGTGAGAGGGAACGAGTACAATCGAGATAGAATTGGGTTATCAGTGAAATTTTAAGGACAGTGAATGATATTGCAGATATTTTGATGTGGAAGCAATATTGATGTATAAATTGGAACTTTGTCGGGAGTGGTAATCGAGTTCGGGACTATGTCATAGGACGTAATCGGGACTGATAATTTTGATAGTTGGAGACCAGCTTGGATAGGGGCAGAAGAGGATTTCTTGGAACTTTGGACTACGGCAAGATCGCAATATATTTCGACTGACAAGTCTACGAGGGACATCAACGAAGAAAAGATAAGTTAACCGCGGTATAAATTGTAAATTGAAAGATATCTTGATCAAAGGCCTAAAAAAGTTGTAAATTCACTAAATTGTTTACTAAAACCGTAAAAATAAACTTTGTTGAATTTTGTTCTTTAGAAAAGAAAGTGATCTTTCATTTAGTCAATCCAAACAGAAATGAACTAGGAATAGAATCATTCTATTTCAGATTCCCAGCTGCGCTGTATAGTCGGCGGATCCTATAATCCATTATAGAGGTAATAAGGATTATAATATATCGTGACCCATTGACCCAGCAAGCCGGACGCTAAGATCTTTAGCAGATATAAATGTAGAGAGAGGAAAATTTTGGTATATCTCAGTATGAATTTTTACATCGGATGGTTGGAAAGAATGTTTCTTTTCTTTGCGCACAGCGTTCGACCGAGGGTCAATTTTTGGATTCGAACCCATATTATTCAAACTAACCGGTCCGCGGCAAGTTTTTGTATTACTGATTACCATTATCACTGGCTTAGGGCAAATTTTGGCGTAGAGTAAGAATTGTTACGTCTTATAGCCTACAGGGAACTTTTCGTTTCTTCTCTGACGACGCTCGCAGGAGGATCCCAGATGTAATTTTTGTTTTTTTGTAAATATTTTTTGAAAGAATTGAGATATCTATATGATTTCTTCTGTAATCGTTTGTAGATAAAAAGGGGCAAATTTGGAGTGCTGTTTGGTGGGTATACTTGGTTGATTAGTGGATTTAGATGTGTTGTCCTGCTAACTTCTAATGGAAGGAAATTTTGGGGAAAATGACCCGCGGCTAATTTTTTGTTTTTAAATCTTAAAACCGGCAAAAAAAAGCGGCAAATTATGAGCTCTGCAGTTTTGTGATTGGGTTAAATGGTCCTGCTGACTTCCAATAAGTGAATATAAATGCGGAAGTAATTTTTTTCCTAGAGCCTTTAATTATTCCAAAATAATTTTTTTGGGGCTAACTTTAGTCTAAAACCCACGTTTTAAAATTGGAAATAGAGCACTTAATTAGCATTTAATTAACCGTAAATTTTGGATACAGTTTGGAAGAGATTGTTTCTGGGCGCTGCTAACTTTAGTCTAAATAGCAGCCCCACAATTTTGGGAAAACTATAGGAGCGGAGAATTCGGAAATAGAGCACTTAATTAGCATTTAATTAG
The DNA here is from genome assembly GCA_964035755.1 of Teleogryllus oceanicus. NCBI lineage: Eukaryota > Metazoa > Arthropoda > Insecta > Orthoptera > Gryllidae > Teleogryllus > Teleogryllus oceanicus. The sequence goes on from CAXIVR010000002.1 coordinate 10,312,028, forward strand.
CCGTTAATTTTGGATATAGTTTGGTAGAGATTCGCTTTTTGGCGCTGCTAACTTTAGATGGCTATGCTGCGCAGCGGGCGGCGGTGGGAGGCGGGCACTGCTCTTCCTCGTTCACCCAGGCGGGACGCCAGACGACAGCGCACGACCATAAGGCCTCATTCACAACGCACACTAAAACGTAACGTAATGCTGTAAACTTAGCCGTAAAATTTACACGTAAAACCAAGCATTCACAATGACGAACGTAAGCTGGAACGTAAATTTCGCCTGAACCAATTTGAATTCAACGTACTGAAACTTGATCGATTCGTTTCTAGTACGGTGAATAGATCTGTCCACCATAGTATCTAGCTTTCTCTTCGATATTTCTATCGATTTGTGTGTGTGTGTGTGTATATATATATATATATATATATATATATATATATATATATATATATATATATATATATAATGTACCAAATTCACGAGTAATTCGTCGAACATAATTAGTTTATTCGCCACGACAAGTTAAAGTCACAATAGAAATTGCCCAAATTCTTACTTTGAATTCACCACACGAATCAAATTTGATTTTATAAAACAGTTAAACTGTTCGCGAACTAGTTTTCTACATTACAATAACAAAATGACAAAACCACAAACTATCACAACACAATCTGCAATCGACCTTCCACGCTGCTCTCTGATTGGTGTTCGGTAGAATTCCGACGTAAACGTTTGGAGCTTGTGAACTCAAGTTTACGGACTTACGTCTACGGTTACATCAAGGCATTCTGAAGGGTCTCGCATAGTAACTCATTTGTAGGTTTTGTGGCTACGTTAGGTTTGCATTGTGAATGCGACCTAAGACCCGCTGTGGCGTCGGCGATATCACGCTATCGTGGTGATGAACTGCATTCGTTTCCCGAATGAGGTGCGAACGCGGTCAAAGTGCGGAGCACATGTTACGGTGAACTCAAGGGATGGAGTTCTGACTGTGAGCACAAGTTTAGTGCTGAAATTAAACAACCTAAATGCAGTAGCGTATACTGTGGGCTACCGGCGGTAGTCCGAGAAAAATACGAGAATAATAATCCGACAAGATACATTAAAAATAATTATACCCCACATTTTCAGTGACATACATTTTTCAGAATTCTATATAATCTGTTCTGTTGAGATGTGTATTAAATCGCTCGCAAGTCGGCGCATCAGTCCTCTGAAGGGGCGGCAACGCCGAAGAAACCGCTGGCACTCAGCGGCATCCACACAGCGTCCGTTCGTTGCATGACTCACTTCCCCCTCCTACCAGTAAGAAAGGGCCAGCCAAGGGCTCAGGTTGCCGATTTCCCGAGCGGTTTCTTGACACGCTCGGAGCAGTTCGGAGGTTCGGGGGCAGTGGGTAGTAAACGGACAGGGTAAATTAGATGTGCACGACTCACACGATTGGTGGTGAGAGTACAAATACATATTAGACTACAATAGGCGTGTTTTAAGCGTTAAAATTGCAACATATTAAGTATGTGATAGTGCCAAGGTTAAACTCTCTCTCACTCTCTCTCTCTCTATATATATATATATATATATATATATATATATATATATATATATATATATATTGTAACCGCTTGTCATCGGCTACATTCATGACAAAAGAAATATAGAAGCGATAATACCCGACATCATGCCCTACAAATAGTTTCTATTGTAGCGAAGAGATGGCGTCACCCAGAAACAGATTTCTGAACGTACTCAGGCTATAGCCAATCAGAAACTTTTGTAGAAATACGGACGTGGCATGAAGTTTGTGTCGGAAGAGTTCGTCTTTCTTTCTGGTTCGAGTCGCTGAGGTAGATAGAAGGCTACTACTCCACCACACAATCGACGAGGGACACGTGGAAAATACCGGAATCTAAAGCTTTAATAAAAGGTAATTGTCTGAATATTTTTCATGGGATTACTCACTGTGATATGTCAAGAAATTACGTGAAATTCTAAATGAATATTAAACAAGAATGCAACGAATGAAAGAACGACAGTGGTAGTAGACTAAAATGAATTTATAAAACCACGTTGCTGCATTCTCGTTGCTGGAAAATAGAGATTTCTTGTAACATAGGACATGTTTCTGTTTCTTTGTTACAGCTTTTGGCTTTTAGCTTTTATTTTATTTGATTCTACTTCATTTTTATTTTTGGGATTTCATTTCGGAAATTCTATTGAAGAATTTTGACAATTCTGAAAAATATGGTTCATCCAACAACTGGCTCGACTTTTGCTATAATGAAGTTGTAATTTGGAGTTTTGGACTCGCATTCTGATGTGACCATCGCCTCCGTGTAAGCTGTGGTTAAACTTTGCTGTACAACGAGGAGAAGGCGCACGGAAATACTCCGATTCCATCGCGGTAGGCAGCGCATAGACCGTCGCAGAACAACGACGACCTTGAGGCGTGAACATCGCTCGACAGCCGTCTACACAGCGCGGGACCAGCTTGGGGAATTCGCCGGTCGTGAGTCACAAAAAAACAGAGAGAATATTCACTAAATTTCAACCTGGAAAACTTTCAAGATAGAATTATGATTGCACTAGTTAAAATGTTGTAATGTGAGCTTCCCTCAGTAACAGACGTTGATCGGGCAAGTTTCACTGAATATTAGTCTTGATAACCAGTGAATTTATTTCTTTTCTGCAGTCGTAATAGAAATCAGATCAGAATAATTTTTATGTTTATTGATCAAAGTCGTCCTTGTATATAATTATTTATCTAAATTCATACATAATTGACTTAATGCAGTTTGAAATCATTTAAGAGGAATTGTCTATGTAAAATTTTGAACATGAGTGAAAGCCGTTTAACTATGTCTTATAAAACATTATTTCATGAACAGTCAAGAGACGTTGTAAAACTGAATTTTGTACTGAAAGGTCACGCAGAAGCAGAATATTAAATGTAAATATTGAGTGTAATATTATTTATGATTTAAAAGGTATTAGTGAATTTTGGCATATTGTTTGTATGTATTTTTTTTACAGGATGATTATTTGAATTGTGATTTGTGTGTAATTTTCATAAAGTGATAATTATTTATTTGTTTTTAAAACTATGAAATTGTGTTTGCTTGTTAAGTGATTATTAGTTTAACAAAGACGAACCCACCATCGATAGGGAATTTATCCATTAATTGAGGTATTCCCAGGTTTGCGTGACGGTGTAACCACACGTCACGAAATAAGTAAATAATAGATTTACTTTCGTAATTCGGCGTACTACTAAGAAGTAGGTAGGTACGTGACGGTTACAATATATATATATATATATATATATATATATATATATATATATATATTGTGACGACACGGGATTATACGAACCCGTAACGCCACCATAAGCCACAAGAAAAGACCAGAACACCGAGGAATAGGGTACGCGGCGGAGCGATGGTCCGAGAAAGCGACATCTACCCGTAGGTTTTCGCACTCCGATGTCCAAAGTTAGCGGATAATATTTTCTTGAGAGGGCGCGAAGGAGGAGATAATTCACCCCTCCAGAAATTTCCCCAGGCGGAGACGCATAAATACCGCGACGCACTTCGGGAGAGCTCTCTTTCAACTTCGACAGCGACGGCGACTCAACTAAATTCTTCAGCGATAGTCATTGGTTAGTGCAGGAGTATAATTTTACTTGCTTAGTTAAAGCTGATTTAAGAAACGCGGTAATAAGTGATAGAATTCAGAAGTGAAGTGCATGTACAGTGTTAGCACTAACATTATGCGAGTAAGCAAGCGATGTGACTGCTTGAACTTGAAATAGTTTCATAATTGCAATAAATTCGCGCAGAAGGACTCTAAACGAAATCCAGTATTTAATTTTGTACGCCACGACCACGCACGCTCAAAATGTGGTATGTCGGCCGAATGCTAGAAATATTCAATTAAAGTACGTTAATTATTTAAAACTGGTAGCGCGAGCAACGACGCGGCAGGCGGCAGAAGGACGACTCCAGTGAACACTCAAGCGTAGGCGAGAAGGACTTGGACCACATACGTGGATGGTACGAGCCCGAGATCGAGAGAAAGGTTTGGAATTTGGACGTGGGCGGCATTCTGAGATCGAGCGAAGGAAGTGGTGTAACCGCGGGACATCGAACCAGTGAAGTGACGTGGCGAGGACTGCGAGCGACCGAACATCCCAAGGTTAACTGACGGCGAGCGGGAAGGAGGTGTCGAGGTAAAGAACTGGCAACTTCTATGCGGCAATTTGTAGGGAAACCGTGCAGCTTTAAACACCAGGCGAAGCATCCTAAAATAGATGAAAGTTCCAAATAATTACTGGGAGAAATATTTCGAACGCATGAGCGGCAGTTTAGATTTCATTCGCTGTACGCACCAGTAAATTCGTTTGAATGCCATACCTTGTACAACTTTTCTAAAGTAAATTATAATTTTTCATGTAATGTAAAAGTAATCTTATATGAAAGTCATGTTTCCATTGTATGATGTCAGGGATAATCAGTTGCTATAATTTTGTAAAGAGTACGATTTAGTAACATGTGTCACGTTTATTTTGTGTTAGAGTTTACAGCATTGTAATAAATGCGCAGCTCAAGGCTGACCTCTGTGAAGTCTATAATAGAATAATTGTAGAGAATCACTTAAAGGGCCGTGCACGGAGAAAACTTAAGATTAACAAAAACTAAAATGAGGTACACGAAATAATTGAGAAAGAGGTAGAAGCAAAAATATTGTAAATAGTGCTTATTGAAGTATTCAGGCAGTCAAGGTGACGCCTATACATTCTTTTGTGGTTGTGTTCTTTCTATTCTTTTTGTTTCTGTTTTCTTTGCAGTGACCATCTCGTAAAGTGCATACTTTATTGTATATTTGTGCCACTGTATAATTTGTTTTACTGAATATATGCTCATTTTACCAGAATTGTACATAATTCATTGTGTCAAGGGTTCAGACCTCTCATACCCGAAAGATCCTGCTTCCTGAGAATTCAAAGCTCGCTTCACGAGCATTCATAGTTTCACGCTTCATCGCCACCGGCTGGAAGGTAGTAGGTGGGCGTGTTATATCACCGGTAGCCCAGGGCGTGATAGCAGTACACGTAACTGCCTAAATGCGTCTTTGAGACATCAATGGTTCCACGCGCGGGTTCAAGATGCACGCCACTGCGAATTCATCTTCGAAGCCCAAAGTCTATTGCAGTTCATCTAGCGAACGCGAAGTCTTAAGTGATAATTTTGTAGCTACTCTAGGGCAATTTGTTGGAGATATGATACGGTGTTTAAATATTGGTAAACTTTTTTTTCCACATTTTGGCGCGAATTTTAATTTTTAAACTGATAAGATTGGTTTTAATTTTTTTTCACTATCCTTCTCATTGTTTAACAATCTGAAAAAATATATGTAATAGAATGTTATAATACACATTCAAGGAAAAAACTACAGTACTCCAACGTTATCACATCGAAAATCAATTTCTATATATTTTTTTCTATTTGAATTTGGCGTCAAAAGTACCTTCAAATGCAATAGATGAGAAAAAAATAAAACATGAATAACACGTTTCCCGTATCTCTGGAACAAATTGCCCTAGGCTGTTTTTTTTCGGGATCTATGGAATTTTTTATTCTTTCATACGAACATTGCGATTATCGACTTGGTTTGGAGGCATTTTTGTCTTATTCGGCTATATCCTTTTCGCATGGGTTAAACTTATTTATTTTTAATATCTTTATTTCCTGTTCAATTTTACAAATTTTTCAGGATGATGAATAAATTTATACATAAAATTTTTGGAGATGCCAGAAATCAATATAAAAATTAAAGATAATTATGATTTTATTTTAATAGTAATTACGAATAAAAAAATTGATTTTAATAACTATTGATTAATTTTTATAATAAATTTAGAGTTTATTTATTACAATTATTTATGGGGAGCTTATTTATTGATGCAGCTCTCATCACCACTAAATTAATTTGGTGTGCATGACAATGGTTTATGGATTCTTTAGTTTCATAGTGACCCCTTAAGGAATTAAAGCATCTCCTAAACTAAACATTTAATTATTAAGCTCAATAAATATCTATTTTGTTTCATATGTTCATAAAACTTCTCCTGTATGAACACACTATAGTTGTTCTGCTACAATGGTAGCACCTCACAAAGCAAACTTTTTACGTCCAGAAGCTTCCTGTTTCTGTCCTTCTAAGAAGCGGTTTAAAATCAGTAAGTAATCCCTATGTTCACCAACATATCTTTACCTCCAAACAATATAGTACACGAAAGGCGAAACGGAGCTGTCTTCCAACGATCCCAACATTAATAAAATTTTGAAGACTAGGTAGAGTAACACTCGTAAGTCTTTCTAGTCTTTTTTATCTCTAATGTTTCTTCAGCAAAGCGTGAACCAGAAGAGATTTTTATTAAATTCTGCACAGTATTTATTGTCTAATACCAAAGACTAAAGAGGTATACATCTTTACTCTATACTAATACCAGGAAAATAGTATTGAAAACTTACAAGCAGAAAATCGGTACATTCTGATTTCCTTCAGGAAGATTATTTGTCGACAGCAGCGACATTTTCCAAAAACAATAACTACCTACCTCTCGAGGTTTCCCATACACTCGTACGAAGCTCGCGAAATTACCGCCGGGAAAAGCTTTGCACACACCGTGGAAAATAAACAGAATTGAGGGGCTTCCTTCTAGAACGGCCAACTTTCCACAAAAGAAACTGCACGTATTAAAAGCCCATTTTGAATCAACAAACCTAACATCAAATGAAATGTATCCGCCAAATATCATACATAATGCATTAAATATAGTCAAGAATTAATTGACCTTGTGTTCCTTCAATAACAAGCTTCACTATGCGCACGTTTGGTTGTACTTTCCTTTTGCTTGAAGTGGTAGTAGAGCTTAGGGTGAGTTTCTATTTTGTTAACAATACAGAAAAATCAAATCTGTTCGTTCCTTTACCGTTAAAAATAAGTTTTCTATAATTCGGCAACGAAAATATCTAGTTTTTGAAATTTAATCTCTCGCTTTTTTAAATTTATAATAATTATTATTATTACTATTATTTTTCATCTTTCAACTATTAATAGTTAAATTGTTGGCAAGGGATTCTGAAACTCAAGAAAGCGTGCGCAGATGATTTTCTCCCCCCATACGTCACATACAGTTTTTGACTAAATAAAATTCATAAAATGAAGATTAAACTAGATTCAGACATAAAATTGGTATTCCATGTCGGCGACTTTCCCGAAGCCGGTGGGCTTTTTACGAATATGGTTGCGATACGAAAACGTACAGGACAGACTGTTGGTTGATTGAGGTTTACGCCTCAACTGGTAAGGTCACTCGTCTCGCAAGCGCAGTGCGTTTTAGTCGTGAGGAGGCGGGGGAGATCTTTCCCTCTGGATGGCGAGATTCGGCGCCTTACGGGGTTTCCACAACCAGGTATCTCCCACTAGCGCGGCGCTCCCCCGGCCGGGACAAAACCAAAAAGGTAGCCATGAGTTGCACAACAGGTGAACAAGTACAAGAAAGTTTATGCCATCAAAGGTATATGCATGGATTAATGAATGAATTATGCAATTTCTTTTAAAACAGATACAGCTGCCGTAACAAATAATATAAAGGATTTTTAAATGAAAAGGATGCAAAGGAAGGATACAAAATCTCAAAAAAAAATTTATTATTAAAGTGCATCTTTGGTTTTTTAAAAAATATTCCAAAATTAAAAATAAATTTATAGACTGTCATTATTATTGTATATTATGCCTCACTATATGATACTCAAAAGAAATGAGTACATATATGGTATTCTACGAATAGAGGCATGCAATGGAATTCTTTTTGAAAGAACTACAATAAAACAATAAATTATACAAGTGCTCCAAAATAAATAATATTCTGTCAATGATTAAGTGAAGCTCACACTCAAAATTCCGAGTGTGACCTGCGGCTGTTGAAATGTCTGCTTTCTATTGTAGCAGCAACTTTGTTTGCTATACGCTTACAACCACCATTTGAGAAAATTGGATTTTCTTCTGGGCCAAAAGTCAGGTCTTCAATAATACCACTAGGAAAGAAAAAGAAAAAAATAATTTTATTACACAATTTGGACTAGAATTTCAGCAAAATCAAAGGTTATTGTGTACCTACTGGGACCCAAAATCAAAGGTTATTGTGTACCCATCCTAAGTCACAGTACCAACCTCATGGATTGTAGAACTGCAGTGTGGAATGATTTAGTCAAAATAACAGGACTAGCATATTTTTGTAAGCATGTACGAATTCTCCAAAGTGGAATGGTATCTTATTTATAACCTCAATCATGCACAGCGCCTAGAGGCATCTCCAAGCACGTTCAATTTAATGCGAAGCACCAGCCTTCATTCTACTCGATTAACATATAACATATTTGAATCTGTTCAACATGTTTTATTTCAAAGCAGCTACATTTTTGCTGAATACCTGAAGCTTTGCTATGTGACTTGTGTGTTGTTACTTGAAGTTACATCTCACACTTCACATGTGAGGCAGAGTTCATAAAGTGGCTCCAGACTTCAGACCACACAATTAACGAAAAACCTCGCTCAGCCAGTCCAACCATAATTGACATTGAACATTGCAAGGCACAAGTCTTTGTTGGCAACACCACATTAAACATCATTTTCTTTCCAATTTTCCCATACAACTATGTTGGCACGAGAGATGATAAAATGAAGTATGAATGCTGTGTATAGTCCCAGTGAATAAACAACATCTAAATAAAATGCTGAGAATAGTATACAATGATGCAACTACAAATCCAGAAATCATTACTTACTATTATTTTGTTTAATCTGACCTCTCTTTTTACTACCATATAATAAAAATATGCGTAATATGACTCACTTTATTACATTGACATTTGCAGGTGAAGATCTCTTCCTAAATTCATTAGCAATGCACTGACGAACATGTTTTTCTTCTAAAGGCAAGAATGGTACATAATGGTCTATTAGACTGCTTTCAATTGTCTCACTTCTATACAAACCACCTAACGGACAAAATATTCATGCATTAAAAACAAAATAAGTCATTAAACCAAATAAAAATATTAAAATTCCTACCTTTCTCATTGAAAGCTCCGATTCTGATTAAATCTTCAAAATCTGACAGATAAAGCTGCTCTCTTTTTTTTCCATTTCGCCAATACTTCAAATACTGTTTTGCTATCAAGTCACCACCAGTATTAGAAATAAAGATGAAGATTGCTTTTCTGAAACACATGGGCAGTCAAACTATGAAATCAGAGCAGTGAATACCACATTCTCAGGACAAAGTATTCAAGGTAAATAAATTACATAATAACAAAGAATAAATCTTCTCCAAACTGCATTTTTTTAAAATGTTCCCTTTTAGTACAATTAAGTAAAATGAATTAACTACAATTAATTAAAATTAATTTAATATAATTAATCAATTTTAGTTTAACAAACTGTTTACTGAATTATTTTTTAAATAAATAAATAAATGTCTTTATTGGTGGCGAGGCTCAGGCCATTTAGCCTGCTCTTCCGCCCGACCACTTTCAGAATTTATATTACAATAGTACATAATAAAGGAAGTCATGTAATAAAATATATATACGCAATTTGGATGAAGATTTTCACATGGATGACAGGAGTGAAAGCAAGGGAGGATGAGGTTGATAGGAAATCGGGAAAGAATCGGGATGAATGGAACGGTAGAGAGAAAGGAAAGAAAAAAAAGAAAGACAAGGAGAAAAAAAAAAAATCAATGAAATGTTAATAAGTTCTGCTAATTGGTTCATGGAGGTTTTGAAGAAGCTAAAATTGCATTTTTGAATTACCCCTAGAAAAACTAGAAAGGGAGGGAATCTCATCAGCATACAAGCAAAGACACATCAAGTCAAAGAGTTTAAGCCCAGAGAGAAACTGAAAACATTGAGAGATAATGGTAAATGATTTTGCGTATATTTCATAATATTAACAACAATAATAATTATTATTATATGATAAAGTGTCGTAAAACTATTTGGTTCTTAAATAAAGTTAAAAAAATAAAAATTAAAAATGTGGATATAATCAATTTATTTTTAGCAAATGTTAACAGTTAAAATATTCTACAAACTAGTTAATTGGAAAATTTTAAGAATTTAGGAAATTTTTACCGTTTAGAGTATTCCCAAGACCCGAAAACCCGCCCAACATATCTCACCCAACGATTTATTCTACCTTTATTTCTGGAACTGCAAGCAAGGGACCATCCCGGCATGCACCTTAAGCGATTGAGTAAACCCAGGTAAACCTCAATCAGGATAGCGGCTTAAGGCCAAGACACAATACAAGTAAACAATTTCAGTGCACACAAAATACAAAGAAAGAAAGGAAGAAAGAAAGAAAGAAAGAAAGAAAAAAAATGAAAATATTTTGAATTTAATATTATGTCTAAATGTACAGCGAGAGATGAAGAACTGGAACAGAAATATTGCAAATTAGTGAAACACGTGTAGACAAAATTAAAAGCATACCATTATAACATTTTGAATACATACATAAACTTTTGACACTCCCTTACAACAAAAAAAAGATGCAACCAGGCGTAGTTGGAAGTGAATGAAAGTACATATGCTGAAAGACCTCGTGACTTCATTGAACTGATTACAATATGGGATAAAGGAGAGGCCTTTGACAGTTATAGCTGCAAAGTTGGTGCCTGGTCAGTAGGATGATGCACCTCCTCTGGCTGCAATGCATGCCTTTATATGGTTCGCAATGGTGCCAAACAGCCTTTGGATCCTCTCTTGAGGAAAGTTCATACAGTTGTAACAGCTCCTCCAGATCCTGTCGGTTGGTTGTGCAACAGAACCCCCTTCCAATGTCATCCCACACCAGTTCAGCGATGGAGAGACCTGGGTATTTTGCTGGCGATGGGAGGTCATCAACAAGTTCTAGGGAGACATGCTGTGTGAGGGCATGCATTACCTAACATAAGGGATAGGACGTGCAGACGCAGAATGTCTGTGATGTGCGGTGTTGACAATGTTTGCTGAAGCACTATTAGAGGTGATTTGAATGCATGTCTGTTGGCTCCTCACACCATGAAGCCCAGGGCAGGAGGTGTCCTCTGCCCTGCACACTGCCACACTAACACAATGGTCATCAGAGGCAAAGGTGAAGCAAGATTCATTACTGAACATAATGCGACACCATTTGTCCTACTGTCCATGCCTCCCGGACATGGCACCAATCCAAACAAGACGTTGGTGTTCTGGTATTAATGGTGACCAACCCTTCGGGCGGTGAGACCCCAGTCTGGCGGATGTGAGTCACAGGGCAGGAACTCGCAGAATGCTGTAGAGTTGTCAGTACATGTTGGCAGATGGGAAGTGTTGACGTCATAGGATTCCACACGGCTTGGCGTACCATGCGATGGTCCCTCCCTCGGGGTGGTGTTCTCGATTGATATGAGCCTGCACGATGTGCATAGGTGCCCTCATGAACCCATTGATTCCAAAACAGGACCACTGACACCACAATGGTCCAAATGCCTGGCATTTGTCAATACAACCAAGCAGCCTCATGAAGTCCCACAAAGCGACCTCTGTCAAATGCAGTCAGTTAGTGGATATGCCATCGAACACATCTGCACAGCATCGTGGGAGCTTCGGACCTTACGTAAACATAGTTCTCCACTGTTTGACCAATACCATCAAGATATCTCGGTGGTAGTGAACTGACTCACAGTGGACTGATAACAATTGCGCAACAACTGGGCGATGACATCAAGGATGTACTCTGGTGGGTGTTCTACACAATACAGATAGCTGATAATGTAATCATTTACTCACACATAAATGGTATGAATGTATACCAAAATGTGATAATATTGGACCACACCTACTGGGTGCATCACTTTTTTTTTGCAGGTAGTGTATTTTCAATACTATACAACATTCACAGACTTGAAAACTTGGAGGGGCCAGGGATATAGCAAGGTCAGCTCTCCTCTTTCAGGATGTAAAAAGTTAATTTTTCAAAAATTGAAATAATCAGCATCAATCAGTAAATTCGAAATTCTTATTTTAATTTACTTTGTAGCTTCATTAAGAACAGGAATTGCTAAGAATTCTATACTTCACAATTAAGTCATTTTATTAATTTCTTCCACTAACAACCAGGATGCAAGAAATAGTTTTTATTATAACTAGCATGTTGATTAATAAAAGCATTCAATGAAAACAGATACAACTTTCCAAAGACAAGTCACAGATAACAATGAAAAAATTGTGGCAAAATGTACAGCCTATCTTTGAGAATTATACAGCAAGTTGTAACTCCAAAAATACAATACCTAAAATCTATTCCATCTATTTTATCATGATAATCCAGAAAAGGAGTTACAACATCTAACACTCCAGAAGGCATCTTGTCAACTTCATCAAATATGAATAAGGAATATTCACATTTTGAGACGTTTCCTCTAATCCATTCGGCCAAATTAACCTGCAAAATATAATTTAAAAAAATAAAATATTAGAAACTACAAAACTCACAAAAAACAATGTAAAATCATGTATTAAACAAGGTAAAATCATGATTTTAATAATAAAAATAAAATTGGTATTTAAATCAATTTTGTAATTTAACAACTATTTTACATAATAAAGATCTTTTGGAATGTACAATTTATCAAAAACAGACAATCTGTACTTCACAGGTTTCTTTTGCTTAAATAATATAAAATAAAATAATACAGTACGCAGATGCAACCCATAATTTGCAACAGACTGCTATCGTACGTGACTCGAAAACTACGTTTTAGTCTTAAAACTAATTTTCATGTCATGAGTGTTTGTCACAGGGACTTTGAATTTTGTTTCTTAAGATCTAGCACAGAAAATGAGTTTTCACAGTTTTATTCCAAGCTCAGAGTGTAAGAGAAAAAGACGTCAATTCTTATTTTCATTTTCGTACATGTTTTTCAGTTTCGCATTTATTAGTATTAATAATAAATTAAAAATTTTCATAGGTGAACGATATTACTGTTTACGTTAGTTTGATGTGATATTTGACTTCCAATGGACTTTTCTCTGTAGGCAGTCGTGGTCATGACACCAGTTTCTGTTGTATTTCTCAGCCATGCAGGAGGCTGAAAAGCCCAGTGACCCCCTCTTCCCGGTTTTCATACCATATCAAATGTTAAAGGCATTGGAGGGAATTAAGGCAAACAAAACACTTTAATTTGCACAGGTTCCCAAATGATGTAACAACACGCGCACCCCCCCACACACATTCAGAAAGAAAAAATAACACACAAATAAACTTGAGGTGTTACAGAATGGCACACTCTTTCTCACAGTATAGTTTTCTAATTTCCTTGGTGTGGTCTGGCTCTAAGGTTTTGCTCTATTCTCTGGCCAGCTGCCATCTATCGTCGCCCAAGAACATTTTTTTTGACATTATCTCAACTTTTTGTTTTTCTGGTAGTACAACTGAAATATTACTTCAAGAATATTAAAGAACAGTAAAATCTTGTCCTAAATAGAAGCTTTCATTGAAAAATATGAAGCGATTTTTAAGAAAATGGCGATTAAGCGACATCTGAAACCCTTTACACAAGAATCTATTGAGTTTTTCGAAAAAATTCATTTGAAATCCATTATAGCACTTCCATTCACAATTTTAATAAGGACTACAAAAAAATATCCATATAACGGATTGAGAAGTATTTAAAACATACATGTGTAATTTTTTAAAAAACAAATTAATATACCAAAATGAACTTTACATCATATTAAACAGTGCACATAGCACTATTAGAAAAATTTTGGGTAAAAAAAGTCATTTTTTGACTAAAAACTGCGTTTCTGAAAATGCGGAATTTTGAGCCCATTCGTACAGAAAACAGTTGAGTTTTCGAGAAACTATTTGACATTATTTAAAGCACATGTAAAAATAAATATAATAATGTGAAGATATTGCCTTTAATGTAAATATTACCGATGTGAGAGACAAGTCATAAAAAATTCAAATTTTTGAAAAAACAGAAGAATAGAGCAATATGGCGTTTATGTCATGGTGTAAGGTTTGTTTGGCACTAACAATACCAAAAATTTAAAGAAAAAATTTGTAGCTGTTTTTGAGAAAATCTTGCTTATGTATTTTTTTTAATTGCATATATTGCATGCACTATTGCATGAAAACTACTAACATTTCCGAAACAATGTATCTGACCTTATTGATACAACTATTTATGGACAACAAATTTCGTTCGAAGGAAAAATCTCTATCTTCAATTTTATTGTTGAAGGAAGATGCCATATAAAATTCAAACTTGCAATTTTCGAAACTTCAGAGTTAACTGTGAAAATCGGACCTGTGTTACCTTTATAAGCATATTTTACTTTATTCTTACAAGAAATTCAAAAAAAAAATTTGGAGCAGGTTTTGAGAAAACTTTGAAAATGTCCGGGGGGCTTTATGTAAAGTACCCCCAAACATTAAAGAATGTTTTTCAAAATCTCAAAGCTACAACTAGAGGCAGATCGACAGGGCTTTCTTCAATTTGGAAAATATTGTACACATGGTTTATGCGCTAGCAGTGTTGATGGACGGACGTAAAAAAAAGCACCACTTTTTCGGTATCAGGGGATCCCTGATACACGTTTTTTTAAAATTTACTTTACATAAAAAAACAGTTAAAAACTGCGTATGACGTGCTATGGGGAAAAGTGAATTGTGTGCACATTTTCAAAATTCTGTGATTCCTACACTAAGTCATATACTACTTAAATTTTGAATTTTTGAAAGGAAGAAAAAAAAACAAAAACTCCCATGTAATAAAATCTATTTTCCAGGATAAACAAGCAATAAATTTTGAACTTTGAATTTTGTTTTGCGGTCTTTTTCAAAACGTCCGTCCGTCCATCTGTGAACACTGCTAGCGCCTAAATCACACGTACGGTCTCTTCCAAATTGAAGAAATGCCTGTGCATCAGGCTCTAGTTGGAGCTTTGAGATTTTGAAAAACATGCTTTAAAATTTGGGGGTACTTGAAGCCTCTCTGACATTTTCAAAATTTTCCCCAAAAATGACTCCAAATTTTTTCTTTACATTTCTTGTAAGAATAGAGTATAATACTTTTATAAAGGTGACCAATTTTCACAGCTTACTCCGAATTTTCGAAAACTCGGAAAGTTTGCATTTTTTGGGCGCCTCCCTACAACTATAAAATAGACAGTTAAGAATATTAAAAAAGAGTAAAACCTTTTCCTAAATAGCAATTTTCAATGAAAAATTAGAAGCACTTTTTCTTTCTTACATGCTTAAGCATTACTGTAAACGCGAAATTTGAAGCTCTTTTCCGCAGGAATCTGTTAAGTTTTCGAAAAACTTCATTTGAAGCAATTCCACTCACAAATGTAATAATGTATTCAAATCGATGGAAATGTGCATATTAACAATGTGAGATACATCTTTGAAAAATTACATTTGAGTAATTTTTGAAAAAACAAAAAAAAAAAAAATACATCAAAATAAACTGTATGTCATATCAAACAGTGCAATTAGCAGTATATCCAATAGAAAAGTTAAAAAAAATTGGAGCCATTTTCGAGAAAATAACGTTTGAACGTTTCCGAAAATGCGGAATTTTGTGCTAATTTTAAAAGAAAACTATCGAGTTTTCGAGGAACTTTATCTGACATTATTTAAAGCACAATTACTCATAAATATAATAATGTGAAGAAATTGCCGCTAATGTAAATATTACCGGCGTGAGAGGCAAGTCACAAAAATTACATATTCGTAATTTTTGAAAAAAGTATAATATAATGGCGTTTGTCATCGTATTGGGTAGATTTGCCATTACCCCTCCCAAGAATTTAAAGAAAAAATTTGAAGAAGTTTTTGAGAAAATCTTATTTTTGTTATTTTTACTTTCTCGTATACGTATGTATATACGGAGTAATATACGTAGTATAGAGAAAGTTATGTAATGCCAGCGAAAAAACGGCGGATTTTCGACACAAAGTTCATTGCCGAGCTCTGACAACGAAAAAGTGGATAAATTAAGGGAAAAATCCTCTAACACGCGGTGTAGCCAGAATCCCTATTTTGTGGGTCATTGATGCCGAAAAAACAATTGAAAGCAAAACGTACGTCAGTTCCCCCGTCTGTCTGAACACTACTAGCATCTAAGCCGTGCATAGTCTTTTTTCCAAATTCAAGCAACCCCAATACGGCTCTAGCTGAAGCATTTAGATTTTCAAAAACATTCCTTAACATTTGGGGTACTTCACATGAAGATCCCGCGGATATTTTCAAAAACGGTTTTAAATGTTTTCTTTTAATTTCTTGTAAGAATAGAGTAAAATACACTTACAAAGGTGGCGTAGGTGCGGTTTTCACGGGTATAACTGAATTTTCGAAAATTTTAAAGTGTTAATTATTTCCGGCGTCTTGCTGCAGCTACAAAATTAAAGATGGAGATTATTCCTTCAATTGAAATTTGTTGCTCATAATCAGTTATTTTAATAAGGACCTCTAGATTTATTTGAAAATGTTAGTAGTTTTCGCGCAATATTTGCAATTTAAAAAAGTAAAAAAGATTTTCTCAAAACCCGCTCAAAAGTTTTCTTTAATTTTTTGGTATAGTTTATGCTAAATCCACTGTGTCAGATGACAAGGGTCATCGAACTCCATTTTTTTGTTTTTTCAAAAGTTACAAAAATGTATTTTTGACTCGTCTCTCACATCGTTAATACTTACATTATGGAAAATTTGTTCACATTATGGTCATTACGAGTTCATGTGCTTTATATAATGTCCAATAAAATTTCTCGAAAACTTTACCGTTTTCTGTAAAAATGAACTCAAAATTCCGCAATTTTAGATACGCTCAAATGACATTTTCTCAAAAATGGCTCTAATTTTTTTCTTCAAACTTTCCTAACGGATTGCACTGTTTAATATGACGTAAAGTTCATTTTGGTGTATTCTTTTGTTTGTTTTTTTCTAAAATTACACAAATGTATTTTTTTAAATGTCTCGCGCCGTTATAATGCACTTTGCCATTAATTTGCATAATTTTTTGGATTTGCAAGTGAACGTGCTTTAAATGACTTCAAATGAGGTTTTTCGAAAACTCAATACACTCCTCTGAAAAAGAGCTTCAAATTTCGCACTATTGCACGAAAACTACTAAAATTTTCAAAAAATCTACATGACCTTAATGAAAGAACTATTCATGAACAACAAATCTCATTTGAATGTAAAATCTCTATCTTCAAATTTATGGTCGTAGAAAGACTGAAAAAATTCAAACTTTTGAAATTTTCAAAAATGAATTTTAAATAATGTCATGAAGAGATTTTTAAAAAAAGGATAGTACTAATAACACTGTTTAATGTGACGTAAAGTTAATTTTTGTGTATTCATTTGTTGTTTTTTAAAAAATTAAAAAAAGTTTTTAACACGGCGTTAATATGCACATATCCATCTCTTTGTATACATTATTGCATTTGTGAGTGGAAGTGCTTCCAATGACCTCAAATGACGTTTTTCGAAAACTTTAAAGATTCCTGTGAAAAAGGGCTTCAATTATCGCACATAGTGATGCTGAAAGCCCATTTTCTCAGAAATTGCTCCAAAATTCTCAAAGAAAATTGCCATTAATGACGAGGTTTCATTCTAAATTTAGTATTTTTAAAATAATATTTCGTTTCTAGTATTAGGAAACCGAAAATTTGCGAAAATTTCAAAATAATGTACTTTGGGTACGCTGGCCAAAGGATGGGGCAGGACCTTTAAAGCCAGTCCTCATTCTAAATGGAAATTTTCATAGACAAATTTGAAATTTTTAAGAAAATGGCGTTAAGGCCTTACTGTAAATGCGAAATTTGAAGCTCTTTTAACCGGAATTTATTGATTATTCGAAAAAACTTCTTTTGAAGTCATTTAAAGGACAAATGCAAAAAGTATACTAATCGATGGAAACGTGCATTTTAACGGCATGAGAAATGTTTTTAAAATATTAAGATGTGTAATTTTTGAAAAAGCAAAAGAAAACACGAAAAGGAACTTTACGTCATATTACACAGTGCAATCAGCACTATCTATTGGAAGAAATTGAAGAAAAAATTGGGAGCCATATTTGAGAAAATGGCATTTGAGCGTATCTCAAAATGCGGAAACTTGAGTTCATTTTCACAGAAAACCGTTGGGTTTTCCAGAAATTTTATATGACATTATTTAAAGCACATGTACTCATAAATACCACTGTATGAACGCATTATCGGTAATGTAAATATTAACGACATGAGAGACGAGTTACGTGAAGTTACATTTTTTCGAAAAAACAAAGGAATAGAGCAATATAGCGTTTGTCATCGTATAGGGTTCGTTTGGCACTATCACTGCCAAAAATTTAAAGAAACAATTTGGAACGGTTTTTGAGAAAATATCTTTTGTCCTTTTTTAAAATTACAAATACTGCCCTCATTATTGCACGAAAACTACTATCATTTTCAAAAAATCTACATGACTAATGATACGACTGATTTTTCTTATTATTTTATTCCTGTAAAATCTACATGAAAAATCTAATGAAAGATCTGATTAGGAGTAAGAAATTTCATTTAAAAGAAAACTGTCTATTTTTAATTTTGTAGTTGCAGGAAGACGCCGGTAAACATTCAAACTTTTGTAATTTACGAAGATTCAGAGGTAACCGTGAAAAACGGACTTGCCACCTTCGTAAGTGTATTTTACTCTATTCTTACAAGAAATTAGAAACAAAATTGGAGTGATTTTGAGAAAATGTCCGGGAGTACCCCCCAATTTTAAAGAACGCTTTTCAAAATCTCAAAACATCAACTACAGCCAGATTGACAGTTGGTTGGTTTTTTATTTGTTTGTTTGTTTTTTTTTGTGTTTTTTTCAATTTGGAAAAAGTCCTACACTCGGTTTAGGCACTAGTAGCTAGTATATACTCTCTGGCTAGTAGTGTTTACAGACGGACGGGCCACAGTGGAGGAACGGAAGGACTTTTGTTTTCAATTGGTTTTTCGGCACCAAGGACCCACAAAACAGGGATTCTGGGTGCAACACATGTTAGAGAATTTTTTTTCTTAACTTAGCGACAGGATTTATTCACTTTTTCGTTGTCAGGGCCCGGGAATGAATTATTTGTGCCGAAAATCCGCAGTTTTTTCGCGCATTACATAACTTTCTCTATACTATGTATATTACTGTATGGCATGTATATGAGAAAGTAAAAATTGGGAATTAATAACGCGACCTGTAAGTGTTGGCAGATACTGCTCTCTACAACCCACTGTTGCCAGCGCGGTGTTGTTCAAGCATCAATGGACGCTTGGTTTGGCGAATTTATTTATTTATTTATTTATTTTACGTAAAAAAAAACAGTTAAAAACTGCGTATGATGTGCTATGGGGAAAAGTGAATGGTGTGCACATTTTCCAAATTCTGTGATCCCTACACTAAGTCATATACTACTTAATTTTAATTTTTGAAAGGAAGAAAAAAAAAAAATTTTAAACCCTAAATAAGCAATAAATTTTGAATTTTGAAAGAGAGAAAAAAAAACAAAAACTCCCATGTAATAAAATCTATTTTCAAGGATAAATAAGCAATAAATTTTGAATTTTGAAAGGGAGAAAAAAAAAAACTCCCATGTAATAAAATTTATTTTCAAGGACAAAAAGGCAATACATTTTGGCTCTTATCCATGTTGTCCTTCGGAATAATTCTTCCTGCCGCGACAACATGGAAACGATAATTTTAATAATTATATTTCCCACTGAATTCTAGAAGACATGCACAGATAATGAAGTTACATTTATGTCCAGAAGCAAAACAAGGGGCCATCTCAGCATTTGCTCAATGGATCAGGAAACTGATGAAAACTTGATCGAGATGGGGTCATTGACCCGAAGCTGGAGTACAATAGTTGTTACAGGTTGTTTATACTCATTTATACAGTCCAAATGGTAAATAATGCATTATGTATCAGTGTTAAAATTAATGTTACTTTTCTTGTGATGCTCAGTATAGTCTCTAATTGTATAGAAACAGTTATGCAGCAGAAACGATTTCACTTAGGATTTAAACTTTTTTATTGAATTTAATCGTTTAATGTCATCTGGCAAAGTGTTGTAAAATAATGTACATGTATTGTATGTGAATTTTTTGTAATGAGCTGTTGATACTGTCACCTGATGAATATGATTTCTAATTCGAGTGTTATATTAATGGACTTCGGCATTTTCTGAAAATATATTCCTGCCCTGGAGCAAGTCATTTTTTACAAAAAACACTGATTCGTAAATAAAAAGACACGGTAATGGTAGAATTCCTAGATTAATGAAGAGAGGCTTACATGAATCACGTGGGTGGGATTTGGTTATTATTCGTACAATTCGTTTTTGTAATCTAAAAGTCTGGGAGCTATAAGATGTATTTCCCCAGAATATTATGCCACATCTCAGGCGGGAATGAACATTCGCGAAGTATACACAACGAGCAGTATGAAGGCTGGCTGAATTTGCAAGAATTCTGAACGTGTAGCATAATGAACTTAATTTTGTGTTCGATTCATTTAAATGGACGTTCCATTTATGGTTTGACTGAATTGAGAGACCTAAAAATTTTGTTGCCTTAACATCAGTCAATGGTACACTGTTCATTTTCAATGGAGCACAGAATTGTTTATTTGAAATGGAAATATTTACTATTATCTTCTAATATTTTAATTGCAACTTATTTGAATTGAAAATTAAAAATGTAACGTATTATTCTAGAAATCTGATCTACTCTAATTACTTAACTACAACTAAATAATAAGCAAAAACAGAACTAAAATACTAAACTAAAATATATTAAGACTAGAAATACAAATTTTAAAACTATTTACATCCACAATGTCCTCGTTGACGATACCACCTTCTTTGATAAACACTCATCTAGAAACACCTCCCGATAATGAGGGATTGTTCTGTGAACTTCAAGCGGTATTGCGACGTTGCAACTTAAAAATTTAATTAAATTGCAACATGATAACCAGTGTGACCAGATAGCTGAAACGTGAATATCAAATTTACGTACATTAAATAAAGAGTTCGTACAAAATTATCATACCCAATTGTTTCAATTTTTCTTTCATATTACATTTAAATCATATTTTTAAGAGAGAAAACCTAGTTAGTAGTTCAGTTAAGTGGTAGAAACTAAGAGAAAGTTTTGGTGTAGTTTTCAAATTTGGTTTCTGTGTGTTTTGGGGTGGCTGAACATGAATATCAGGTTTGCCAACAAAACTGTTGCCTGGAAACCCGTTCAAGAAAAAAAAATGTAATTATAGGAGCTATTACAGCACATACTTTCTCGAATTATTTCCGGCACATCATACAGGCAAGCAAGTGTAATTTCACGTATAAATTGATCAACCAGAAGTAAAAGTCCACTATATCCCACAATACGAATTTATCTGTCGAAAATTTGCCGTTTTTCCTGCAGCATTACAATACTCTGTCTATACTGCGTAAGCAGTGGCAAGAAAGTAAAAACGGCAATAAATATATAGTAAAAATAATGATAAATGCACCGTTTAGGATGTCATAAACGCCGTTTTGGTTGTCTTTCCTTTTTTTTCAAAAACTACACAAATGTGCTTTTTTTATTTGATTAAGCCCTAATTAAATTCCACTGTATGGGGTCCGAGAAAATGTCAAAAAAGTCTCTCGATAAGAGTTGGGGAAAAGAGAGGCAAAACCGAATATCTAACCTAACTAGTGCGACGTCTGTACCATTCCGTAGCACCCCTAGTTTTTCTGGCAAATTCTGCTTAGGGGGCTTGTGAACTTCATGAATTTTCTTAGTCTTTTAAGATCTCGCCAAACTTGGTAAAGGTCTACAACCTTTTTAACACAGTTAGGTAATGATCTTTTAGGTATTCGAGTGTTTTCCCACAAGATAATACAATCACGAATCCCAAGATTTGCACTTTCGACCACTGTTAAATTAACTTACTGGAACTACCAGCTATTACTGCTAACTGCTTAATACACATGTTCATTTGGAGGCAACAGTCTTCCTGTTATCTGGTGTTGACGGACAACATGTCAGAGTGTGCGGGCGCTACGTCTCTTTCGTTTCCTCAGCTTTCCTCGGCCCATCCCCCTTCCTTCCGCTTCTTGAGTCTTCCTTTCGTTTCTTGCGCTCCTCTCGCTCTTTTCGTCCGTTCCTTCTTGTTCTTTCGCTCCGTCTTCTCCTTGTGCTCACCCCGTTCCGCCCCACGTCATAAGGCACTGCCCAGCAACAATGAAACCCAGATGAGTTTGGGGACTACATTGAAGTTTTTATTTATTTATTTATTTAGTCAAAAACTGTATGGTGGAGAAAATCATCTGCGCACGCTTTCTTGAGTTTCAGAATCCCTTCCCAACAATTTAACTATTAATAGTTGGAAGAGGAATAATAATAACAATAATAATAAAATAAGAATAATAATAACAATAATAATAATAACAACAAGAACAAATTTTAAAAAGCGAGGGATTAACATTTCAAAAATTAGATATTTCCGTTGCCAAATTATAGAAAACTTATTTTTAACGGTAAAGGAACAAACATTTGATTTTTCTGTATTGTTAATAAAATAGAAACTCACCCTAAGCTCTACTACCACTACAAGCAAAAGGAAAGTTCAACAAAACGTGCGCATAGTGAAGCTACATTTACGTCCAGAAGCAAATCAAGGGGCCATCTCAGCATTTGGTCAATGGATCAGGGAAACTGGACAAAAACCCGATCGAGATGGGGGTCATTAACCCGGAAGTACATAATTTGATACAGGCATATTGAGTCTTTTTTTAAATTATATAATGCAAATGTAGACTAATTCATTATACTATATCTTATTTTCGTTAAAGTAAACATTATTTTTCTTTTTGACGATCAGTATAGTCTCTAATTGTATAGAAACAGTTTTGCAGCAGAAAAGATTTTACTTTTAACTTAATTTTGTGGACTTTTAACTTAATTTTGTAATTTTGTGAACTTAATTTTGTGTAATAGTTTAATTTCATCTGGCAATGCATTGTAAAGTAATGTACATGTATTGTATGTGGATTTCTTGTAGTGAGCTGTTGATACTGACACTTGATGAACATGATTTCTTCATCGAGTGTTGTAACTATAAATATCAGTATTACATGAAAATAAGTTCCCACCGTTAAGCAAGTCAGTTTTGACAAATACTACAGACTCATAAATAAATAGGCAAGGCAATGGTAAGATTCCAAGCTCAAGGAAAAGAGGTTTGCACGGATCACATGGATGGGATTTTTTCATTATTCGGATAATTTTCTTTTGCAATCTAAATGTCTGGGAACTAAAGGATGAGCTTCCCCAGAATATTATGCCATATCTCAGGCGGGAATGTACATTTGCAAAATACACGCAATGAGCTGCATGAAGGCTGACAGAATTAGAAAGAATTCTGAATGCATAACATAATGAACTTAATTTAGTGTTTAATTTTGTTATATGTATATTCCATTTGAGGTTTGATTGAATTGAGAGACCTAGAAATTTTGTTACCTTAACATCAGCTAATTGCATATTGTTCATTTTCAATGGAGCATACGATTGCCGATTTGAAACGCAAAATTGCATTGAGACAGTTTTTCCTTCGTTAACTATTAATTTCTTATTACAAAACCAATTTGAAACTTCTGAAATTGTACTATGTATTGTTTCTTTTTTGCAAAGAACATTCGTGTCATTGGCAAACAGGTGAATATTGAACATTGAGTGAATATTGAATAGCATTTTAAGAGTAAGAGTTTGCAATTGCAACCACACTAGTTTCATTCTTTGCCCCTGAAAAGTATTCGTGTCAAATTTGGGAGCAATAACTAATTCACATTACAATATGACGAATTAACTGATAATACATCTTTATCTACTACAATCCCTCACCTCATTAGAATAAAATCTGCTTTATCCTACTGATCTATCCAAAAATCATGAATACATCTGTTAAATTCGAAAAAGGTAGATTTCTACAAACCAATCGATTGGGAAAATCTTTAAATTATCTTAGTGTAAGGTGTATTACTACCCGACTGCAATGAACGTTGAACCGAAGTTTTAACACAAAATTGTCCATGTAATAGTGTCTAAAATGTACTTGTACTTATTTATTTTAAAAAAATGCATAACTACTGATATGTATTACATAATTTGCTCTGGTTTCAAAACCCGATATAATCAGAAAAATAAGCAGGTAATTCTTTTTTGTCTATCACTAATATTTATTTCAATAAAGCTTTTGCCTTTTCTCTATCAGTTTCAGTTCTTTCATTTCTCAATAATCAGTTCAAAACATAATCTGTCAAAACAGTTATTTCTCAATAATCCAGCCATCTAACATTCGCTTGACGGAGAGGCTGAGCCATCAAAGTAAAATACAGTAAAACCCCTCTTTTACACTATTCATGGGACCCTAGGAAAAACGGTAAATTGTGGGAAGTGTAAATAAGGGGAAATTACTTTTTCTTCGTAACTACATATACAGTAGTTAACAGTATAATGTATTTAGACACAATCGACTCTGGTTGTAGTGAACCCTCGGTTATAGTGAATTTAAGTCACTGGTCCTGTTTGGCTTACATTACAAATAAGCATAAGATAACTCTGTTATAGTGAACCTGAACCTCGGCTTTTGTGAACCTAGGAAATACAACGTCCTGAAAATAATTCTCTCCTGAAAAATAATATATTGCCTCAGTGCCACAAATTCCAATACTTGGCAGCTTGAATTCCAAGAGTGCAAATGGCCTCGGCTTTTGTGAACCTAGGAAATACAACCTCCTGAAAATAATTCTCTCCTGGAAAAAAATATATCGTCTCAGTGCCACAAATTCCAATACTATGCAGCTTGAATTCCAACTGTGCAAATGACATTGAAGGGTGTAAAGACTGCATTACGATACTTAGACACAGAGGTCAATGTAGAATCAATTACGGAGAGAACACGAATTTTGAAGAAGATTCTAGAGAAGTTACTCATGAAAAAGTACGAAGCAAAGAATTGAAAAGAAATCGATTGTTTAAGGACAAATAAAGGTATTGAAATTTTCAGTTTGTGCTGTTTATGTGTTTTGCAGTATCGGTATGTTACTAAAATTAATCTTTATGTAGAAATTCTGTTTAATTTTGACATCAACAGATACAATGAACTAAAAAGGTTAGTCCCCAGAAGTTCACTAAAACTGGAGTCGAATGTACATACAAGCAGATTATAATATGCAGTATTAGATACATAAACAATATTACAAGATCAAATAGAAATCTGTACAAAATTTCCGACTTTGGAAATCGAAGGGGCATGTTGACACCGAAGCGTTGTGAATTTTAAATGTCTCAATGACACTTTCATGAGTCCCCGCAATCCATTGCTGGTAGCCTTTGATGATGCAACAATACACTCATTGTTTGATGAAGGGAGGGAAATGGCGTTTTTACTGTAAGAAAAAAAATGCGAAGTTTGAATTTTCCCGAACTCAATAAAATGTGTGCATTTGGCAGTTCGTAATGATTCCCAACTAGTATTTTTTTTTAAAAAGAGTGTTCTTCAAAAGAATTATCCGTTAAAAACGTATGGACAATTCCATACTTTGATGTTTGAGCTATTAAAGAATGGGAAAAAATGCGTTTATTTTAGAATGAGAAAGTGTGAAATTGTAAAGGAGGTTGAGTAAAATAAATTTTTGTGAGGCTGTCTCTTAGGCCTCTGTCACATGAGCGTTGAGTTGCGGCGCGTCACTTAACGCGGATGACGTCAGCAGCGTCGATGCGTGTGCACACGTCACATAACGAGCGTCGTAGATTAACATTATCTTGTGCAAAACGACATAGGAGCGCTCTTAGCGACGTGCGTTGTGCGCACAGCTCAAGCAAGACGCTACAACGTAAGTCGAGATAGAGCGCGTTTTCTAGCTTTCGACGCACGACGGTCGCTAGCTTTGACAACAACGCACGTCGCCAAGAGCGCTCGTGTGTCGTTTCGCGTAAGATAGTGTTAATATAACACGATCGTTAAGTGCTTCGTATGCGCAGGTGCGCCTGCGAACCTGCTAATGACGCATCAGCTTAGGTGACGCGCGTCAACGCAACGCTTGTGTGACACAGACCTATTTATCTACCATTGCACGTTGGTAATTTTTTCTACCTTTTTAAATACCTCTGTAATGTCATGAGAAAAAAAGCATAGGCCTCGTTGCTCAATAACAATTCTCACTGCATTTAAATCTTCTATTCTTCATGTAACATTTCGTAACTCAATATAATCGCAATAGTCTTTCTGTTATGGCCGTGTTTATAGCAGGAAAGTAGCGGGAAAGTGCAGTGACATTGCCCGTTGTGCGCAACGCGAAGAGTTTTCGAGACTTGTAAGCAGACGTGTCAAGCAGACTGTTGAAAATTGAAATTATACTATCGTAAAAGCAGGCTATTTATAACACGAATATACGAACACTGATGGGACCGACAAGAAATGAACCCGGGAAAACGTAAAAGTGGGGTTTTACAGTACTTGCATCATCTCATTAAATCTATGGTCTTCCATATAATCTCATTGCAGCCATTAACTAACCATTAATTTGTGTATTATAAGCAGCAGTGCAACTTGTAGCTATCTTTTGAGAATTTCAATAAGACGAATTCTTAAAAGAAAGGATGAGCCTCTCTCCAAGTGAATGTATGCATTCCCAAACACAGTACACATTTCTCAAAGATGCTGAATAACAATTTTTGGTTTATCACAGCAAGGAAACGTGAAAGGAAAACAAGAAAATTAATCAATTATGGTTAGAACATAATGGTTTCCAGCTCAAGAATGTAAAAGAAGTCGATATTAAAGTCTTTAGAAAGGAGACCTTACTTTCATAAATTTTCCACTTTATTTATTTAATCTAGGTTTTATTTCACACCCAACAGAACAATTTTCTTAATATCATCTAAATAGTAAGGTAAGTTTTCACACTGAACCCAAGGATTCATTCTAGTTATGTCCAATGAGTGTTATGTAGTACCTCAGAAGACGTATTGCTTTTTGAAACCATAAAACTAAATCTGGGAAATGCATTGGCTACAAATTTTTCTTTTTCTGGTCAATAAGTTATATTAAATTTGTTTAGGGCAAACTCAAGTCACCATCTAGAATTTTTTTAAAATTTGACCCATAATGACAAAAGCGTGACATCCAATAAGTACATCATTATTTATGCAGAGTTTTGTTAATCGCAAATGCTTCTTTTTCAAATGCAGAATGCCAAAGGTTCTTTAATGGTTCTTCAATTCACTTAGGAGTTCTTGAGAAAAATGCTACAGGTCACCCTTCACAGGAAAAGAAGTCCTCATGGCTACTCTGAAGTATATGATCCACTGAACTGAAGTTTTACACTGGAATATCTGTTTTAGTCATCACAAACCAGTACTCATCAAACATAAAGCTGAGGATTAAGTAAAAACAGATCCATATTTATGATTTGGCATTTCCAGAGATGAATAAGTACCCTGAGTGACTTGCAAGGTACAAGCCATGGAAACTTTTACACTAAAAGAAGTAATTGGAATTTGGCGACTCTTCTCAGACTCATCCCTGACAACTCTTAATGAACTTCCAATAATAATTAAAGTCTGTGTTTGTGTCCACTGACTAATGCCAACAGTTGCTTTCAAGGCAGAAATGGAGCAACTGCAGAAATAGTATCACACAGAAGAATTTTGTTAATTAGATTCAACTGAAATCTTTGACAAACTTTCCAAAAATTCTTAATTTTCCACAAGA
The DNA here is from genome assembly GCA_964035755.1 of Teleogryllus oceanicus. Classification (NCBI taxonomy): domain Eukaryota; kingdom Metazoa; phylum Arthropoda; class Insecta; order Orthoptera; family Gryllidae; genus Teleogryllus; species Teleogryllus oceanicus. Next base: position 10,339,920 of record CAXIVR010000002.1, read on the forward strand.
TAAGCAATTAACATTACTGGCAGGGCATTTGTAGAGAGGATGAATATCTAGGCCACAATAGTAGCATTTGTTGCAGATTTATTTGAAGTTTCAGTGGTGATTATAATCTTTTGAAAAGATTGTTAATTAATAGTATTAAGAGAAAGCTTGGAATTTTATAAGCTTTTTGTTTGATCTTGTGCAAGTTCAAGAGGTCAGGCTTGATGATAAACATTTGAAAACAGTAGATTCTTGAATAATCTCTGCCGAATATGTATGTCTTAAGTCCATTAATAAATGCAAAAAGAAAATAATCATCTGTTTTTGTCAGCACTAACGCTCTTGAAGTTGTAATGTTTATAAAGTTTCTCTAATATCAGGAAAATGATCTAGAAACTCGAAAAAATTTTTTTTTTTTTGCAATGTAGATTACAGAAAAGTTCTATAGAAATATTCTGCAGTGGTCTGAACAAAAGTGTGTTTTTCCAGGCAATACTCCAATGCCGAAGCTACCAACCAATGCACTCTAAAATAATACAACCATTTTCCCAATTTTCAATATTGCGTGAGATCTCAATGGCTGGTTATATCAGGTTAGGCAATTTTCACCTAAATTTGGCACTGAAGTAGTTCTGCAATATTTCTATAGCTTCTTTATATGTTTGAACTCTGCTCAAACATACAGACTGAGAGAACAGTATGCTTCATAAGCAAAGTCAATTTTTCATCTTAGCCTACTTCTTTTAATTACATTACAGAGTTTCCAAATGTTCTAAACCAATGTATCCATTCTTCGATTCAATGAAGCCTTATTTTACATAGCAAGGCCAACAAACCGCCATTCCTAACCATCCATGAGAGAATTGGGTTCCACATTTAGTCTCCCTACACTTTCGGAATCCACTCTCTAATAATTTTTTTTTTTTTGTTGCATATTCTGCTGCATGACTTGAAGGCTATTTGTTAGCTATCAATATACGACTTGGACCTCAAATCTAAAAGTTTTCTATTGTTAGATCACTATCTTAGATCTTCCAGACACCCATATCAGACCATTTGGTATTCATGATTTGTCAATCTCTCACATTCACTCCAAAATAAACAAAGTAAACTCTTTAAACAAAATCTTTCTAGTTTCTTAATCATAATCCCCACAAGTATGTTGCCTGATCCAAGAGAATGCCACCAAATTTGGCAGTAAATGAAGAGTATTATCAGTGGTCTCCAAACCTTTAACATCAATTTGTGTATTTAGAGATTCAGTTCCTACTTCAGTATGTAATGCACAAAGAACAATTCAATTATTCAAAAAACATTTTTCATTGCAGATATACGTTATATATTTAATACCAAACATGTTTGATCCCCTCCTCCAAAAAAAGGAAGGGGAGGCATAACATTAGAAAAGTCAGGTCATTATAAGTTTCCAATTTCACTACATGGCACATTAAACTAGTTTCAATCCACGAAAGTGTTCTAGAAATGCAACATCTAAACATACCAAGTTATGTTTCCAATTTCTCGTATACTTACCCTATAAGTAGGTACATGATGTTCCAATGGAAAATGAATCCTACCAGTAAAAAAATGAACATTGGAGTTGTGAGTTTTCTTGGGAAATAAAATATCTTGAATAAATGTGGTAACATAATTCTTCCCTATCCCAGGCCTTCCATGAAAACTCATAGCTAAAGCTTTTCCTTTTGGAGTATTAGGCAGAAGATGCCCTTGCAAAGCAGGGACAACAATTTCAATCATAATATCCTGTCCATAAACATGTGTGACCAGAGCATCGTGAAGATCTAAATACAAAAGAAAAACTTATAATTTTCAAAAAATCTGAAGTTGTAATTCAATGAGCAAGCCAACTTACCTGAAAAATGTTTCCTAGTCCATTCTCGATTACAGCAGCTTGCATAATAACAATAGTTTTTGTGTACAGAATCACTCATTTTCTTAACACTATCTCTCAACCATTCTGTGCCGAAAAAACATGATGCTCCAGTCACCAGTTCGAAAACTATAGAATATGCAAATAACAGCTTAAATGCTTGCATATCCGCACACTGCTGAAATAACAAAATTACTAATTCTTTAATCGTTTACCCAGGAATACCAATTCAGAGAAGTTTGGATTTGATTATACAATTCCAAATAAAAATGTACTAAATATTGTCAAAAACAATAAAACATTTACTTAAATTATTCTATTTATATAAAGCAAGATCAGACAAATTTTAATTTTTTAAAACACACACACACACATATACATGTTGTAATATACACAAGCATAAACACTTTTTAATACACACAAATATTCCATGAATTTAGCCGTTATGTTATTTTTATTCGAAAATTCCCTATTAACATATTGTCGCGTAAGCGTTTACAAGGCATTTTACCTAATAACTTAAATGTCATTCAGATAACCTGCGAAAGGTGGCATCCGCGCTAACTATATCAACATTTGATCTCAAATACAATAAAACCTGCATTTGATCACTTTTCGGGATATCCAAATATAACGCAAGCCACTTGACAACACTTATTCTACACAGACTTCACTTGGCATGTCCAAGGTTCGCCGACTTACACGTATTCTCACGTACTATGACAATCAAGGCGCTGCCACTGGCTACCGGCTGCCACGGCACTGCATCACTTTCAGCATCCCGCTTTCTCAGGGAACCCCACCGCGCCGGCCTTATGTTCACACCCACGTGTTCTGTGGGGTCGCACAGTGGGCCATGTCACACGAGCAGCCAATCATGTGGTAGAATGAGCTATAATAAAATATAATATTATGATATACAATATTTATAATAGAAGGTTCAGGCTTTGATGGTTTTTTGAAAGCACTATTTTGGGGGAAACGGATTCTTCTATTATCCAATTTAAATATAGTGAGCTGTGAGCGTGACAGATCATCGACTGGACGCGGTTCCACTCGTGGATTTCTACTGTGCAGTGATATAACATTGAACTGTTTGGAACTGCGGTCATGGAAGAAAATTTTCCATGCTGTTATACCATGGATTAACACATTCATTCATGTGAATACTGTTAATCCACATTCTAATAACTGTTAGGTTGTACTATATAACTACCTGGTTAATCTATGGTTGTACAACGCCTCTAATATTCCAGAGGGCGCTGTGTTGTAGCATCAAGATATCAATACAATCTCTTTGCCCCTATCATAGAATATACTTCAATTTAAACGTACTCGTGCTTTAAGGTCACAAACTGGACGGAGAGGGGGGCAGTTATCCAACTGGGAGCTCCAATACGAAAAATTTAAATCGGAACGAATTTCCACCTGTCTCCTTCCACCCCGTGATCTTGAAGCGCCACTATACTTCGATTTCTGTAACCTGGCCGATGACAGCTGATCAGCTGCTATGGTTTCGTCCAATCGAAAACTTCGTCACCAGTGACGTCACCGTAATTATTAAGCTTTCGATTGGATAACACCGTTTGCTGATGAAGTGTCATCGGCCAGGTTAGAAAAATTCAAGTGTACGTTTAAATCGGAGTGTACTCTCTGGCCTGATCACCTTTTTAAACGTCATGCTTTTCTTGACGATAGCAATCGGTATACGACAGCACTGTATTTCTATGACTAGCTTTGAGCCCTGGACAGAGCAGTACATAGGAACATCCTGGCTCTCGCATCACCTGTAAACTATTTACTGTGACAGAGTGGTCTGATGCGTGGCTTTGCCACTTGACAATTTCAACATTCGCCTGTTATGTCATCATGGTCTGATACTACGGAAACAACTAACCAACGTAACCCTTGACAACCGTTTTAAAATTGCAATAATGCTCCTGTTGTGCAATTATAAATGTCATATATATAAAATATCATATACATCAGTATAACATTGATCACTGTATATTGCCAGACCAACAAAACGTATTGTGAAAATGGAAAAGAAACAATATATTGTGATTGGAGAAGCTCCGGAATCTGACAGTGAAGAGGAAGTGAATGTCCCTGCAGTAAGTATATTATTTGTTATAATCAGGAAAGGCCTTTTTTTGACAATTTCATTATTTTGTGAGTATTAATGTTCCTAAAAGAGTGTGGTTTAAGTCTATCTCATTGTATTTTCAGACTAACTCTTCACTTGGAAAGCGGGCAAGTGACCCTACAAATCCCCAGGGTATTGTAATAGCTGGAGAAGCACCTGAATCTGATGATGAGGGTAAGAACTATTAAAAGAATTACTTGTATTACCCATGGGCTAAGTATGAAAACTTTAAATTTTCAATTATTTCCAGACAAAGTTAGTGTGAGTAGCATTAGTAGTGCTACTAGTATCTCTTCTATTGCTTCTTTTTCTTCAAATGTAAAAAGAAGTACCATTGTTGACAAGACCAAAAAACAAGAAAATGTGAAGTACAGTTCCTTGCTGCACAGGAAATTACGTGAGTGTTTTGGATTTGAATTAATTGAGTTCATAATTATTGTCAAGCAATGATCATCATTGAATCAATATTGAGAGGAAATGTTGAAAAGAGATTTGGTTGCTCAATAGAAATAATATGTTATTTTTGCAGGCGAACGCAATATGTCTCTTCACAGAAATGTTGTTGAATTCATTCATCATAATGTTGGTTTGGCGTCTCGGGATCTGGGAGCAGCTAATCAGCAGCTTCTGAAATCACAGCTTCAGCTACAAGAAGTAGCATTATCACTGCATACATTGCATGCAAACCTTAGTCAGCTGCAGAACAAATTGGCTTCTGCAACTTCTACCACTTTTCTCTCTCGCATAAATATCAGACAATAAGTAAAGTGATTTAGTTAACCAAAGAGTTTTTGTATAGAAGAAAAATGTTATGTCTCTTATTTCACTAACCCTGGAAAATAGTTATATTAACGAGTGGTAGTCAACACCATGCTTGCCATGGGTCCCTGAATACCTAGATATGCCTCTGGTCAACACGATAATTATGGTACAGCAATATTAGTGGCAACAAGGAAATAACTGGTCTTCAGGATAGGTCCTACTAACATGCCTACAATATATCCAGATAACTGATAATGCATGTGACGTGTGATGGGTTTTTCCCATGTCCATCCATGCACATGCTTGAGTACTACACACGCAAGTTTTCTTGGTATTCCATAGCGGGGCTTGCGGAGAGTGGGGGGCTCTGGCTTCGTCATGGTTTGAATGGGCGTACCAACTGTGGGCATGAACTTAACACGCCAAAACGGGCCACGAGAAATAGTACGATTGTTTTGAAAGTACAAGGTGCTTGCTGCCAGCATTCTAAATTGGTACATGCTGTTCCGAGTCGAACCTAAGTATCTCAACGGGCTGTGTTATTAAGCGCTGGTCGAGGATTAGGGAGCTCGTGTATCAAGAAAACTTGCACGAGCAATGTATGTGTGAATTTGTAGGCAGGTGTACATGGGTATAAGAATGAGTTAGGGAAATAAAAACAAAAATTTCAATTGATGAATTATAATATAATAATTTTTACACTCTTTAATACTTGTGCAAAATGTTTTCTTTACTATCATTTATGTGCTTTGGTTTCCTCTTATCTGCTGATGGTATCTTGGACCTGAATTTTGATAACTACAAAATACTTAGGACATTTAAAAGGCAACAAAATTCTAGGAAACTAACTTATTGTAAACAAAAAGGTTTATTTTCCTTCGTTGAAAATAGTGAACCAGTTTTAACATCCAATGGAGAAAAGACTTTAAAACATTCAATCCCTGTGTATTAAATAGAAAATGACTACAAAAACTGCAACTATGTATATTGCCATGTACCCCGCTTTGGCTTTCGTAGATATATTTATTTACTCCTTCGCCTCTTCTCTACACACGAGCGTTGGTTGACGCGCGTCGTAGAATAACTCTTCTACGAAACTGCATTCGAGCGCTTTAGTCATTCCGCATAAGATGAAATAAGATGATTCCGCATGATGTTAATCTACGACGCGCGTCAACACGGCGCTCACGTTATACGGGCTCAAATTACCTACACTTTTACAGATATTTCTTTATCTCAAACATTTTACTTCGCCATGCCCAGGTCATGCTTAATCGGTGGCTAGGAGGAACAAGAGGGGCACAAGATGGTCGGAAAGTTTCTTTAGCGAGAAACTTTTGAATCACACCCCATGCGGGAAATATGGGTGCCTCCAAAAACTATGGAGTACGAACATGACACTGCGATATAACACATTTGAAGCTAGCGCCGCCTAGTGTCCCGGTATGTCATAACCATTGTGATATCAAGTACGAAGTGCATAAATTTGGGTAGATTCTTTTTTAAAGTTACGATTATGGTTAATTACGCTTCGCAGAGTGATTAAAAATATTTTCGTTTGGACGTTAGTAACTTTTTTAAATATGGCTGGGAAGGAGTGAGCTGCGAATTGATTGCACAAATAATTTATTTCGAAACTTCTTCGGCAATTGATGGTCACCACAAATCTCATCGAGAACGGATTATGCGTCCGAGCAGTAATTCACAGGGTGTATGGCCCAATGAACCGAGCGCTGTCGTACGGTAGGCGAGGAGGAAACAAACGTTTGGCTGCCAATTCTGGGGACCCAGTGGCGTGTATTTAACCCCAGCACTGCTGTGGTAAGCAAAAATGATAATTTGATGAATGAGAATTAGAATTACAACGAACCGTATGTCACGCGATACATGTAATATTGTACCCACTGTACTCTACACCGATCTGTACAGCGACCCACTGCTCCTGCAGTGCTCTCACGCCCGCTCTGACTTCTTCGCTGGGCATGGGTGTTGCGCGCACATCTTATTCATTGGGCCAGCGACAGCGGCGATCTGTAGGAAGCGGCAGGAGATAATACACTGACCTCAGCTACAGGTGTTTCCACGAAAGAAAATACCCTAAAAATTCAACATGGCGGAGTTTCGGCACTGCCAACCTGCATATGTGTGTGTTTAATCGTGCTGCCTGTACAGAGATTGTACTCATCAGCATGTGTGTGATTTCAACATGGTGCAAAAACAATTTTCTTATCTCTCCATTCCCCAGATGAACTGGTGATAGGAGAGAATGGCGTATGGGAAGCGTGAATGGATGGGTGATGTTTTGGACATGAGAGGATAAGGTGTTGGAGGGGATCACAGGTTATTTTAATGCAGGTGTAGTTTTAGGGCTGGGAACATGTCCGACGGGTTATTTCTTTAGAGGGGTTTTAGATGGATTATTTTATTTGAGGGTACTGCGTCGCGATTGGTTGTTTTGTTAAGGTATTGGTAAAACTACATGGTGTATGGAGATTGTTGGAAAAAGGGGGCATTTCTGGATTTTAGGGAACTCACGTCGTTTAGTAGAGAGGTATGCCATTTCAGAAGTTTTGAAAAAAGTGTCCAGATGCCTGGTCGTATGGTCTACGTAGCTATATTGTGGGAGAAGGTGGAGGTAGGGTGAATATGTCAAGCGGGTGGCGCTTCCTGTTGTGAGGGATGGTTCTGTTAATGATAAGACGATGAGGCTCGACAAAAGCAGAGAAGGAAGGATTGTACATTGCTTCTAGCAGTCGTTTCCGTGGAGTTTCGTAGGTTTCTATCGCAAGAGGTTTAATGTCGTGCTGGGTTTTAATGTCGAGGTAGCAGTCGTCAGGTGCGGGTCTGTAAGTCAGTCTGATTATTCTGTTTTCCAGTCTGGTCAGCAAGTTATAGTTCGATTGAAAAGTCGAGGCCCATGTTTCAGCGCCATATGTGGCTATTGGCTTGATGTATGTATGGTATATGTAAAGTTTGGTTTTGTCTTTAACGTTCTTCTTTGTCATGATGGGCAGTAAGGCGTTGATTGTCCGGTGTGCTTTTTGGGTCTTGTCCTTGATGTGTCGCGTCCACAGTAGTTAAGAGTTGAATGTCAGTCCAAGGTACGTCACTTTCGTTTCCATGGAATGTCCACGTTATTAATTTGGATGGGGGCTATTGCTGGATTTGCTCTTTTCCATTGAAATATGATCGCTTGACATTTGGATGCGTTGATTGTTATTTGGTTTTCTCTGGCCCAGACTGTGAGAAGGTTAGCGGCTTGTCGTAATTTCCATAATGCCATTTTAGTCGTATGGTTGGTTACAGTATATGCCAGGTCGTCTGCGTATAGATAGTCATTTACATTGTGAGGTACTGGTATGTCATTAATGAAGATGTTGAATAGGGTAGGAGACAGCACAGCGCCCTGAGGGACGCCGGCTTGGATGGGATAGGAAGAGGAGTGCATGAAAGGTGTCTTACACGGAAGGAGCGGAGGGAGAGGTAATTTCTCAAAAAAGACTGAAGGAATTCTGGGATGTATGGTTTTATTTTGAGAAGGAGGATCTCGTAGTCGACTGAGTCAAAGGCACTGCTGAAATCTGAAAATAAGGCAGGGACGTCGCATGGATATTGTAGGGATGTTGAAACGTCTAGGGCGAGTCGTAGTCTGTAGTACCGCTGACCTATTCTCTCTGAAACCAAACTGTGTTTTTCGTAATACGTTAGTCAGAAGTGGTGTCATTCGTCTGAGTATAAGTCGTTCAAATAGTTTGCTGGAAGTGGGTAAAAGATTGATTGGTCTGTAGCTGCTAAGTTGTTTAAGGTCTTTGTTTGGTTTTTGGATCATGATGACGGTGGCATGTTTCCAGATGGAGGGGTAGTGAGATAGGCGTATGCATGCGTTGAAAATGACAGTCAAATGGTGGGTCGCATTATGAATCAGATGTTTTAGTGCCGCCGTCTGAACTCCATCGGGGCCTGCAGCTTTTGACAGGTCAAGAACTCGAATTTCGTCTCGTATTTCGTTGTCAGTGAAAGTCCACAACTGTTGCTAAGCAGGCACTGCCAACCTCGTCGAAATGAAAGTGCATTGAGGATACCGAAGCGGCGTATTTATATATACGTAGTGTCCAAAAATACAGATTTGCTAAGATCATTTTATTAATGTTGTTTTATGACATAAATAGCAACGGGCATACGGTAACGTAATTTAATTTATAAAAAAAAAATTTTTATAATCTTCTTTAAACTGAAAAATATATGAAATAGTAGAACCTTATTTTATAACAAAACTAATATAAATGCCATAATCAGAGGATTTATGGAATAAAGATTAAATTAAATGAATGCTTCATAATAATTTTAATTTTCGAGCAATAGTGCAATGAAAAAGCACAGTGTAATGAAATAAAACTATACATCAGTGAACTAGAAATATCTGTATCATAATGATTTTAGACATATAACATCAACCTGACTGTGATAAGAAATATCGAAGGAATAAACATGCTTTGAACTGAAATGACAAATGTTTGAAATTTAGTGAAAATTGAATGAACTGGATATATGAATTCATTCAACGTAAAGGGCTAGTAAAGGATAAGCTTATGCACCATAGATGCATTACATTTTAATAACAAATTGCAAGTAGCAGTCATTAAAATTTCTTAAAGGATGGTCCATAGCAATTATATTCACATTTATTTTTGAATTTTTACCACAATTTTAGTGCCTAATTATCTGGGCATTACAAACACATTTCATTTTTGCATGTATCTTAAGTAATGGGGGAAAATTAGGAAAAACAAAAGAGTAAGTATTCTACCTCCATAGATACAAAATAAATAAAATATTTAATTAATCCTAAATTGGATCGTGTGAAAATTATCATTAAAAATAAGCATTAGTAATTGGCCTGTAAATTTTAATATATTGACAGAATACCCATCCTCCCAATTAGGATGACTATTGAGGGTCAATTTCTAGCATGCATTTGAATTGAATTGAATGTGCCTTATTTTACGTGGCGTGACTCAGGCCATGAGGCCTGCTCTTCCGCCGGACCACGCAAATTCCGCTACGCTCCTTTCACCAACCATGGGAGAAAAGGTATTACTTGGGCGACGAAACAGGCATTTGAATTTAGCTCAGAGGCATCATTTAGGCTTAAGGATCTTTTACATGCAGTAAATCTACTAACATGCTTTACGGCTTTACTTCCCCTCCGAAGGAAGGCGTACGAAGGATTATTTCGCCCTTAAAAATCCACGGCTTCGATCGGGTTCGAACCCGCAAACTTGGATATAACAGTCTGCTAACCGTCACACCATCGCCGGCGCATTCAGAAACTTAATGCATTCAGAAACGCATGCATTCAGAAACTTGATACAGAAACAGAAATATTTACTAAAACACTTCTAGATGCTAATAAATATTCTAACACACACATTAAACCGTCCATTCATTTGCTATCTCTCCTGCCATATTGCTTAAATCATACTAAATCCAAACATAATTTAAGACATTTTTGGCAACAAACTCCTTGACATTACAAGAAAAATTAATAAGTGACTATAAAGTATGAAAATACATGTAGACCATTATGAATTAGACAAATTTGAAAATTAAATTGCACAAATACATCCCAACATCAGACCATAATGGTCAACAATTTCAAAATTAACAAATCTTACTTCCTGTTCCAATATTAAACAACAGCCACATCAGCATTTGCCTACTCAATTTTCAAAAATCAAATTTGATTGCACAACTAGAAAAGTCTTTGACACGAAACCCTGTAATAGATGAAACGTTTAATGCAAAAAATAATTTTTGTCTGTTTTCCACATTGTTTGGTTCCTTCAAAAGTAATATTTCTCGTAAGGAAGTTCAAAAAATAATACAAAAATGGAATGTTCACAAAACTTCAGGAAATTATTTTATTTCAAACAAAATGATTAAACGACTTAATTTATAAATTATTAAATTATTTCTTATCAATTCTTTCTCTTATCACAAATATATTGTAAAAATAACTATACATCCATCGAATTTCCTATTTTATTCCACATATTTTTTCAAATGAAATGATAATTATCAATATTTGTCATAATTGAATACTGGCTTCTCCATAAAAAAATATATAAATTATTCAACGTCCTGGAAAATGGTGTACCAGTATAAATGAACAGGAAGTAAACACATAAAAAAAGAAATATTAATTGCCATCAAATAACATTGCACATCAGTCCTAAACATTAATTACAGTAGTTAACAACTTTAAACTTTTTTCTGCATCTGGCTTGTAAATGGGTGGATTTACCTAATTTTGGGGTGCTGGTAAAATCAGTTTTTCTCTATGACGTCACATTTCCTAGATACATAGCAGAATAAAAAATGGTAATAGCGAAAATTAACACAATTTAGTCAAACAAAAATACATATTCAGAACGTTTGTAATCAATACTATTTTGTATGTATATTTGGCCATGATGCCAATAAAAGGTCCAAGTTAGTTCAGTAGATATTTTTACCTTTAATCGTCTTTGGTTTTCGAAAAATGCGACGACGGAGCTCTTCTTTTGTGTGCCGTTTCATCACTCTCCCTAACAAGACCCCAGCAGTAGTCACCCATCATTGAAGGGTTCCAATGGCCTTGGTAACGGTGTTCCATGGTAAGAATGTCTTGGTGAAAGCGTTCACCATGCTCATCACTTACGGCTCCCAAATTTTCCGGAAAGAAATGAAGGTGAGAATGTAAAAAGTGAATTTTAAGCGACATTCTACACCCCATGTTCTTATAGTTGTCCAACAGATCATTCACAATGGTAACATTTATTTATTTATTTTATTTATTTATTTATTTTACGTCAAAAAAACAGTTAAAAACTGCGTATGACGTGCTATGGGGAAAAATGAATTGTGTGACATTTTCAAAATTCTGTGATCCCTACACTAAGTGATATACTACTTAAATTTTGAATTTTTGAAAGAGAAAAAACAAAAAACTCCCATGTAATAAAATCTATTTTCAAGGATAAATAAGCAATAAATTTTGGCTCATTACTTCCTCCGCGACAACATGGAAACGATAATTTTAATAATTGTATTTCCACTGAATTTAGAAGACGCAGAAAATGAAGTTACATTATGTCCAGAATGAAACAAGGGGCCATCTCAGTATTTGCTCAATGGATCAGGAAACTGACGAAAACCTGATCGAGATGGGTCATTGACCCGAAGCTGTAGTACAAAGTTGTTATCAGGTTGTTTATATCATTTATGTGATGAACCTGACCTGCCGCTTACGGCAACCTACGCATGTGCGCAATGCGCGTAGCTCGGTCTGGGTACCTCACTAGGGGAAACACCGTCACACTGAGTGCGTCGGTAATCAGCGACAGTGTGCGCGTTATATTATCAATGAAGGGCGCCAAACGGGCACTTACCTGTCACCTGGCACCGGCATACGAGAACCTCAGGGGTGGCACTCTTGAATGAGGGCACACTGGCTCTACCTGTACTACCTACACTACTACTACTCTAATACTACTACTACTACTACTACTACTACTACTACTACTACTACTACTCACTACTACTACTACTAATACTACTTACAATTACAAGTTTTGTTACATTAAGTGTCAATCGCCTGAATGGCAAGAACACATTTATTGCCTTTGTTTTTATAATACAGTTTGGTAAGGAAGTCTCTTAAACTAAATTCTATGTTATTTTCCTTACATTAAATGACTCTTTTCCTTTTCAATGTCTTTGGAATTAGTACAAAAATGAAAGCCGTTGGTTCACCTCCTTCGATGATTGCACATCCGTGGTCGTCCTCGAAGCAGTCGCTGTCGCGAGCCGCATCACGGCAAGGCGCAGCCAACCGGAAGCAGCAATGCGTGCGGTGCTAGCGCTCCTGGTTCCGATCGGTGGTTATTGGAGGAAGCCGTCTGACGCCACCCACTCCTTACCAGGTCAGCCTCAATGACTCGGCTGCACAATCAATCCTTACGGATCAACGCCGGCCCGTTGAAATGGAATAAATTCCTGTTTGTGCTTTTACACGGGGCGGCCTGCACTCCGTTGGTCGACCAACACTAGTCATTGGCTCCCACTACATCTCCTCAACACAGCAGTCTCTTTTCTATCACGTTCTCTCGCCTTCTATCCGTCCTCTGCCAAAAAATCCGCCTCTCTCGAACTTCCTGCGTCGCATCCCCACTCTCTTTTCAGAGTCGCACATCGCTCCTTCACGTGATCGGAATTTAAATGTTATTGGTCGAAATGTCAGTTTCCAGAATATTCGACGCGAGTCGGAAGCCGATAGGGCATTTTCGAATTAACCTCATTTTCTGGGCGCCTGATTGGTGGTCTTTGTTGTGCGTGTGTTTTGGCCAGTACACCAGAGATGAACAAAGCAGTCCTTTCTGCTGTCTTCATGATGCTTATATGAGTCCTACGGGATAACTTAAACAGTAGCCGGGATCTCTATAATTTACTTGTTCCGGTGCCTAGCCGTACACGTGGACGGGCCGCCGCCCGCTCTTTGCCTGAAGGGCTGTCCCCGGAAGACAATCCCACCCTAGTCGTAAATCTTTTGAATAGAGCTACTGTAACGCGTTCGCGCGTCTTGCGCTGAGCCGTGTCAAATCAGGGACCGTCCTAATTGGCGTGACAGAGGGGGAAGTTTTGGGTCCGGCGACCGGCAATGGCCTCATTGCATTATACAGTCCAAATGGTAAATAATGCATTATGTATCATTGTTAAAATTAATGTTACTTTTCTTGTGATGCTCAGTATAGTCTCTAATTGTATAGAAATAGTTATGCAACAGAAACGATTTCACTTGGGATTTAAACTTTTCTATTGAATTTAATCGTTTAATGTCATCTGGCAAAGTGTTGTAAAATAATGTACATGTATTGTATGTGAATTTTTTGTAATGAGCTGTTGATACTGTCACCTGATGAATATGATTTCTACGTCGAGTGTTATAGTAATAGACTTCGGCATTTTCTGAAAATATATTCCCGCCCTGGAGCAAGTCATTTTTTTACAAAAACTACTGATTCGTAAATAAAAAGACACGGTAATGGTAGAATTCCTAGATTAATGAAGAGAGGCTTACATGAATCACGTGGGTGTGATTTGGTTATTATTCGTACAATTCGTTTATGTAATCTAAAATTCTGGGAGCTATAAGATGTATTTCCCCAGAATATTATGCCATATCTCAGGCGGGAATAAACATTCGCGAAGTATACACAACGATCAGTATGAAGGCTGACTGAATTTGCAAGAATTCTGAACGCGTAGCATAATGAACTTAATTTTGTGTTCAATTCATTGAAATGGACGTTCCATTTAAGGTTTGACTGAATTGAGAGACCTAAAAATGTTGTTGCCTTAACATCAGTCAATGGTACACTGTTCATTTTCAGTGGAGCACAGAATTGTTTATTTGAAATGGAAAACTGCATTAAAACCGTTTTCTTTTCGTTTACTATTAATTTATTATTTCGGAATTTAATTTGTTATTTTATGTCTAGTTTTGCTTGAATGTCCCGCAATCTTTGTAAGACAGAAATAACAATCTGAATAATGGTATTTAGGCTCACACCACATCATCGGAACAGCGAATGGCATGGTTCGGCGTTTTCCTTTCAACCACTCGGTTAAGGTTGTAGTACAGGTTATGCGGGCAATATGAGGTGCAACATTTTTATCTTGATCACCAACAGGACAATCAAAATACAATTTAAATGCCTTCTTAACCAAATCAGTGATTGGTTTTCTTTGGGCTTTTGAAGTGAATTTCCCACACACATAACAAAAGTTGTCGGGATGGTTTAGATAGCAACGATATTTACTAGATGCCATTTTTCGTAGTGTTTTAAACACAAAACGTTTGCACTATCTTTCACAGGAAACACTCACTGAGGATATTTTTCACACCACTTGATTACCACACCAAGCATTTACTGACGATTTGTAGATCTTCTAGCTCTCCTCTGCAAATGAAAAACAAACAAACATGAAAACTGAATAACAGAAAAAGCTAATACTGAATAAGAAAAATAAAAAACCGTTAAAAACTCAAAAATGGTACGTGCTAGAACATTTTGAAAGATATATTCGGATTCTACACACCAAAATACATACTATGATTGATTGATATTTTCGTGTTTCCGGGCGCCTCAACTGCTTTGGTCATTAGTCCCGTTAGTGTAGTGCATGTTTTTTCTCGGGAGATGGCGGTGATTTCCCCCCCTGCTGGATGGCGAGATCCGGCGCCGACCTACCGTCGGCTAGTGGGGTTTTTCCCTAACCAGGACTCTCCCACCAGCAGGGCACTGCCCCAGTCGGGACAAGCTCTAAGCTCCCGACCGGTCTCCCGGAATATGTGGTAGTGTAGTGCATGTTGGTGTAAGTGTGTGTGTAAGGGGAGAGGGTAGGACGAGGAAGAGGAAGGACAGATCGCGCGTGGCCCGTGGCCCGTTTGGTAGGGTACTGCTCCGGCATTCGCCTGGTGTTGATCGGAGAAACCACGGAAAACTACCGATCAGAGTAGCCGGCCGCTAGAATTCTCCTCCAGACAGCGACTGAATTCGACCTAGCTGAAAACCTAGTGTCCTGTTGCCATCAGGACTCGAACCTAGGACCTCCCGGTGAGAGGTGCTGCAGTGACATCAGTTGATGCACTGAGCTACCACTCCCGGCCAGCGCATATGTACGTAAATACACTGCATACCTAATAAAATGAATTCAATGCCAGAAATGTAAGTTCATAAGTTTTGAATAAAAATTCTATTGCTTGAAACTATTTAATTTTTGTTACTAATGACGAGACAGTCCGTGCTGTTTAAGCACCACTAGTTTATAAGATAGGGAAATTTAATTATTGGATGACCCTCATAGATTGTCTCTTTCGTGGATTTCACTTCCCATTCGATGATTTTCACCAGCCGGCTTGTTTCGGCGATTCTCCTTGGTCATCCCAAAACTATTTCTTCATCGGCTGCATTGCAGTCCGGCTTCCATTTCCCTTCACACTACAAAGTTCAGAATGCCAAAATTTTAATTGTTACCATCATGTTATCTTCATTACAATTGCTACTGTACTATCATTCAGTTTCCCTTATTAACAAAAATTACCGTAGTAAACTTTGAAATTATAACATAACGGTGTCTACTACTTAGCCCATGTTGTGTTCGTACTAGCCACTTTACAGTCTTCACTGTTCTTTTCGGCACAGATCTATCCACTTGACTGTTCGTCTATTCGGCGCACTTCAAACTCTAATGCGTTTCTTTTTACCAATTCGTAATCACCTTCCTCATTTGTCACACCTACCATGCATTCCTATTCGCTACTGCCTTTCGTCGATATTTTCTTGTATCGTTTTCATTAAAAAATATTTACAAATACATACAATTTTGTACGTTATGTAGTTTAAACTATACATGTTCTTTCCATTTTCGTTGTGTTTAAATTTCCCATGTCCCCGTCTGGTACATTTGCGTTCCTTTGAAGATCAGAGATTGATATATTTATATCGTACTGGGCCTGGGTAATTTTCCATAAGTTGCGAGGAGCCGACGACTCGTGGCGCTCTGTATGTCCGTTGTCAATCGCATCAACAAATCAGCGAGCGGCTGAACGAAGTATTATTGATTGATTGATTGATTGTTAGTCATTCCTGGCGCATCAACTGCTATGCCGCTAGAATTCTCCTCCAGACAGCGACTGAATTCGACCTAGCTGGAAAGCTAGTGTCGAAAATCCTGCCGCCGTGGGGAGTGGGAACCTAGGACCTCCCGGTCAGAGGCGCTGCAGTGACATCAGTTGATGCACTGAGCTACCGCTAGCGGTCGGAGAGAGCAGGGAGTACAATCGCAACCAGCACTTATCTAGGAAAGAGCATGGAGGAAGGCCGTGATCAATCACTTGAGTCGGAGAGAGCGTGGCAGTTTCACTCGTTCGCGTCCGCGAGAACTTGGTTCTCCAAACACCTCAAAGTCATTCTCAACAGCTGAGAAGAATTCTTAAATTGAAAGGGAAGCACTGGAAATAATCTTTGGCGTCAAGAAATCGCTCGCTCCTAAGTTTGGTGGCAGACATCAAATTTTCTCAAAAACTTGGTCCAAATTTTCTCAAATACGTCAAACCAAACTTTCTCAAAACTATGGATTTTTTGAGAAAAATTGGTTCGAATATTTCAGAACATTCGCCAATTCCGTTCCAGTACACTCAAGGATTATGGAGAACTTATGGAGATTGAAAAAAATCATCATTAGACATACTACTTCGAAGTTCATGTGTTAAGAAACGCATTGAACAATGAAATACATCTGTAATGTAAATTTTAACGACGTGAGAGAAGTTAAAAAAAATACATTTTTGTAATTTTTGAAAAAAAAACAAACAAAAGGATATAGTAATATGCCGTTTATGTCATCGTATAAGGTTCGTTTGTCACTACATCTACCAAAAATGTAAAGAAAAAATTTGGAGCCGATTATGAAAAAATCTTGTTTTTGTAATTTTTTTAAAATTGCAAATATTTTACGCACTATTGCACGAACACAACAAAAATTTTCAAAAAAATATTCTTGACCTTAATAAAAGAAATATGTATGGGCATAAAATATCATTTGAAGGGAAAATCCCTGTCTTCAATTTTATAGTTGTAGGAAGACGCCGAAACAATTCACACTTTGGTCATTTTCGAAAATTCAGAGTTAACCCTGAAAATCGCCACCGTTGTAAGTATATTACTCTTCCTTAATATTCTTGAAGTAATATTTCAGTTCTACTATTAGGAAACCGAAAAGTTGCAAAAATGTCAAAAAATGTACTTTGGGCGGCGATAGATGGCTGCTGGCAAGAGAATGGGGCAAAACCGTAAAGCCTGACTACACCAAGGAAATTTTATTACACTACTACGAGAAAGTCTGTGCAATTCTGTAGCACCTCTCGTTACTTTTTTGCATACATACTCTGATGAACATCCCCGCCCAGCAATTCCTAGGTGCCTGTCGGGGATTCATATTCGCAGATATCATGCTCTTGCAAGCTTTATGACACCACAGGGCAATGAGATCTTTTTGGGTGTCGAGAGGAAATCCAAACAAGTACACATAAATCAATTACACTGGGTTTAATGTTCTGAAACCCTTTTAAAAGGTTACACTGAGCACACATAACAAAATGCACAGAACAACATGAACTAATGGTACCTTTCTCTTTTAATGCATGAAACCTCATTCATTTCTTTCGCATATTTAACCTGAGAATTCCTGTCGATCAGTTTACACCTGAAATTTACTCTAATTTCTGTTTAACCTGCCCAGTGACACTGGGTTCAGATTTGCGACATTTAGTCTCTCAAAACAAATTTAACATTAACTTGAAAACATTTACATAATACTCTCAAATAATTTATCGTCACTGTGAATAACATAAACCAAACACAATTTTTATAACAATTCTATTGGTAAATTACTTAAAATGGCAGCATTTTTTAGTTTCTCTGCTAGCTCCGCGCACTATTTTATCTCTCCCTACCAACGTTTCCCCTTTAAAGTTCTCCCCGGCCACGGGGCGTTGAATTACATTTCAGCGCTTTTGCTCTGTTCGCCGTTACCTTCGCCGCTTCCGCCCGCTGCGCGCCTCGAAGTCGACTTCGGAGTGACGGCGGCGCACGCCGGCGGTTGTGCGCCGGCGTTCGAAGCGCCTTGCTGCTGCCAGCTGCTATCGACTGCGGCGCGTACCCTTTCACCTCACGTCCTCGTCTGGCAATTCTTAGGCGCCTTTGCCGCTCCCGTCTTCTTCCCTCTTCCTCTCACGGCACCTCGTCTGCTTCTTTCTTGCCCCGTCGTCTCGTTCACGCCCGCGTGCGAATGTCCTTTGCACGTCGCAACTGACTGAATAATTATTACGTATTTGCTTACTCCGGGCGTACGCGTCGCACTAGATATCAGCGCCTCTAATCGAAAGTAACTGCGTCTTCACCAAGCATATTACCGTCCCTTCTTTGCTAATCAATGAATCATTTTTAACTATTTAATTCGAATAATTTGTTCTGTCCTCGACAGAAGACCAATTCTCCTCCGGCATAAATTCTAATAACTTCGTGACGATACGTGTCTGACGTCCAAAAACCCCTACTTAATCTCTCATTGATTTTTTAGGTCGAAGTTGCTGCTCGAACGGCGATCGGAACCAGAAGAAGGAATGTTCGGTCGCCCGCTGTCTTCATGTGTCCGCCCTCCTCGTAGGGGTAGCGGCACGTCATCTCCCTCTCCCCAGTCTGACCGTTGATACGTCACCTGGCTGGCGCCGTGCCGCGGGCGTTGCGCGCAACAGTCTTGGAGACGCGCTCGCTCACCACGTCTACAGCCGTCGTTTGCATGTTGCGTGGGCGTGTGGGACGAACATGGGCACACGCATTCGTCACAATACGTGTATGTGGATTAATATACGTAGTATAGAGAAAGTTATGTAATACTGCGGAAAATTTATTACGAGATTTCGACGGGAATACACGCTTCGGGGTCCCCTGATACCGAAAAAATGTTTTTTTTTTTCAAAACGTCAGTCCGTCCGTCTGTCCGTCTGAGAACACTACTAGCGCCTAAACCATGCTTACAATCTTTTCCAAATTGAAGAAACCCCTATTCATCGGACTCTAGCCGAAGCTTTCAAATTTTGAAAAACATTCTTTAAAATTTTGGGGGTTCTTTACATGAAGCCACCTGATATTTTCCAAATTTTCTTAAAAAACGGCTCCAAATTGTGTCTTTAAATTTCTTGTAAGAATAGACTAAAATACATATATAAAGGTAACATAAAGGTCCGATTTTCACAGTTAATTCTGAATTTTCGAAAAGTGCGAAAGTTTGATTTTTTGAAAGTTTGATCTTCCATCAACTACAAAATTGAAGACAGATATTTTTCTTTCACATGAACTCTGTTATCTATAAATAGTTCTTTCATAAAGGTCATGATAATTTTTTTGAAAATTTTAATAGTTTTCCTGCAACTGTGCGTGTAATATTTGCAATTTTAAAAATAACAAAAACAAAAATATCTCAAAAGCGGCCCCAAAAATTTTCTTTAAATTGTTGGTACTGATAGTGCCAAAGAAACCCTATATGATGACATAAACGCCATATTGCTCTATTCTTTCGTTTTTTCAAAAATTACAAAAATGTAATTTTTTTATTTTTCTCCCACGTCGGTAATATTTACATCAAATGCGATTTATTCACGTTATTGTACTTATGAGTACATGTGCTTGAAATAATGTCACAAAGTTTCTCGAATATTCAACAGTTTTAGGTGAAAAGGAGCTCAAAATTCCCCATTTTCAGAAACGTTTAAACGCTATTTTCTCAAAAATGGCTCCAATTTTTTAAAACTTTTCCAATGGATAGCGGTATTGCACTGTTTAGCATGACGTAAAGTTCATTTTGGTGTGTTTTTTTTTTTTCAAAATTTACACGAATATTTTTTTAATATGTCTCACGCCGTTAATATGCACATTTCCATGGATTTGTATACATTTTTGCATTGGTGAGTGGAAGTTCTTCAAATGCATTCTCTGGCAGCTCGCCAGAGAATGGATCAAGACCTTAAAGCCAGCCAGCAAGGAAATTAGAAAAAATTCTGAGAAAGTCTGTGCCATTCTGTAGCACCTCTAGTTGATATTGCAAAGACATCTGTCAGGATCGTTTCAATACAGCAGCGTCCAATTTCCATTCCAGGAAGCAGTCGAATCATTATGTCAGCAATGCTGACGCGTTGATCTTGGTTCACCACGTTCCACCACTTTTCGAACTGCAACAGTGGCCGCATGTCTGTAATGGTTACGGGTCTGCCGCTGCGCACGTCATCAAGCTCTGTTTTAGCCGTCTTCTCAGGAACCATGAACGCCGCCGGCGAACATTTAGATGCTTATGCATCCTTGACCATAGACACACACTAACTGACGATGAATATTCATAGTCGTTTCATCTTTCGCTTTTAAAAAGCTAATAAATGAACGAAGTTCACCAGCGGACACGCTTTCAAGTGGTAGCTCCATGGCCACGGGGTAAGATATATTCCTACACCATATCCATGGCATACGAGTCCGTGCTGGCGAACGCAGAGGGGGCGCATGCTGTTTAGGGGTCAAGAGAAGACACCATTTTACAATGGATGTTCCTACAGTTCCAGCTTAAGTTTGAATTAAGTGGACTGCAGAGAAAAAAATAAGGAAACTTAATTATTGGATGACCTACGTAGCAAAGTAGCGAAAGGAGTAGGTGGAGCGGAGGGAGGGAAAAGAGCGGGGAGCCAAGTGAGTGGGCGAGGTGGAAGGAATGGGCAGAGCGGGTGAATCAGATGGAGCGGACGGACGGAGGAAAAGGAGCAGGAAGAGCGGAGGGAGCGAAAAGGGCCGGGGAGCGAACTGGTGTTGGCGGGGCGAAACGATTGGGCAGAGAGAGGGGAAAATGATTGGGGGGAGAATCTCTCGCACGATGTATATTAATATTTAAATATTATTAATTAAATATTAATAGACGGAGGAAAAGGAGCAGGAAGAGCGGAGGGAGCAGAGATCATTCTATTACTACTAATTATTATATATTTTATTATTATTATTATTATTATTATTATTATTTTATTATTTATTCTTATTAATTATTATATTATTATTATTCAGACATTAATAATTTGTTTAATTACTGGATCCATTTCAGATTGATTTTGATTTTTTTATATTTTATTTGTTATCTACAGGCACACACAGACGTGGGCAGGCACATGTACTCACATACACATGGACGCATGCTCCCACACACAAATGTATGAAGAGTGTGGTGTCAAGTATCTAGATTGCTACAACAGATTTTTTTTTGTTTTGTTGGAAATCCGACGTGGAGAGAAACATACATTGGTCACAGAAAATTTTTTGTAGATATTTGCATGTTTTGGAAATTTATTTTTTATCATCAGGGTTTGCTAATAAATATAATCTACCTAACATTTCCTGCTAGGTTTGCTAGGAATTAACCATCGTACTACCGCTACTTGCAATTTTAATAATCGAGATGAGACTGGAACACTGCCCTTTGGACTGCACTGCTCATTGATATGTGGTCATGAAACTAATAGGATAAGAACATATCTGGAGACTGATTTACTTCTAAAGTCAAAAAAATCTGTTTAGCCTTTTTTGTAATATCTGTTGAGCCAGCCATGCTATCAAAAGACTAGAAGAGTAGGCTATAAACACTTTTATTTTAATTCATATAATCTAATTACGTTATACTATATTAATATATTGGGTTATTTACATGCATCCCTGACACAATAAAGTTGCAAAACTTCAGAGAATATTATATACAATCTTGTATGTGATCAATACCCATTAATTTCCAAAATGTAGTTTGTGGTCATTTAAATGAATTAAATTGGTATGAATTTAAAACATTATTTTAATAAATAAAATAGTATATTTTGTTATTTATTTCTTTTTGTTCTTGTTTTTTTTATTAAACTTCAAGGGAAGTTTCAAGCAATAGAAACGATAAATTAAGAAATAAAATGAAAGTGCAAACAACATTGAACAAGATGATCGAAATGAAAGAACTAAAATGGCACAGACATATGAGAAGGTTGAAATCAGAAAGGCTTCCACAAAAAGTTTGGGAATGCATACCCAATTGAAGATGATACAGGGGAAGATCGAGAAAGACGTATTAGAATATGGTAATAACCGAAGCCATGGCAAAAGGAGAAATGGAATGAAAAAGTCATGTGTGATAAACAGGCAGGAAATATTGATGGGGAAAACACCCAAGGCTGTGAAACTACTGTTAATAAATAGATTCAAAGGAAGAAGAAGATTCATTAATCTATTTTCTTTTATGGTATTAATCCATCTATGAATTTTTGTTACAGTTGCATAAAATTATCAACAACAGTTTTGATGTTTGCTAATAGCTTTAATGATCAATTTTTTTCAGGCAAAGCCATTAAAACTTTTGTGTCTACTAGAACATTATCTATTCCAGCTCTGTATATCCCAGTGAGAGGTTCATTAGGTCCTTCTTCTGCCCTCTGATTAATTGATTGCACAGCATCCTGTGCAGCAATTGCTATTGGTTCTTCTCAAAAATATGTTTTATTTTTGAAGGATCCAACAGAAAGATTTCTTGACGTTTGTTATTCTTTCTTACATATTTTATGTTTAAACATGCCAGAACTATGAGTATTTTTGTTTTTCTCATGATAGTATTGATAACCATTATAATGAAACATTTCTTTACCCCTTGCAGTTTAAGTAATTATTGCTTCCTTAACTGAGAATTTTGAAACTCTAGTAAATGCATGTGGGATGAGCTATTTCTGAGTTGACGTGACAGTGCAACTTGTATCCTCTCTGGACAGAGTGAGTTGGTAGACATGGGAGAGTGTGAGTAGTGAAAGCAAGGAACAGTAGACAGATGTGAGCAAGGTGCATGTTGTGAGGTGCAGTCGTGTTTATATTTTGTTTATACCTTCAAGTTGTAAAATTAATCAAACAGTTTGAAACTATAAATTTCTCTTAATAAACCCTATCCTTTGTACATAGACATGTATAGGCATCAAATTATTCATAGTCAAAAATTCTTGAGAAATATTCCTTAGCTCTAAATACTTTATGCAAAAAAGTCATGGATGTTAAACCATATGTGAAAAGCTCATGGGAGAAAATTCATAGGCAAAATGTCCAATGGATGAAATTTAATGGGCAAAAAAACCTGAAACCATGTGTTTGTTTTTAAAATGAATACTATTTTGAAGTACCTATATCTGAGGAAATACGGGCAGAGTGTATTACAAAACAGAATGTAATTTTATTATAAAAACCTTTCATTGCAGGAAAAAAGTGACAATGAAACTAACTATAATTAGTGGTCAACATATTTCAAAGGTAGCTAATGATGCTGAAGGAGCAATTGTAGATCCATGTATGAAAGTGAAAACCACTGGTCATCCAAAGGACAATCAGAAATTTAAAACTGAAGTGTAAGAAATAATGTATTAACTTCAGTAAGTAATTTAGGTGTTTATATTTTGAAATTAATTCTACTTATATTTTAGGATTCAATCCAAGATGGGACCATGAAATGATATTATTCAACATAAAAATTACTAGTTTGTAATTTTTCATTTTATTGTTAAAGACTTGAGTGCTACTGGAAAAGGAACATATGCTATCCTGTTCAACAGCGTTTGAGAAAAATAATTTTTACAGCATTTTAAAATTCTTTTTTATTAGTCTTTCAAATAATTGCACTTTGAATATGTCACACTGAATGCACTTTGTAATAAAGTATTACTTACTGTTTATGTAATTTTCATTCAGGTTACAGTAGTGTACTTGAAAGATTATGAAGAAATTTTGTTCCTGCTTAAATATTCATTCATGTGTTATCATTTGAAGATTTTTGAAGACGTGGACTTAATGAATACCTTTTATAAACTTAGTTCTGCTGAATTTTATGGAATTTGGATAAGTGAAAACTGTGATGACATGTTTTTCTGGTGAATAGTAGGCCTACATGAAATCTCGTTTTTCTATTTCCCTTTTGGCAGTATCAAAGGAAATTGTCTTATATGATCAGTGTGTAGTTGATTTTTTTATATTCCTTCCTTTAGATATGTAAATAGCTTCATTGATTATTATCACTTACCTTCCAAAAAAAAGGAAGAATGTATAATCTTCTTTAATGTGGTCGAATAATAAACAAATTTATTGCAATATGAGGTTAATGATAAAAAAATAACGACATTACAATGATAGCACCATTATTGAAATTAGGACATTGTTTCAAGAAGTAATGTGCTTATGGCTCAAGGTGAATGAACATTGTATCAGCTATAAAGCTGAAGAATACTTGTAGCTTTCCTGCAGGCAAACCAAAATCTATCAGTTATGGTTTATTGTATGTATTTGAATTATGGAAATATTATCGAAGAATATATTTCATTACTAAATATGTTTTTAAAGAAAGAAAAATCTTTTATTAATTCACACTTGTTTCAACTCAAGAATGATGCCCTAAATAATTTTAATATCCTTTCTAATCTCTGGTAAAACCTCTTTTACATTCCATTTTTTACTTTTGCTATTTACCTCTTCTTCCTCGAAAGAGAAGTTGATTGGGATAAATTACCTTCATGTTCATAAATTACATTTAAAAATTACCAACCTATGTATTTATTGAGACAATTTTGATAATTCCTTTATATCTTGTAATTATTCAAGATGGTATTAATTACCAACCATTTATGATGTTAGAAAAAGAAGAATAAGAATAATAAGAATAAGAATGGATAATCACTTGTTTTAATTTTCTCATTTTATTTGCAAAAATTAGTAATTTAGTAGGAGAGGTGGTTAAGACGTCCATAAATTACGTAACGCAGATTTGAGGTATTTGAATAACACCTAACCCTTGAATGGGCAAACAGGCATGCACCGTTTGAACCACCCCGCGCTTGAACTCCCATCTAATAATTACGAAACGCTTGCGATAATATCCGCCCCTCCCGTTACAATAAGTAAATAGTGGTGCTACAAATGGACAGACTTTACGTTTTAGTTTTCTAATTTCTTCTCTGCAGCTCGAGGAATATTGACAGTACCAATCTATCGTCAAGAATACATTTTAAAAATTTCTCAGTTTTTGGTTCAATTGAAATTACCTTTTTCTATTTCAAGGATCTCAAAACTTATTTCTTAAATTGTATGATTTTCCCAGCATTATAACTTTCTATACTACTGAATTACTTTGTATATGTGTACGATACGAAAAAGTAACAGAGTAACAGAATGGCACAGACTTCCTCGTATTTGTTTTATATTTTTTTTGGTATGGGCTAGCTATTCAGACTTGCCTTATACTCTTTGTCAACTACCATCTATCGTCACCCAAAGTATTTTTTAAAAAATTTCAATTTCCTAATGGGAGAATCCAAATATTACTTTACGAATATTGCAGAAAAGTAAAACCTCATCCTATATGGAAATTTTCGTTGAAAAATTTGGAGCCGTTTAAAAAAATGGCGTTTATTGGAGTTAAAAAACCTATTATTGTAAATGCGAAATTTGAATCTCTTTTTCACTAAAATTTCTGATTCTCGAAAAACTTCATTAGAAATTATTTGAAGCACTTCTACTCACAAATACAATAATGTATACAAATTGCTGGAAAGTGAATATTAACGAGGTGAGATATATTTTAAAGAAATTACATTTGCGTATTTTGAAAAAACAAAACAAATAAAAAAACAAAATGCCTTTTAGTAATCTTAAACAGTGCACTATCCGTTCAAAACTTTAAAGAAAAATTTGGACGTTTTGAGAAAATGGCGTTGAGCTTTTCTAAAACTGCGAAATTTTGAGTTCATTTTAATAGAAAACTTTTCGGGAGTTTTCGGGAAACTTTATACGATATTATTTAAAGAACGTGTCGCTTGCCCTGAATTTTTGCAAATTTCAAAAAAATCAGAATTTTCGACGAACATGAGTCTTGCACTATTCTCTTAAGATTATCCAAAAAATATTCTCTTAAGACTATTAAAAATATTCTCTTAAGACTATAAAAAAATTAATAAAAAAACGTGGGCCAGTTTTTGAAAATTTGGAACTGTCCCAGGGGCTTCATGTCAAGTATCTCCCAGAATTAAATATTGTTTTCAAATTCAAGGGAACGCGCAACCAGCCAGATCGGTTGGGGAATATTAATTTTTGATAACTTACGGTTTAGCCGCTAGCGTTGTTCACAGACAGACGGACGTACGGACAGACATCTTACCTTCAATCGATTTTTCTGTCACAGGGACTCCAAAACATTGATTGTGGCTACACTACGTGACATAAGATTTTTTTCTAAATTTAGCAACTTGATTTATCCAGGGTTTCGTTACCAGAGCACGGTTTTGGTTTTCTAGTTTCTAATTTTAATTTTTGAGATATTGACTCAACATTGATTTTGTAAATGGTTGAGTGTATTTTTTCAACTATAATTCCAAAGAACTCAGAAAGACAAATACACTGATATGGGCATTGTTAATATTCCGAAAGAAACTAGAAAAAACTGCCTTCAGAAGATGTGCTTTCCGCGACAGCATTCCGGAAGGAAAATAAAGTCCATCTTTAGCTGGTGCTCCGCTCTCTAAATAGAAATCGAAATCGAAACTGCTTATTTTTAATGTAGGTCTATATTCGTTTTTCTTACATGAATTTCTTACTTAAACGCTCCTATGTATTTTTATTGGTAGCTACGAAAGCAAACTAATTCTTCAGGTAATAAAAGAACAAAAGGGTATAGCTGAATAAGATGGTGAAAAGTGCCTCAAAATGAAAAGACAATCGCCATGCTCACATGAAAGAGAATAGAAAATGCCGTATATACACCAAAAAACCAGCCTCCTAGGGCAATGTGTTGCAGAGATACAGAGATACAATGAGAAACGTGTTTTTCATGTTCTATTTATTTTCTCAGCTTCTATTGCATGTATTAGGCTGAAAAAATTGCAGACGGGAAAAATAGTTGAATTTGAATATATTTTTGTCAACCAATTTTGACGCCAAATTCATATAGAAATAAATAAATAAATTTTTGGAACTGATTTTCGGTTTGGTTTGGTTGGTTGTTTTTTTTTTTTGTGTTCCCGGGCGCGTCAACTGCTTTGGTCATTAGTCCCGTTAGTTTAGTGCATATTTTTTCTCGGGAGATGGTGGTGATCTTACTCCGCTGGATGGCGAGGACCGACGCCGAGCTACCGTCGCCGGCTAGTGGGGTTTCCCCCTAACCAGGACTCTCCCACCAGCAGGGCACCGCCCCAGCCGGGACAAGCTCTAAGTTCCCGACCGGTCTCCCGGAATATGTGATAGTGTGGTGCATGTTAGTGTGTGTGCGGGTGTGTGTAAGGGGAGTGGATAGGACAAGAAAGAGGAAGGACAGATCGCGTGCGGTCCATGGCCCGTTTGGTAGGGTACAGTTCCGGCATTCGCCTGGTGTTGATCGGAGAAACCATGGTACATTACATTTTGTCGCGAGTTTCAAATTTTAAAATAATAAAAATCACTATCATCCACATTGTTTAAAAATCTGAAAAAGTGTTATAGAATGTTACAAGATTCTAGGGGGAAAACTGAGACAGTACTCCAACGTTATCACGTCGAAAATCCATTTCAAACATTTTTTTAATATATAAATTTGCCGTCAAAATTTGTTGACAAAAGTACTCTCAAATTTAACTGTTTTTCTCCGTCTCTGCATTTTTTCAGCCTTATACATGCGATAGAAGCCGAGGAAAAATAAAACATGAAAAACACGTTTCTCGTTGTATCTCTGAAACTGATTGTCCTAAGAGGCTGATTTTTTGTGAATATACTGCATTTTTATTCTCTTTCTTATGGGCTAAGCGATTATAGAAGATAAATATATATTAACATCTTGAAGGAAAATCTCCATGTTAATGTAGTATTCCTCATAATCAAACTGTCCATTTCAAACTAGCAGAGCCTTCTGTTCGGCCAGGTCTGTCGGGGAATATTAATTATGGAGAAATTAGCTGAATGGGTTCGGCGCTAGCATGGACGGATGGACGGACTGACCGTCTGACGAACGAACCGCCCGACCGCCCGACTGACACACGGTTGGTGTTAATCAAGTATTCGATATTAAGTACCCACAAATTTTTGATAATGACTACATAACGTGTTAGGGGAAGTAATTTACTATATATAATTTACTACATACCCATGCGAGAATTCTCGCATATTAAATCCCACCCTTTTCCCTATCTTTTCACTTTCATATTAACGGGAAAAGTTGTTAACAAAACCTGTGTATTAGTTTAAACACACGTATACACACAGGTAAAAACTTTGATTTGCCCAACTTTTCTCGAATACATTTTGCTCCCTCCTTCCTGTGTCTTTTTTATTATATAATAATAATAATAATAATAATAATAATAATAATAATAATAATAATAATAATAATAATAATAATAATAATAATAATAATAATAATAGATATGCTGTCCCCGTGGCACACACGGTTGCGGCAGCCGTCTATGCTGAGGAGGCTGCAGGTTCGAATCCTGCATAGGCATGGATGTATTTGTAACTGAAGAGCTCAGTAAAAAAGGAGCTATTCCACATTGACCTAGTTCGTCGTATTGAGAGATTTACTAGAACTTTCATAATATAACTCAGTACATTTTTAAACTTTTTAACTCAGTAAATTTGCATATTCGTCCATACGGAATTAAAATAACATATTACACTAATAGAATAATATTTGAAGTTATATCTAATGCATAATAACTTAATTTCACTAAAAATGTGGGATAGTCCTCTTTCTACTGAGCCTTTTAATTGTCCATTCATCGTTCATCATTATCCTATCACTTCATAATTCGTAACTCAAGATTAACAACATTATTTACTCAATGGATAAGCTGAAAAAACTGATCCTCATAATAAATAAAAACATGTTAATCTCTCCGGAATAAATATGACCGGGCCTCGGAGGATAACGTATAGCGTGGTCCTAGATGGCCGAAAATTGCATTAAAAACAATATATGCAATGCGTTGCCACCGTGTTTAATTTTCAAGGTGTCAGTTGTTTAATTTCATTTTCTTTGATACACTTCAAAAGCATTGGTTCTTCCAATAAGTCAGGATTCCTGAGAAAGTTGTTTCCATGATTACTGCTTGACTCATTAACGGAGAATCCGATCTATCTGTAGTAGTCGTGCGCGTGCCTTTAAAGGCCCGCCACAAGGGCGCAACGAAGAGACGGCAGCGCCCACGGAAAATGCGGACGGTGCCCGAGAGAGGTCGACACAGTCGGAGCCGGGACAGCCGTCTCGCTCTAGTCGGCACTCCCGGGCACGCCACCGCCTCTACGGCCGGGCTCGTCGGCGGACCTTTAGCCCGGAGAAGGTATTTTTTTTACGTAAAAAAAACCAGTTAAAAACTGCGTATGACGTGCTATGGGGAAAAATGAATTGTGTGCACATTTTCAAAATTCTGTGATCCCTACACTAAGTCATATACTACTTAAATTTTGAATTTTTGAAAGGGAGAAAAAAAAACAAAAAACTCCCATGTAATAAAATCTATTTTCATAAATAAGCAATAAATTTTGATTTTTGAAAGGGAGAAAAAAACAACAACAAAAAACTCCCATGTAATAAAATCTATTTTCAAGGATAAATAAGCAATACATTTTGGCTCTTATTACTTCCTGCCGCGACAACATGGAAACGATAATTTGAATAATTGTATTTCCCACTGAATTCTAGAAGACGTGCACAGAAAATGAAGTTACATTTATGTCCAGAAGCAAAACAAGGGGCCATCTCAGCATTTGCTCAATGGATCAGGGAAACTGGACAAAAAACCTGATCGAGATGGGAGTCATTGACCCGGAAGCTGTAGTACAATAGTTGTTACAGGTTGTTTATAAAACTGCCTCCTTCGGGAGTGTATAAAACTGCCTCCTTCAGGAGCGACAGGAAGTTCGAGCTGTCCCGGTGAAGAGCGACCAATTACTGTGAAAGTGGTTTGGGATTCTCACTTACGACGACGAGGCGCTACGATACAACGAGGTTTTCTTCTGGACACTGGTGATCTGGCGCGTTCCTGGTACACCTGCTAGCTATCGTGTTAACTGAGCTTGTCCATGGTTTACTCTCTGTGTATTACATCGGTGAATAGAAAACCATTTTATGAACTTGGCTTTTTTGGGTCATAACACTATCCTTTCATCATTTACTTTCCAAATTCAAATAAACAATACAAAAGCTCGTGTAAATGAGTAGGCATATCGATTCTTTTCCACCCCATTATTACTAAAGAGTTCCGAGGTTTAGAGTCCCAGGATTGTCGACACTAGTGGTAGGAATTTAGATACTAGTTTGTCAGCTAGATCGAATTCAGCCGCTGTCTGGAGGAGAATTCGAACGGCTGGCAGCTCTGATCGGTAGTTTTCTGTGGTTTCTCCGATCAACACCAGGCGAATGCCGGAGCAGAGCCCTAACAAACGAATCACGGACCGCACGATCTTTCCTTCTTCCTTGTCCTTTCCTCAGCCCTTACTTACGCACACCTACACTTACATGCACTGCCACTACTACTTATGTCGGGAGACTAGCTTAGAACTTGTCTGGCTGAGGAGGTGCCCCATGCACTGATTGGAGATCCCTGGTTGACGGAAAATCTCCGCAAGCCGACGATAGGTCGGCGGCAGATCTCGCCATCCAACAGGGGAAGATCGCCACGCGCAATTAAAACCTACCCTACATCTATGGAACTAATGACCTTAGAAGTTGCCGCGCTCGGAATCACCAACCACCGTGCACTTAGTGGGCCTCAGAGGCCTGGCGGTTTTTCTTATTGCTGTAAATATTTTCCCGTTCACATTTCATGTGTGTTCTTTTTTGATACCCTCTGTCGTTATGTTTATTTTTCTATGACAAAGGACGGTACAGAAAGCCATGAGATTTTTCCATATTTTTCAATTTTTCTGCAGGTAGTCGGGCTTTCGACTTAGTGGGCCTCTGAGGCCCGGTAGTCTATTTCCCCTAAAGGCTCTTTGAAACCGCAAGAAGCACTTTTGTTTTGTTGGAATTTATACACAATAATTCCAGACTTATTTGTTTACTTGTCTTACGCAAGTAACACAAATTACGACCACATAAATGAGGAATAAAACTTGTTTGGTGCGGTGATTCAGCGAATGAATTTTCACTTCGTGATAAAATATTCTATGGAAAAAGGAAATATGAACCTGTTGCAAAAGATTTGGCAGTATAAACAATAATAAAGAGAGGATCGGCAAAGGTGGCTCAGGACCTCAACTAATGTCAGTGCAGTGCCTTGACCGGAGGTCCCAGGTCTGTGTCTCGACGGCGACAGGATTTTAGACACCAGCTACATTGCTAGGTCGAATTCAGTCGCTGTCTGGAGGAGAATTCTAGCGACCCGCTACTCTGATCGGTAGTTTTCTGTGGTTTCTGTGATCAACACCAGATGAATGCCGGAGCAGTACTCTCACAAACGGGCCACAGATCGCGCGCGATCTTTACTTCCTGTTTCTTGTCCTATCCTCACTCCTTACTCTCATATGCACTGCACTGCCGCTAATGTCGGGAGCTTAGAGATGGTCCCGGCAAGGGTCATGCCACGCTAGTGAGAGATATCTGGTTGGGAAAAAATCTCCGTGAACCGACTTACCTCGGCGCTGGATCTCACCAGACGGGGGGAGATCACAACCACCTCCCGCGATAAAACATGCACTATATTTACAGAAATAATTATCTTAGTAGTTGACGCTCCCGGAATTACTAATCAATTAATCAATCAATGAATCAATAATAAATAAATTGGTGCAGCCATTATTCATTGGAAGTTATAACACATAACACAACTGATTTTTTTTTCGTCCGCAGACCTGGTCGAATTTCTAAGAGACAAGAAACTAACATTTCTGGATAGATTGTAAGCTAACTAGTGAGAAATATTTTCAAATATGCGAGTTTATAATAATAGAGAATCATTTTCTAGTATTTTTGAACGTCACGTAACTCTTATAATTATTGTGTCATACAAGTATAAAAAGAGCAAAATCATTTATCTTCCTAGCACAATGCATCAGGACCTAAAATGTCATGACGAAAACTAAATTATTCTTGCATATAGCAAACGAAAGGTTGGAGTTGTCCTCATGAATCAATTTGGTCGATGACTACACACCTCGTCGATGTTCAATGAGGTTATTTATTTTTTTATTTATTTTTATTTATTTTATTTTACGTCAACGTCATTTATTTTATTTTACGTTTTATAACATGTTTGGTGTTGTTGCTTTGAATGCATACATAATATTCACATACATGTTTCAAGTCTCTCATCATATTGCTAATGAGAAAGGGCATAATTTGAAGTTTCTGGCAAAATAATTACGTCGTATTAATATGTAAAGAGTGAGAAACCCTAACATCCCCAAATAATTCTAAATGCTCTTCGTGCCTTCGGAATACATAGGAACACAACCGAAAAGGTCAGAGAGACCGTCTCCAAAGAAAGGAAGAGGTAAGACTAATATTTCCAAATGTCAGTACAATGGTAAAATTATTATAAGTAATTTTTCTAACGTCAATATTTTCGTTCTGCGTACTTATGCCTCTAGAAAAAAGACAGGAAAACAAAGTCACCGAGCTTCATGTACAAAAATAGTTTCCCAAGAACATTCAAAACACATTATTCTACGCTATTATTGCAAATTAAATGTTTCAATTTTTTATTATGTTTAAATATTTTATCGATCACATGCATCTTTTAACTTCTGTTAACACGCAACCCTGTAGATTTGTTAAGCGCACTACCTGCAGGTTAAGAAATTTAACATCCTTAGCAACGTAAACAACCATCGATTTATTCAAGTCAAATGTTTGTAAAGGAAAAACATTGTGATGTACTACAAAAAAATCAAATTCAAATAATTCAGATGTAATTCACATTGGTTTGGGGAATTATTATTTTGAATTGTAACATTATTAATAGTACAATTAGAAAAACGTAAATTAGGTAAATTAACCTCATGTTCCTCACATTTCACCAAATGAAACTCTACTCCGGTAATCATATTTATTAATGAGGTGAAGATGTTGCCGCTGGAAGTCAACGAGCCAATATCCTAAACGAACGTCGCTTCTTTAAGTACATTTAGGTTTAGGAGAATTATTGGATCCATCTTTCTCGAATATTGTTTTGTATAGATATATCGCAAGCAACTCCCCACAATATCGTACTAACGTGCCGCAGCCACAGAATTAATGTGTTTACTATCGCAGTAATGTAAATTTTCGCATAATCTGTGAGATTTTATGGTGATCGAAAAAATGCTGAACATACCTAGAAATGTTGTGAGTGTTATTACTGCCTCTCCCAAATTTAAAATCTCGGCTCCGCTACGCTCCGCCTCGATTTTTAACTTTTGGCCTCGGCAATAAAAACGCTCATAACATTTCTAGGTACGTTAATAGCCATAACATACAAGTTCATCTAATAACATTTAATACTTCTTCATTGCAGCCCCAAAATCAGTGATTCACTCCGGGCCTCTGAGGTACACTAAATGGAAAGTCGCAAACTCCGAGCTCTGTGCATCGAAGGATAAGGAATGGTTCTGATAATAAAAGTCCTAAAACATGAAACGGTAACTTCTTGCCTAAACAAAGATAGAGAAAACAAGCTTCTCTTAGGTCCATCGATGATCCTTATTGGTGTGCAATTGTTAAAGAGGGTCAGAAAGCTATGACACTCAATAAGACCAAGTGTGTTTTCTTTCATTTGCATCCGTAACTCGCTATAACTTTGCCATTATTCATTAAAGGCCAGATGATTCTTGCTTTTCCTAGATACTACGTCACAGATTGTGGCGGTCCAGACCTGCCTCCTCTTAATGAACCGAATTTAGTTTCTGCGCATGCGCTCTAGGCATGGAACTCGGTCGCACACCTTTCAGATATTCAGTTGATTCAGTTAAAATCACGATTAGGTGCATTCCAGACGAGAATAAATATACCTAACCAAAGTTAAATATTTTAGTTTTAGTCCTATGTTTAGCAAAATACAATGATTAGGCCTTAATGCAAAGATGTAAACTACGTTCGTAGCCAATTAGTAAAATTATCCTTTCTCTACTCTATATAAAGACGTACTAGGTAATTAATAACTATTGAAAGATTGAACTAATCGATCTCATTTTTCGCTCTGATTTCAACCAATTTTAAGAAAATGAACCCAGATTCTATCGAAGCAACATGTGTAACTACATATTCCGCATTTGAAATTTATTGTTTTCGGGGAAAATTTCAAGCCGGTGACCGCGCTCTTAGAGTGGTACGGACCCCATAGGTCCGAACAAATCCTCTGGAATATTTACAGAAATATTTCAAAAGATGTTTTTCCTTAATAAAGTATATTTCAAATACTATTTATTTCGAATATTAAACAATGAAATTTTGTTAAATGTTTGGATAATATTTCAATTAATAATGTGACCTTCATTTGCTCTAACACCGAAGTCATCAGCTTTAACTTCGATTCTTCCCCGTCAGAGGGGATCAATATTTTATCGTTTCTAACTCTCATAAGTCCTCTAATTCTCTGTGATGGATCGCAGACTCGGGTTTACCATTCTTTCTCGGCGATAAATAACAATTTACGATGTTAAAGGTTAAGAACTGGCAGCAGCGATCGTAATTGAGCGAAGACGCGGCTTCTTAGAAAAACAAGATGGCGGCGCCGGCGCAGAGCTTGCCAGTGCGCCAATGCGCAGAAAGTTGCGCGTGGGACCGAGGCGGGAAGGTGGTGCGGGCGGCAAGGAGCGGCGCCCGGCCGCGGCTCCGCTTCAGTGTTGGGAGGGTCATGAGAGCAGACAGGCGACTTCACAAAATCGTAGGCGCCAGTGAGAAATGTATCAGCATGACCGCCACACACATGGTAAGTGCGTTACATTGCTTTCCAACTTGCTCCTTTCTAGCTTTTATTCACACATTCACGGCAATGTTAAGTTATCGCAATATCGTTGAACATTTGTAAGGAAAGCCATGCCGCTATCGAAATGTTCTACATGCCGGCGTGGGGTATGTTAATGAAATAAATGCATGTTTTTGTGTTTCAGTGTATCGCAGTGCACGAAAAGTGTTGTCCATGAACGTTAATAAAACAAAACGTCCTGATGATTATATATATCACAATGAAATGGAGTTTCATACCATGTGATATAACGTTCTTTAAAAAATATTTAGACATATTTTCTTTAAGGGTTTTTGAATTCTGCTCAGTAAGTCGGAGATGTTACATGAAATGAAAAAGAGCACCCCTTTCTTGTACGGATGCTCATTTGTATTAATATTTTATTTCAAAATTATAACATAGAGAACGAACTTCATTCCTTTAAGAGTATCTTATTAATTGCGATCATTGTCTTAAAATTTATAAATGTAGGTGAATAGTTTTAAAAGTTTCGAGTGTTTCGTGTTATACAGACATAACCTCAGGAGAAATAGGATAGGAGGTTAGTAATTGAATCTCATTCGTCTAACCATTAAACATATATAATTCTTTTGAGTTGAAATAAATCTTTGAAAATAGCTTACTAAATGTGAGAATTTATTCATTATTCTTTGAAATATAATTAGTTCTGTGTCTATTCACACCCATGTTGGTCTGAACGCATGGGCGCGATACGCAATCGTATTATCGACCGGTATGTTTTGCTTCGACGGCGGCTATCTTTAAGCAGCCAGCGCCGCCCCGCGCCGTCCTCGGGCGCATGTGATCGTCATTTGTTTTTATACAGACTTTGTTATTGCTCGCGTCTTTCAAATGCGCTAGCCCTCCGTACATTCATGTAAGTAAGGCTGCAAGGAGTGCAACACTTCAGTTGGTGTCAGTTTCAGATACAGTAACATATGTTGGAACCCGTTCACTATGCTTTTATAGCTATCTTTAAATATTGCTGAGGATATGGTTACACATTGGAGTTTGTAAAATACTAGCATGCACTTATAAAACATTAGAGGCAAATTTAAACATATTTATTAATTTATACGTATAAAGTAACAAAAAAATGTTGCTTACGTGATTTGTTTCAATTCAATATATTGAACGTTGACTAACTAATCAATATGACACATCGGTAAATAATTAATAAAAGTAATTATAAGTAAGTTAGCGTTTCTAAACCAACTTCATTCCTTTACTGTCATAACCCAAGTCCGTTATTATAAGTTACATAACCGGCCTTTTTACCTGTTAGCAAACATTTTGGGTGCTAACGTAGGTAAAAAGTGAAACAAAAGATCCCTATTGTGCATTTAGAATTTGATGTTCATAAAAAATGAATACTTAAAAGTAAATTTTAGTTTTGAATGTTTTTGTTGAGGGTTTGAAAACAAGTTTTTCATTTGATGAATATCATAAAATCTTGAAAAATCTTCATTGAAATTTTCTTGATTCAAAGCCTGACATTTTTTGCTTGAACTCAGGAATTTAATTTTGCAACATTTCAAATACATATGCTTCAAAATATGGTCTATAAGTATCTTCTATTAAGTAAGATATTCCAAAGAACGTTTCTAATTTCCGAAATTAAGTTTCTCCTGATGTATAGAGTATTAATGTGATTCCATACGCCGATAATAATGTATCTTCTCAAAACTGGTAATAGTACTATGTACATCACCTCTGTGTTTTGAAAAAAGAAAAAAAGCTTCCGACATAAAACTGAAGGTTTGTTAAAAGTATAGATATCTCAAAAGAACGTGCATTATGTTTTATTTCCATTTGTCTAGGCAACCCGCGAAACACATATGTATCACACGACACATAATCGGTCAACTCTGTCGAAACTGGTTTGAGTTTCAGTGAATATGACAAACATCCAAAACATTTCTTATAAGTTAAATTCCTGAAATACATGAGATATTGAAACTATTTTTCTACCTCTATATTATCATTCTCATATTAAATTATTACAACTCGTTTTCTAAAGAAATTCATTATGACGGAGCTTTTTTGTAGGACAGATTTTACACGAATCCCAGCGTGGTTTGCAAATTGAGCTTTGATTCGAAATTAATCATTAGCCACCGTTCTATTAAAGGGGTAGATACAAGTAGGTTTTACTAAGTACAAAAAATGCATTCAAAAATTAACAACTTTCATGTACATTTATTGCCATGTACATGAAAGTTCCACGTCAATAACTGGATTTGTTTTTGAATTATGAAGTAATACCTTTACTTTTTCACCGGTGAAATCCATTACTATCACACGTTACCTTTAAACCCCATTTTCTCAAAATATTCTTTTATGAATTGGTTTGAATGGTAACTTTCGAATTAATGCGTGGATTTGTTTCTATTTTTCAGAAATTAGTTTGTCGGTCAATATTTTCAGTATGAATAAAATAAAATAGTTTAGCATCATTGGTTTCTTGATGATGATTTTTTATTAAAAACAGTAATTAGTGATCTCCCGTTAATTATGAAGGATAAAACTGTTAAGAATTTATTGGTTATGTCATTCTGCGGGTTCATTTTGTACTCATGACATTACTCAATTGTTTTCAATTAAGAAAATAAAAAAAAATATCACGGGCGGTTTTATTAGTTTACAAATAGGCTTACGTATATGCTTACTTTACAAATTACGACATGTAGGAACTCCTGACTATTTATTCAAATAACTCACAGTGTCATCTGAAATCGCTCTTTATCAGTCAAATTAAACAATTACATTTCTCCTCCTTCAATAATCTTCGCAGGGATCCCTCAAGGGTCCCCGCTCTCTCCCACTTTGTTTAAAACATTCACTTCAGATATACCCGTTCGAGACCAACACACGACGGCGCTATGTGCTGACGGCACAGACATCCAAACAGCGGACTCACAGCTTTCCTCCGCCATACATCACATGCAAGACACACTACATATTTTTCAGAATTGGGCATCTTCATGGAGACTTAAACCAAACCCGTCCAAATGCGAAGTTCAAATATTCACTCTTCGACGCATCAACAATCCCACTCTCATATATATTAATAATCATAACGTTCCTTGGAATCCTCCAAATAAACCGACAAAATATCTAGGAGTGCTTATTGACACCAGACTA
The DNA here is from genome assembly GCA_964035755.1 of Teleogryllus oceanicus. Classification (NCBI taxonomy): domain Eukaryota; kingdom Metazoa; phylum Arthropoda; class Insecta; order Orthoptera; family Gryllidae; genus Teleogryllus; species Teleogryllus oceanicus. The sequence continues at coordinate 10,378,443 of CAXIVR010000002.1, forward strand.
ACTTGAAAACCGCACATTTTAAATAAATGTAATAAGGCAGATGCCGCACTTTTCAAATTGATAAATTTAAACCGACCTAAAGAGAAACGCATGATATCCCAAACTTACTTTCTGTAACTTTATTCTTCCTGTGAATGAAACCTATACCCCTATTTTTCCATGTTCATCGCATTCAATAACTATTGATTGTTGAGGTCTTCAGTGGGAGTATCCTCGCTCTCCTGTTTGAAACTATTCACGTCTTCGGGTGCTAAGTTCCAGTTCTATTTACTCTTATACAGCACTTGCCTCGTTGTATGAGAAAGCGTAAAATAAAAAATAATAAAAACAGTTCCTACATATTTTCAATTGCAGTGCAGTTTCAGTTCATAAATAATCACACTTGATAGTTATACATTTTCATCGCATCATCAGCGAAGAGCTTACTGTGTTCAGAAAATTAAACAAAACGTATCAATTAATATTAAGAAGCATGTTGTGTTACTATGTTAAAACTGATTGAATGAACAATACACATATAAATTGAGGAATGTAGACAATTATTCTCCGAAATTTGAGTTGTGACATTATTTAATATATTTTCAGTTATTAAATTATAGTTCATATCTATTGACTTTTCTTCTAAACGAAAGAATCTATAATTAGGCTTCAAAAGACTGAAATACGGCGACTGGTTGTAGTAACCAACTCCCCTACAATAACAATGCTTTGATCCCCAACTACATGTGCACAGGGGACAAGAAAGCTTTGAAGGAAACCCAACTAGAGAAGCCGTGGTTACCTGGTATTGAAATGGCGTCCGTACAAATTCCTCCTTGCAGTTTGCGTCACGAAAACTCTTCAGACGTCTTTCAGCGGTTGCTAATTCTTGGAAAACAAACCAAGGTGGAAGCCAATCGACAGTTGCCAACGAACCTCTCTTTTCCTTGCAACATTAAATTGCGCGTAGTCAAGGCGCCGGCTGACTCACGCAAGGTACACCGAGCCGAAAAGCAAGAAGACCGTGTCTAGTCTCGAAATATCTACATTTTCGGATAGCATGAAAAAATGAGTACTCTTTGAGATTAAACGTTTTATCTTTTAGTAATGATGTGTTGTCATCTGCCATTTTACGCCGTTTATGGAATGATAATAGAAAACGTCTTTTATAAATGTTAATGAACGATATTAATACAAGAGACATTGGAACATCTTTTACCATGAAAACAAAAAATCTAACAATTTATTTGATTAAAACGATAAAATTAATTTCAAAATTTATTTAATTTTTTTACTCGACTTATATCTTTATATTTGAAATCGCCGTTTTGGCATCTCCAAAAGCCTGCAGTCTAAAAGTGGGATGTTTTGCACATATGCTTGAAATTATTATAAAAATTACTGTAAAACAGTAAAGGGTTCAAAGCATTTGAATTAAACTAGAAGATACAAAATTTGAAACATACTAGGTTACTATGCCTTTGTGTTTATTTGTTGACATAATTTGGTGGTATCTGTAATATTAATGAATTTACTGGTAAAACGGCTTATCGAAAAACACTTAGACCAGGCGGGCTGTGTTACTAAATGTTTGAAATCAAAGTTATTAGTTGTACCAAGTTTCAACCAAACGAAAGAGGATGAGAAAAGAGTACTTCTTGGTAGACGACGTTTAGCGTAGACAATGGTAAGTGAAACTATTAGTTGTAACGTTGAGATATATGTACCGAGCGACAGATGGTAGGCAACAGTAGATTATTCAGCAAGCGCGAGGAAAAGGACAATTGAAGGTGTAAACCATGCAAGTCAAGGTCGTGAGCAACGTAGTAGCAAGCTTAGTAGATTTGGCGGGCACTGCAACTAGAGCAACAGGCGCGAAAGTTTCAATGGAAGATGTACAAATTGCTCCGAATTGGGCGTACATCACTAGACACCTAATCCTCTTTTGGAAAAGTCATTTGAGAATTATTTCCCCGAGTTTAGCTTCATAAGTTCCATTTCCTCTCCTGAAGCAAAAAAAGAATCCATTAAAATATAATAATACATCAGTCAGATTTAAAAGTATCAATTGGAGAAAAAATTAAACATTTGAATCAAAAGTATCTTGATTTTGTTATAGGTTTTTTTTCTACTCCCATTGTATAATTCTGTCATTTAATGGCTGCAACCCGTTGCATAATGATACTCATTGCGATAAAAATTTCATTATGGTACAGGTTCTTGACCAATCATAGAGAAGGTAACAACCAAGTATTGACACTTCATTAATAATTGAGAATCGTTATAATAAATGTATTGTTCTATTGTGTACATTAAAATTACATTTAATATTATATTGTGTTTGTCAATTTTAATTTATTTTATTATCAGTAATTTTTACGTTGAATGTTATTTAAAATAAATTGGATTGTAATTTCACTTTGATCCTTCTTGACTAGCGCAGTGGTGTGGTAGAAGAAACATTTGACTGATGTTAAGATCAGAATGCATGTTATTTTGTGTTAAATGTTGCTGCCGTGTGTTTGTCCTTAAAATCCAGCCAATTATTTTGTTTGAAATCTCTAGTGAATCAGAGGATGAGTTGGCACCTCCAAAAATTTGAGAAAAAGCGAAAATGGTGACTTCGGAACTATTGCCGCAACTTTTGTTTTGTCTCGCAGGCTGGTAACCAAAGCCACCGGCGGCAGGTAGGGTAGCTGTCTGATTCTGAAACTCACATTCCAGCGGAGAGGGAAAACAGCCATTTCCTGGGATGTAGCATGTATTCCACGCAGGGGACAAAGCAGTTGAATTGCCCGGAAACGAAATAAAATCAATCAATGAATCAGTCTAAGATTTCCCTGAGGCAACCGAGAGACATTGGCTAGTGATACTGAACGCGTCAACAGCTAGGGTCATTAGTCCCGTAAGTGCCGTGCATGATTTTTATCGCGGGAGGTGACAGTGATCTTTGATCTTTGACCGATGGCGAGGTTCGACGCCTCCTTAGAGAGGCAAGCGGGGTTTTCCTTTACCAGGTATTTCCCACCAGTGAGGCACCGACCCAGCCGGGGCAAGCTCTAAGCCCCGGTTGGTCTCCCGACATGTGTGGCAGTGTAGTGGTAGTACAAATGTATGTAAAGGGGAGGATAAGAAGAGGAAGGAAAGATCGCGCGCGGTCCGTAGCCCGTTTGTTAAGGTACCGCCCCGGCGTTCGCCAGCTGTTGATTCGAGAAACCACCGAAATATACCGATCAGAACTAGAATTCTCCTCCAGACAGCGACTGAACTGGAACTACGTAGCATTCTGCCACCGTCGAAACTCGGACCCTATGATGCAGTGACATCGATTGATGGTTTGAGCCACCTACGCCGATAGGTGCGAGACAGAGCAGGGCAAGCGGGCCAGAGCGGAGATTTTATTTATCGTATAGGGAGTCTGTCCTTAGGCAGTTGTTCCGCGCCCGTGTTTTTAACCCAGGCTTCCTTGTAAGCCTACCCCGTCTGAGACCTTCATCGAGCAGGCGCACTTCGCGGACGGGCCTCTAAATGCGCCTGGGATTTGACTCTCACTTTTTCCGGCAGATCTTGGTCCTAGTTAACTATATCCGAACTGTCTGGTTGGGAGAAAGTGAGATCTCGTTAGGGCGGGATGTTGTCGGAGGGATTTAATTTTGCCCGGCATCCGCCAGGGTTCTTTTACATGCCACAAGCGTGACATGGCTCCTGTGGGTTTCCCTGAGCGGGAAGGAGGGGTCGAGGCGGGCGCGGGCGTGGCTGGGCCGGGAAGCGGGCGGCGCCGGGTCGGCAGCGACAGACGCCGGCCACTTGCGCTCGACGGCGCGCGTCTGGGCGGGGCGGGACGCCGCGACCTTGGCGCAGACGAGGCCCGCCCCCGCCCCCGCCCCGCCCGCCCTGGAATGGCCTCCGATTCGCGGCTGAGTACGGCTGCACCGACAGCGACACTCGAAGTGCACCGCTCTCGGCTCCTTCGCCATTGATTTGTGATTGTTTGAGTGATTAGTGATTCCGGGCGCGTCAACGGCTTAGATCATTATTCCCGTAATTGTAGTGCATGCTCTTTCCGCGGGAGGCGACGGTGATCGGCCCTCACTGGATGGTGAGATCCGGCACCGACTTTCCTGTTGGCTAGCGGGGTTTTCCCCAACCAGATACTTTGACTCGCGGAGCAACACCCCATCAGGGACAAAATCTAAGCACCTGACCGGTCTCCCGACACGTGTGTTAGTGTGGTGAATCTAATGTAGGTAAGGGTAAAGGGTGAGGGTAGGACAAGGAAGGGAAAGGAAAAATCGTGCGTGGTCCGTAGCCCGTTTGTTAGGCAACTGCTCCGGCGTTCGCCTGGTGTTGATCGGAGAAATCATGAAAAATTCTGATCAAAGGAGCCGGTCGCTAGAATTCTCGTCTAGAGAGCGATTGAAGTCGACCTAACTGTTTAGGTAGTGACGAAACTCAAACTTAGCCACCGACGAGACTCAAACCTAGAATTTTCCAGGCAGGGGCGCTGCATTGACATCAGTTGATGCTCTGAGCCACCTCTCCCGATCTCCTCTGCGAGGGGCATGAGAGCTGCTCCCGATCGATCGACCACCCACTTCGTTTCTTTCATTGTGAAATAATAGTGAAGCATTGAGAAACGCATCTGTGATTGTATTTGATTAAAAAATCTCGCAAACCGGAAGTATTGATACGTTCAACTATATCTCGTGTCATTTCAAGTGAAGTGACTTTTCTGGTGTCTCAATCAGTTGCGTAGCTTACAGGTAACGACGTTGCCTCTAATATTGTTGACCGTAATGTTCTAGGGTTCGATTTCTGAGCTAGAGGGGTTTTGACATTAGCTTCATAGTATTAAATTCAACGACTGTCTAGATGAAAGTTCACTCGGCCAACTGCCCTGATTGGTAGTTTTCCGATCAATTCCAGGTGAATAGAGGAGCGGTACACTAACAAACGGGTCACGAACCGGGCGCGATCTTCCTTTTTCGTTGCTATCCCTTCTGTTCCATTACATACACACACTTACATTACATACACTACACTGCCATACATGTCGGTGAACTAAACGGGATCTTAAAATGTGTCTCGATTGGGGAGGTGCTCCGCTGGAGGAAATAACAGGAGGAGGGAAAGCCCGAGCGACGACTTGTATGATTTCAGGTTTTTGCGGAAGAGAAACACTACTACCTTCCGTGATATAACATGAGCTACATTTATGGATTTGTCACATAAAGAAATGCCACAAAAAGAAATAAACTGGAAATTTATGTGATGGACGCCATGGGTATAAGCTGCTATATGTCATGTACGCCGCTGAGGGCGCAGCGCAGACGGTCCCTTGAACATTCCGGTCAACAACATTAGAGGCAACGACGTTGTCTCTAAGCTACGCATTCGATTGAGACACCAGAAAAGTCACTTCATTTGAAAGGACAAATTACGCTAGATATAGTTGAAAGTATCAATGCTTTCTGTTTGCGAGATGTTTAAATCAAATACAATTACGGATACGTTTCTCATTGCTTCACTATTATTCCACAACGAAAGAAACGAAGTGGGTGTTCGATCGATCCGGAGCAGCTGCCATGCCCCTCGCGGAGGAGACCGGGAGAAGTGGCTCAGGGCATCAACTGATGTCAATGCAGTGCCTCTGACCGGGAGGTCCTAGGTTCGAGTCCCGACGGCGGCAGGATTTTTGTCACTAGCTAAACACCTAGGTCGAATTCAGTCGCTGTCTGGACGAGAATTCTAGCGACTCGCTTGAAATAAATAAACAAACAAATAAATAAATGTCTTTATTCGTGGCGAGGCTCAGGCCATTTAGCCTGCTCTTCCGCCTGACCATTTTCAGAATTTATACTACAATAGTACATAATAAAGGAAGTCATTCAATGAAAAATACGCACGCAATTTGAATGAAGATTTTCACATGGATGACAGGAATGAAAGCGAGGGAGGACGAGCTTCATAGGAAATCGGGAAAGAATCGGGATGAATGAAACGGTAGAGAGAAAGGAAAGAAAAAAAGAAAAGGAGAAAAAGAATCAGTGAAATGTTAATAAGTTCTGTTAATTGGTTCATGAGGTTTTGAAGAAGCTAAAATTGCGTACGTATTTTTGAATTACCCCTAGAAAAACTAGAAAGGGAGGGAATCTCGTCAGCATACAAACGAAGACACATCAAGTCAAAAATTCAAGCCTTGAGAGAAACTGAAAACATTGAGAGATATGCTAAATGATTTTGCGTATATTTCATAATATTAACAATAATAATAATTATTATTATTATTATTAAATAATAATAATTATTATTATTATTAAAAAAAAATTTTTTTTAAATAATAATAATTATTATTATTAAATGATAAAGTGTCGTAAAATTACTTGGTTCTTAAATAAAGTTAAAAAATAAAAAATAAAAATTAAAAACGTGGATATTGTGTAAATAATTTCAGTGCACACAAAATACAAAGAAAAAAAACGAAACTATTTTGAATTTAATATTATGTCTAAATGTACGGCGCAGTTTGTAAGATATGAAGAACTAAAACAGAAATATTGCAAATTAGTGAAACACATGTAGACAAAATTAATAGCATATCATTATAATATTTTGAATACATACAAATATGAGCAAATGATCATGCATAATCACACAACAAAGGTACGCATACATCTGCGTACTGCAATAAAAGGGACGTATGAGATGAAAGTTTGTTCTTCATATGTTATTAAAAAATGATTGAAAGATTGTACGAGTAGATTACAGAGACATACAGCTAGGTTATGGATTTGTAATTTTTTGAATATAATGATAAATGTAAAAGTAGATAGGAGTAGGAATGATATTTTTGTGTGCCGAAAGATTAGTTTACTTTATAAAGCTAAATAGTTAGATAATAGTATGAAAATTGGAGGGAAGGGAGAATGAAGTAACCTAGGATGAAAACTAAGAGAGAACAAGAACACAAAAGAAAGAGCAAGGATTTTAGCTATCCGTAGAGAGAGATGGGGAGAGTGATAGGGAGGGGGAGGGAGAGAGAGAGACAGAGAGAGATATGAGAAGGCGTTAAGAATGACATGGAAGTATTTATTTAAGAAATGGGGCAGAAATTTGTACGATAGGTGGGATAAGAATAAATATGAGATACATCACAGTGCTGACGTAGTGAGGCGTCCACCCAGATCTAATTTTTGGCGAGCAGTGGGACTATTGTTATGTATTATTTTCATGGATCCAGTTAGTGACTTCTTTTTTAAACTTGTGAAATGTACTGCAATTTTTTATAGTAGACGGGAGATTGTTCCAAGCACGGATGGCAGTGACAGAATGATTTGCTAAACGCAGTGGTATTGTGATGCGGAATACAAATAAGGCGTGACGCTCGAGCACGATGTAGCTTCATAACCTGAAATCGTTGTGATAGGATGGTATGATGTGTGCTGTTTAAAATCTTGTAAAGGAGGAGAAGGCAGTGAAGTAAACGTCTTTTATCAACGGTAAGAATTTTAGAATGGGCATAAAAGGTTGAAATATGATTGTATTTTTGAAGGTCGAAAATAAGACGAATACATGTATTTTGAGCTACTTGTATCTTACGTTGCTGTTTTAGTTTTATGTCAGTTAGTAGGAAATCGCAGTAATCAAAATGGGACATAAGAAGGGATGTTACGAGGGTCTGACCAGTTTTTATAGGTAAAAATGTACGCATGCGTTTTAGAACATACAGGGTCGCGAAGACTTTTTGACAGATTTTATTAATTTGAACATTCCAGTTAAGAGTATGATCCATATACATACCTAAATTTCTCACGTCTTTACACCACGGTAGGGGAGTTCCATTTATGCACATGTCAGAGAGAGCGGAGATTAATAACTTTTTTAAGGAGTTTCTGGGGGTTTAGCAGTAGCCCCAATGATGATGACCAAGAGGACAGACTGTGAAGGTCTTCGTTGATTTTTTGAGCAAGTTCAAAAACGCGAGAGGAGGGTCCGCTAATATACAATTGGAGATCATCAGCGTACATGTGATGACGACAATTTTTTTATTGATTTGTCTATATCATTTACATAAATTTGGAAAGCAAGAGGTCCTAACACTGAGCCCTGTGCGACGCCGCGTGCGAGTGGCAAGATACCAGACACATTGTCACCGTACACAACTTTTTGTTGCCGCTCCGATAGATAGCTGGAGAACCATTTGAGTGTGGATAAGGCACATTCAATGTTTTTCAACTTTGCTAACAAAATATCGTGGTCGACCGAGTCGAATGCTTTACTAAAATCGAGAAGGACGAGAATTGTGATTTTACCGCTGTCCATTGCTTTTCTGGCGTCTTCAATAACACTAACAAGCGCAGTTCCTGTGCTTTTACCGGGTTTAAAACCTGACTGGTTTGTATTTAAAATACTGATATTATGAAGGTCATGTTTGATCTGCTCCCTGGCGATCGTTTCAAGGAGTTTTGAGATTGTAGGTAAGATACAAATTGGGCGGTAATCAACTGGCGTCGTAGGATTGGCGCTTTTAGGAAGTGGACGGACAAGCGCTGTCTTCCACGTCGATGGAAATTCGCCGCTCATTAGTGAGAAATTAATTATGTCCACTATTGCAGGGAATGCTACTTCGGCTCCAAGCTTCAGCAACTTTGCATTGATTTCGTCAGAGCCAGATGCGTTTGATTTAAGACTCAAAATGATTTTAGTGACGTCTGTGGGTGTTACTGACGCAAAGTACAAAGTGTCTTTAATATCAATATCTGTGCTTCGCAGCATAGACAAAGTTTGCAATTTTAAGAGTGGATTTATTGGCTGCGCGAGCGTAACAAAAATGATTTAGCAAATCAAGTGACACATTTATTTCTGTTGAATTTCGAATATTTCCAGTACCTATAGTGCGCTAATTTTTCTAGAGCAATTTCTAGAGTTATATTGAAAAATAGAATGATAATATTTAATCTTGGCATTTCTCAACATTTGGGTTACACGATTTTTAAGTTTTTTTATACGTAACATGGTCGTTATAGTTCCTTGTTTTCCGAAAAACTTTGTACGCAGTGTCCCTATCATGCATTAATTGACGGATTTCACCGGATATCCATGGAGCTGCGGGACGTGTCACGCGTGACGTCTTTAGCGGAATATGCCTATTTACAAGTTCATTTAACATTTCCGTAAATACTGCTACTTTGTTATTGAGCGAGGTTTCATTTAGTACAATATTCCAGGGGACCGAGAATCCATCAGAAACGAAGGAATTTGCATCGAAGTTCTTATAATCTCGATATTTTATTATTTTTGGTGTGTATTTGGGACACTTTAAATTATATGATACGTAGATAAGATCATGTTTAGATATTTCCGGGACGGTAAATTGTTCATGAGAACGCGCTCTTGCAGGATTTGACACTATGATATGATCTATCCATGTTTCAGTATCTTTTGTGGTGTGAGTTGCCTTTAGGGGAAGAATCGTTAGGTTCATATTACGAAAAAAACGAGCAAAGTTGTCAGATGAGGCAGCTTTTTTCAATAGATTACAATTAAAGTCACCCATTATAATAGTGTCGTCATATTTAGTGACACAGGAAGGAGTAAGTCGTCTAGTTCGTGAATGTTGTCTGATTTGGGAGGAGAATATACTACCGCCAAGAGATTTTTTACCTGCGAGAATAACTTCAGCAATTAAGTATTCGATGAAGTGGTATTTATGATTTTACTGAAGAGAAAATAACTTTGCAGTTAATGTCATCACGTAAATAGATACCGACACCTCCGCCATGGGCAGCAACGCTTGATTTTCTATCATATATCCAAAGCCGGTATCCGGGGACTTTAACGGTTTCGAATTTAATGACTTTTTGAGCCATGTTTCGCTAATGAGGAGTGCGTGAAATTGATGTTTTGTTACAATTTCCTGAATCTCGGAGTGACGACAAAGGAGAGATTGTGCATTTAAGTGCGCGACATAAAAACAGTTCCTAGAAATACGGCGTACTGTCTACAGCAGCCGGGGCTGACAGGGAAGGGGGGGGGTGGACAAATGCAGGTCGAGACGGCTGTGGTGTGGGGAGGGTACTTAGCATTGCGGTACAACGGGAATTTCCTAAAACGGCCGCCGACTGCGTATGACTCAGAAGGGTGCAAGAGGTGGTTTAATGAGAAGTGTAAAGAATAAAGAAAGGGTACAAGTAAAAACGAGTGAGAGGAGAGAGAGAGAGAGAGAGAGAGAGAGAGAGAGAGAGAGAGAGAGAGAGAGAGGACAATGCAAGGAAGAACGCTTTCCGGAAAAAGGAAAAAAGGAGCACCCCGAAGCGATTGTATAGAGTTAAGCTCAGACATTGTTTGGACGCGGAAACGCCTGTTACCTGCGTTAATTACTATTTGACTGTCTTCTGTCTAGACATTCCGTAGCTGAAACCCCGAGATCGCAGCGTGCAGCACGGCCAGACGCTGGTGCGTGAGGTACTCGCGAATGGTGATTCTCTGGCCTTTCAAAAGCCTTTTCGACTGGAAGACCTGTCGCCGTTTCATTGAACTCACAAACTTTACTATAATTGGCCTATTTTTTCCAGCGAGTTAGCGACCGACTCTATGGCTTCTATCTATATCATTAAGTGACAAGTCTACACTTATCTTTTTGGCCACATCAATGACCATATCGTCGGTGTTTTCGCCATCCTGCTCTTCTAGGCCAAATATACGCAGACAATTCCTTCTGCTACATTTCCAGCTTGTCTATTTCAAGCCTATTGGTAGGTCAGGAGAAAATGAATTGGATCTTTATTGGTCGAGGTCAGACAACCGGTGATATCAGACGAATGTTATCCTGAATTAAAGAAGTGCGGTTATTTCCTATGTTACGAGTATTAGCAATGAATATAATTGCCTTGCTCATAGTCGGTACTAAAACTGAATGTCCCTGAATTGAACGAGGGGAAATCAGAAAAGGTTCTAATCTGAAGTGATGATGAGAGTAACTCACCACTTTCGAGGACGTCTTAACCCGTAAGTGTTCCCTAGGCCTAATTCACAATGCAAACTTAAACGTAACGTAATGCTGTAAACTTAGCCGTAAAATTTACACGTAAAAACAAGCATTCACAATGGACAACGTAAGCTGGAACGCAAGTTTCACCAGAACCAATCAATATTCAACGTACTGAAACTTGATCAATTCGTTTCTAGGACGGGGGAAAGATCATTCCACCATAGTTTCTAGCTTTTTCTTTCGATTTGTCTTTATATGTATGCGAGTAACTGTTGAAGTAGTGCTCGCATTTCCTTCATCGTATAAACAAGGATTCTCTCGTACCAAATTCACGAGTAATTCGTGGAACATAATATGTTCATTCGCCATGTCAAGTTAAAGTCACAATAAAAATTGCTCAAATTCTTTGAATTCATTACACGCATCAAAACTGTTTGCAAACTAGTTTTCTCCAATACAAAAACAAAATTACATATTCACAAACTATTACAACACAATCTGAAAACGACCTTTCACGCTGCTCTCTGATTGGTGGTCGGTAGAATTCCGACGTAAACTTAACGTAAAAGATTGGAGCTTATGAACTCTAAAATTTACTGACTTACGTCTACGATTTCGTCGAGGCATTGTGAATGGTCTCGCTCATTAACTCATTTGTAGGTTTTGCGACTATGTGTTTACGTTTAAGTTTGCATTGTGAATGAGTCCTTACTCAGTCTCCTTTTATCCAGTTGCTTGTTCATCTTCCTCCACGCTTATCTACGCCTCGCGTTTAACAAATCATTTTATAGCTTCTGTTCCTATAATCTTCATCACCCCACGTAGACCTAGTTTCAGACCGGTGTTCATTACCATCTCTACTTGCGCCACGTTTATATTCTTAATGAGCTCCGCCATCTATTTTATGTACCAATACATTCTTGCGGCACAGAAAGATTTCAGATGCGTATTTTTTCATGTCTCTGCCACATCCGCCATAGCAACTTTTATCACACGCTGTACACGTTATCAGATATGCCTTCGCTTCTAAACCCAACCGTTACTTCCTTTTTCGCCCACCTGTAGCTATAAAGCGATTACTTTTCAATACGATTCTTACTACTAAAATTATTGTTATTTTCTGGTGTTCATTCAAACTTTATTGACTGCATGTCGCTGAGTGTGAGGATTATGGTAGAGGAATGAGATGCAAAAAGTCTTTTTGAAAATCAGTCATATTGATTTTTCGCCAACCAAAAATCTCACGTACATCGACCAGGGACCGGGAGCGGTAGCTCAGTGCATCAACTCATGCCACTGCAGCGCCTCGGACCGGGAGGTCCTAGGTTCGAATCCTGACGGCGGCAGGATTTCCGACACTAGCTTTTCAGCTAGGTCGAATTCAGTCGCTGTCTGGAGGATAATTCTAGAGGCCGGCTGCTCTGATCGGTAGTTTTCCGTGGTTTCTACGATCAACACCAGATGAATGCCGAAGCAGTACCCTACTAAACCGGCCACGGACCGCGCGCGATCTGTCCTTCCCCTTCCTTGTCCTATCCTCTCCCGTTACACACTCACTTACACTAACATGTACTACACTACCACATATTCCGGGAGACGGTCGGGAGCTTAGAGCTTGTCCCGACTGGGGCGGTGCCCCGCTGGTGGGAGAGTACTGGTTAGGGGAAGCCCACTAGCCAACGGTAGGTCGGTGCCAGATCTCGCCATCCAGCGGGGGAAGATCACCGCCATCTCCCTAGAAAAGAAAAACATGCACTACACTAACGGGACTAATAACCGAATCTGTTGACGTGCCCGGAAACACAACAAATTAATCAATCAATCAATCGACCAGGAATCAAATTGACATTCCAAAATCACCTTACCTAAGCCGCGTTTAGGCCCACGAGAGTGATGTTTTAATTTCCGTATCTTTATTACAATCCAACTCTTTTTCTCCTAGTCACCTCCATTATATCTGAGATACGTAGTTCTCATGTCTGGTTGGTTGTTAGTGACTCCGGGCACGTCAACTGAGGTCATTATTCCCGTAAGTGTTGCGCGTGTTTTTTCATCGTGAGGTGGCGGTGATCTTTCCCCGCTGAATGATGAGATCCGGCGTCGACCTACCGTCGGCTAGCGGGGTTTCCCCCTAACCAGGACTCTCCCAGCAGAGGGGCACTACTCTAACCGGGACAACATTAAGCTCCCGACCGATTTCCCAGCATATGTGGTAGTGTAGGGCATGTGAGTGTGTGTGTAAGTGGTGAGGATAGGACAAGGAAGAGGAAGGAAAGATCACGCGCGGTCTATGGAACGTTTGTTAGGAAACTGCTCCGGCATTCGCCGGGAATTGATCGGAGAAACCACGGAAAACTACCGATCAGAGCAGCTGGTCTCTAGAATTCTCCTCCAGACAGCGCCTGAATTCGACCTAGCTGACAAGCTAGAGTGTAAAATCTTGCCACTGCGGAGACTCGAACTTAGGACCTTCCGGTGAGAGACTCTGCTGTGACATCAATTGATGCGCTGAGCCACCTCTCCCGGTAGTACTGACGAATGGATTATCACGATTGTATTTGAATGTTGATGGACCAATAGTCCACAGAGGAGCAGGGTAACCGCGAGAAACGCGAAAAATCTTTCAGCGAATGCGCTTCGTGCACCACTCATTCCACGTGGATCGGTAGACCGGCTTAGGTGGCTTTGGGCAGCACTTGATAGTACTACAGTGTCTCTGACCTAAGTTCGAGTCCTTACCGTGTCAGCCGTTACAGGTCCTAAGTTCGAGTCCTTACCGTGTCAAGATTTTGGACAATAGCTACATAGCTGGGTTGAATCTAGCCACTGACTGGAGAAGAATTCTCGCGGCTGCGGGCTCTGATCGGTGGTTTTCCGTGGTTTCATCGACTTAACACGAGGCGAATGCCGGAGCAGTACCCTAAAAAAAAGGCCACAGACTGCGCGCGATCTTTACTTGCTCTTCCTATCGTCACCCCTCTCTTACACACATTTACACGTACATGCACAACACTACCAAACATGGGAGACCTGTCGGAAGCTTTAGAGCTTGTTCCGGCTGTCGCGGGGCCCCGCTGGTGGGAGACACTAGGTTGAGAAAATTCTACGAGAACTGACGGATAACTCGATGCCGGATCTTGACATTTAGTAGGGATACAAATCCACCACCTCACGCGATAAAACACGTACTACACTTACGGGACTAATGACCTCATCAGTTTCCGCCCGAAATTACTGATGAATTAATCTCATGGGAGGGTGTCAGTGCGAGGACGACACATGAGACGAAGGTGAGGAAGCTTCTCTCGGAGCGCCGTCCCGCCCCGCCGCTGGTCTCCGCGGGCGTGCACTCGCCGCCTTGCCGCCGCCGGCCGAGTGGAGTGCTGCGGCCGCGAACGGAAGCGTGGCGGGGCGTGCGCGATGGTGCCGCCGGTTAGCGCACTTTGCGCGCGCGCGATAACGCTAAAATACAACGCGTCCCGCTCCCGTCCCGCCCCGTCCCGCCACCGCTCCGGCCCGCCCCGCCTTCGCCCCGCCCCGCCCCGCAGCCGCTCATTCCGCGGGTGACGCACGTGGCTTCTGCTGGCGCGGCGGCGGTGGCGGCGGCGGCGGTGGCGGCGGCGGCGGCGGCGGCGGCGGCGGGCGGCGGCGGCGGTGGCGGTGAAGGCGGCGGCGGCGGAGGCTCCAGACCTGCAGACATCCGCGGCGCCGCGACCGGTGCCAATAGGTTGGTTATCTGCGCAACCCACGTGCAACGCCCGCATGCGGTGTACCACAAGGTTCGTAAAGGTTGCTGATGACGCGTACAGAAGTTTGAGTTTGCATTTGATTCAGTTTAAGGTCAGGAATCAGCTACGTTAAGTTTAATCGCGAAGACTACTAGCAAGAAAGTGCACTTAAGTCTTTTAGTAGGTTTCGTAGAGGTTGTAAGAATGAAGCGTTTGAATGAAGTGCTGAATTTTAGGTGTACAAAACTTTTTTCCGCGCATGAATAGTATAAACAAAACCTCCCATAATTTGTACCAAACTACATATTGAGTTCAATTTCACACTCATTAAAAGGAATTAACTAATACCTTGTGACATTATCTACTCACAAAAAATTTTGTCAATAGAACGTTCTCTCATATTTCAGGTTTTGAGAGTATCAAATTTGGGTCTCGGATACTACTCATGTAAAATAACACCATTATCGTATCAACAAGCTCATCCTACAAATGTTTCATAATTATATTTTTGAAAGTTTATTAGGCATATTATCAACTTTTGTTCTTTAACAATTTGTAACTTTGCTACTTTATTTACGGATCAACAGAAAGTTTCTGTGGAAATAACTGAAAATAATATTTACATTAATACTTTCCGCATTCATGTCAGCACTTCCCATATTAGTAATAAAGTTTACTGATCGAAATATACTTCGGTATTGTAATTTGTTAATAGAAATCTAAAGATGAGACATAATTTAGGTTAAACATCATATATAAAATGGGAAAAAATACTTTTTTCTTCTTTATGCATATGAGATATTGAATTTCGCAAGAGGGTTGTTATTCGTAAAAGCAAAAGAAGTTCTACTCATAATACTATAAAGGTGAAAGAACGTATCTCTGAAAATACAATTTTTATATTCCAGAGAACGAATGAATGAAATATCTTAAGATCCAGACCTGTCAAAAGTTCTAAATGTGGCCTATGCTCTATTTTATGAATCGTCGCGTCTATTTCATTCTCGTGTTGACATTTCCGACGGTCGTCTGTTTACCATGTCGCGTAATGAATGGGATCAGATTATTTAACCTGCGTGATGAGCAGGCGCTTGCGTCAGGCCAGTGGCTCGCTCCCGGCGCTCGCGAGCGCTGCGGCCGAGAGAAGAAGGGAAGCGGGAAGAATCATGACCACGCGGACCGGTTGGAACCGCTTTTGTGCGGCTTCTTTGTTGAACAAATTGGAGCAATCATGTGTAATGAATACATACTGCATACTCTCGCTCGGAATGGCAGTATGCTAATGCTCTCGAAGTGAAGAGTCACATTTCTCATCATTTCGGCGTCACCATTGGAACTCGATGTAACTCTTTTGCTGATATACTATAAACGAACAGAAATATCATTGAATTGTAACGTATACATTGTCGTAAAACCATTTCAATAAATGTTCAATTCTACAAGTTTGCTTATTTTCAAGATTATTTTAGTCCGTTTAAATAAATTATTATCATAAAATATCTTTATCACGGTTTTGTGTTCCCTGCTCTTTTACTTGAAAAACAAAATATGGTATTCGTAATCGAATTAATGAGTTTCATATAGAAATACAATTATTGAAGATATTATGTATTACATGGTGAGAGTTCAATTACAATTTATCAATCAAACACTCATGTCACGTTAACTTTCGGGAATTGCTTTATATTATTTACATGAATAGAAGAATATTACTTTCTCTGAAAATAAATTATGGGAATGCTGATGTGGTGTTGCTGATATTATTCATGGATAAAATAATCGAAATCATGTTTGTTGACTCCGATTCACATCGACAAAGATGCCTTCCTTTATTTTATCGAAAAATAAAAAAACAATTTAAAATAATAAACCGTGCGACCGTTAAACACGTTAGATAAAGCGTTTGTGAGACCATTTCTTGGTGATATTTCAAATATCATTAATTATAAACTAGTTAAGACTATTAAATATAAACATTATACCGTTTATTAGGAAGTTTTCGAATTCCACAAAATTATGTGACATCTCATCCCTATTCGTTGATTTTTTCGTGAGGGTAAACAAACCGAACTGAGAACACTCGATTGATTGGTTGATTAGTTCCTGTTTTCGAGCGCGTCAACCGAGGTAGTCATTAGTCTCGTAAGTGAAGTGCATTTTTATAACTGCGGTGACAGAGTTTCTCCCCGATGAATAGTGAGACCCGGCGTCAACCTACACGTCGGTGAGATACTATTATATATATATATATATATATATATATATATATATATATCAAAAACACACACACACACATATCCTACCAGAGGGCCTCCGCATCAGCCGGGACAAGCTCTAGCTTCCCGATTGGTCTCCCGACATCTGTGGTAGTGTAGTGCATGTATGTGTAAGTATATGTAAGTGGTGAAGACAGGACAAGAAATATGAAAGAAAGATCGCGCGCGGTCCATGGCCCATTTATTACGGTAGTGCTCAGCATCCGCTTTGTGTTGATCCAAGAAACCAAGGGAAAACTACCTATCAATGCAGATTGGCGCTGTAATTTTCGTTCAGACAGAGGCTGAATTTGTCTAGGTATCTAGTGTCGAAAATCCTTCCACCATCGGGACTCGAACCCTAACATATACCGGTTACAAGAAATGGTGAGAGCACTCGGAAATGAACGTAGAAGCAGCGAGAACGCGTAATCAACTCTTGACCTGCTCTAGAGACCCGAATGAGGCTCTTGTCATCGGAGTGGGAGAGCGAGTCAAATGACGCATCTATTCTATGTCTTACTTGATTACATTGCTTTTATGAGCAAAACATCGGTTCGTCCTTTACACATCTCTGTGAATTCCCAACAGGAAGACGCTGTACACAATATGTTGCATAACGCCAGAGACATGTGATTTTGAACAGTCTTTGGGCATGGAGCAATACTATATTTACCTTTTAAATTTTCGCTGAACGTAATGTTCAGCGAAATATATTAGAAGAATATATATATATATATATATATATATATATATATATATATATATATATATTTTAATATAAATAAATTTTTTTAATATACCTGAAATATATTTTAAAAATACATTTAAAGAATTCTTTTATATGTGAGGTTGTATACAGTTGGAACAGATAAAGACGGACCTGCTTTCTAAGCAATCGAATGAATTCTTCACCATCTCTGAAATTCGTATGGGTATCTAATCTTGTAGTACTCGTGAACAGACTCTCAGTCCATACGAATGTAGTTTTCTCTTTCACTGAAATATCTTTGAACTAACGAATCACGTGATTTCAGAACCTTGCTACAAACAGTTATTTCAAATTATTCTTTCGTTTAATTCTCCTGAGTGCAGTGATGTTCGTCGCGAAATTTGGCTTACCATTATTGTGTAATTCAGTCCGTACCCACTACTGACGTTTCAAAATATTGCGCGACTCTGTAGGGCTCCGTAGGGAACCGTAAGGCTCTTAGCTCTTTGTACTATACTGATAAACTACAATTAAATACCTGTTATTTTACTTGCGTAATCACTACCGTTGCCATGGCGACGCGCGCTTCCGCTGAATCCAGATTTTAGAACACATTTCAGTTACTTCTGAAATGAAGAAACTTGCGAGCCATGACTGCATTTAATATAGAACTAAATGAAGGTTCTTTTAATTGTCTGGAGGAGCCCATTGTTAATAAGTATAATTCTTTTGAATGTAGTGAACCTTAACCTAGTCGTTAAGGTTTAGTTTGGCCTTTGATGCCATATTGCGAATCTTTTTTCTTGTGTATTCTACAAACAATTTCAAATACTTAAAAGCTAAAAACAAATAATTCTGTTGCTGTCTGTTATAAATATAGCAGATAGCTAGTTAAATACTGCAGAATAACTTATATTTTATGGGTATTGTACTGGTAAAGTACTTGAAAATTCGGAAGTCTGTCTGAACGTAGTGTGAAACGGAACTTAGCGTAAAACGTTGCCCGAAAACTCTTCAAATCGAAACAGTTTCATTTGGTTACTTATGTTACTTAGTCCCGGCAATACATTAAATTAATGTAATGCGGTTGGATATTTTTGTTATTTCTGAAAAAGTGAACTTAACGAAACAAGTTGCCCGAAAGTACTTTTAAAATCAAAACAGTTTCATTTCACTAC
This sequence comes from Teleogryllus oceanicus, assembly GCA_964035755.1. Lineage (NCBI taxonomy): Eukaryota > Metazoa > Arthropoda > Insecta > Orthoptera > Gryllidae > Teleogryllus > Teleogryllus oceanicus. The sequence continues at coordinate 10,397,285 of CAXIVR010000002.1, forward strand.
TGTCCTAACAACATATTAAATGAATAAACTATGTTTTTGTTTTCCGTCTCACTGTTGAAGTAGTTTTATCCTGTTTCGCTTTCGTGTCTCGTGTGAAGCTGGATCCATCTCCGTGCAGCCGTCTGTGGCTGTGCGGGTTGTGTAGGCTGTGCGGGCGTGTGTGTGTGTGTGTGTGCGTGTGTGCGTGTGTGCGTGTGTGCGTGCGTGTGTGTGCGCGTGTGTGCGTGTGTGTGTGCGTGTGTGTGTGCGCGCGTGTGTGTGCGTGTGTGTGCGTGTGTGTGTGAATGGGTGCGAGCGCGAGCGCCACCAGGCGGCCACGCGCGTCGACCGCTAACCGCTCCGGGGCGACTGCTGCTGGCGCCCCACGGCGGCGGAAATAGTCCTAGCAGCGGACACTCACTGCGCCGAAATAGACTTGCGCTCTACTCGGCGGTAATTCTGCTATTTCAAAACAAGCAATGCTTTGAATTGGACTTCAACAAGATGTTTGTTGAGAGCAAGTAATCGATTACATCATTATAAAACAGATGTATACACAATTATTATTATTATTATTATTATTATTATTATTATTATTATTATTATTATTATTATATGTTGAACGTATTTTAACTGTCTATAACTTTTAGGTTATATTTTATATACGTTTTAATTTTTGTTCAAAGTCAAAGCCGTTTTAAAACCATTCATATAGTAGATATATTTACCTAAAATTTCACTCGCATCGTGAAGGTTATTATTTTCTTGTGGCAAAATTTGTTTATAAAATTTCATTCACTATTTCATTCTCTGAAATTAGGAATTTCTAGAGTAAAAGGGTGTTTCGTCCTTTATTTACTACACAAGTAGGTACGTTTATTTTTCTATTTACTTATATAGGAGATTAAAATGTATACGGGATTCAAATTTCATTTGATACGTCATGTATTTAATATATTTCATTAAGAGGAATGCCCAAAAAGTATTGTATTTTAGTGAGAATAATGAGAAATTTAGATAAAAAACAAAATTAGAAATTAAAAGATAAATGTTTAAAAAAAACACTAGTTGTCTAATGCTCAGTCTGAAACCATGCCCACTGTACTTCTTTTCGGCAGGAGTTGTATTTAGCATTGAGCGTTTTTTAACTTGACACCATTTGAGTGACGCTATCACGACTTTTGCACTGTCATATTCGTCCTCCAGAAGCGATTCAGTAATGGTCTCAATCACATTATCCGTTACTGGCGTCGTTCCCTGGCCGAACGAATGTGAAATGAGACTACGTGGGGAATTGCGGAATATTAAATTTTTGAAGAGTTTTCTCCTTGAACGGAAGCAAAGAATAACGTGTTTGGCTGCGTATCTTTTATGTTTCTTCACTCCCATCTGTTGGTCAAAGGTTTATGATCAACTAAACTCATAATTGCTACATATTGAACCGGGGGTGTCCTACGCTAGGAATTATCACTTACTGGTTGAATATGGCGTCGTCCACGATGTAAAATGTTTTAAAAGTATTTTCACGAGTTGAACATTTCTTTCATACTTCATTTCTTTAATGCTTAGCTTTGTTCAAATATTTTATTACAGTATCTGACATTGGACTTGCCAATGAATCGTAGAAGCTATTAATGTTATATGGCATTCTAAAATTCCCAACACTAAATTTACTTTGTTTATTACCTCCATTCGGGATATGAACTGGTAATATTGTAATATAAAAAATCCGTAAAAAAAAATACTTGCAGGCGTGAAAAATGCGAATAGTTAGAATTTAGCACAGCTAAATTTTTACGTTTTGTTTTCTAAAATGAACATAAATGATCATCTGTAAACTATTTTCTGCGTTATTCTCTATTCCTATTATAAGTTCATTATCAATTAGCTCAGAAAATTCTGGCGCAAAAGCGTCTACAACTACATTGAATTCCCGTGAGTTGCTTAACACATCTATATTCTTGTCCCCTAATTTTTTATGATTTTAAAACTCCACAAACTAAGTCTGATTTGTGTTCCGAAGGCGAATATATAAGCATTTCACAACAAATTCTCCTGCACGATTTTCATTTCATATGGCTAGTTTGTAAACAATCAGGGCACCTCATGGCAGAAAATTATGGTTCCGTGGATTGAAAATAACCACACGGTACTGGAGTTTAATCAATGCCACCTACGTAGATCTATTTAGGTGGTATTGGTTTAATTATCCATCTACCCACTAAGATCGCAGCGCTAAAACACCCAAAAGCACGTTTTTGGAAATTTGTTTGAATCTTCTGGCCGGATCCGAATAAAAATTCAGTTCCCCATCAAGAGACCGAGACGGTCGAATGAAACCTCATATGCCTCGATTGGTGCACAGGAAGTGGTCTAGCTGTGAATGGCGGAACCGCACATCTGAACACACGCACACTCGGAAGTTACTCAAATACTGTATAGGGATGTTTTCGAAAATAATTTTAATGTTCATAAATATAGGAAAATGTGTTACGGGTTTCCTACATTTTAAGAAAAACGTGTTAGCGAATCACCAATGTATCATCAATAGTGAATCGCGACTGCATAAACACTTTCCCGTTTTCACTATCACATAGATAAGTAAAATATCTTTAAAAAACCGGCAATGATGGATTATTTGACAGTATTGTTGCCGCCACCTCTGCAGCAGCGTAGATACGTTGATTGTAGAGTTTGAGTCATGATTAGGGTGGATTTTCGGGTACGCAACTACATAGCTAGGCCAAATTCGAGCTTTATCTAGAGGAAAATTCTAGTAGCCAACTGCTCTGATAGGTAGTTTTCCACGCTTTCTCTTATCAATACCAAGCGAAAGGGAGAGTACCTTAACGAGTATGTCAAGGATCGTGCGTGATCTTTCCTTGCCCTCTCCTCTCCCTATGCACACACATGTGCATGAAGTGCACTGCACGCACGTTAGGAGACCAATCTTGGACTTGGCTGGGGCGGTATTCCGCTGGGGTTATAACCCTGCAAGCCGAAATGTAGGTCGGCGACGAATCTCATATATCGGGAAAGGAACACCGGCACCTCCTGGGATAAAACATTAACTACATTTACGGGTCTAATGGTTACTGTAATTGACGTTTCCGGAAACGAGAAATAATCCGTTAATTTTAAAAACTAAAACAATGAAGATGTTCCGTTTGTCGAAAACCTCGTAAAAGTGTTAAATCGTAGAACGTTACATCATTAAGAGTTAAACCATAATTACGTATGTATGTATTTGGCGTTTAGGGACGATTGTCTCACTTTGCCGGCTAGCAAACGGTGTCCACCATGCCTGGGCCTTGTTCATTCCCAAGCTTAGGCCATAGGAGAGACATGCGGTCAACATGGTTTCACCGCAAACTCCGCCTGACAGAACTTTTTGTCGCCTTACAGTAACAGAAACTGTGACGATTTTAGAGGAAAGCTACAACTTTATTTGTGCCCTGACCGGAAATCGAACCCGGGATTGCACCATGGGAGGAAGCTTGGACGTTATCAGCCACCTTGGGGCTAAAACATATTCTTAGAGCTTGTAATAGTTATTGATGCACAAGGGCGTTATAATGTTTCTAATGATCGAGCGGCGACACAAAGCCCGAGAACCTTTGGTCTTTGACCGCCGGGCTTTCTGTCGTCGCTCGATCATTAGAACCAGTTAACGCCCGTGGTACATACATACTTTTATTTTTTTTATGTATTTTATTGATTCATGTTTACTTATTTACTAATTAACTAGTTGTTAACTTGACTCAGTACGTCATTTAATATTTCCCTCCTGTAATACCATTTTATCATTCCACCCGTAGGAAAATATGTGGCACAATTCACCTGTTTTCATATTTCTCATGTCATCACGATCCACGTAAGTGATGAAGTGAATAGCGAGCTCCGTATCGGAGACAAAAACAAACAACAACGTATCAGTAAAAAAATAGCAATATTTTCAAGTGTGCGCTAATAAAATGTGAGTTCACCTTCGTATAAAAATGCCCTATAGTGCAGAGCGTTTTGTTTACGGCACGCTGATCTGGTTTTGCGTCTTTTGCGCCGAGCGTCTCTGGCCCCGTTCGGGCGCTGGAGCGGCGCGGCGGCGGCGGCGGCGCAGGTGTAATTGTGTTGTGGGCTAATTGGAGCGCCGCAGTCGCCGCGGGCGATTGACTCCGTCGTTTCGCAACGGACGCTGCCTCCGACGCCTTTGCCGACGGCGTCGCGTCGCCTCCGCTTGCGAAGCCAGGATTCGGGTGCGGGCGAGGCTGGCAACTAGATATTTCGGGAAAATAGAGCGAAATTGCCAATCTGGGGTCAATTACGATGTCAATGTCATTATCTACCGCGTGGAACTATAGGAAAAGGCTAATACGTGATAAATTTCGATTTCCAATTCGCGAATCCATTAAATCAAAAGATGTTTCATACTCTTGTTCGTAAGATTGCAATATGTTTTTTTTAAATAAGATACAGGCCTAACTGTGCATGTAATAGAAGTAAAATTGCCATTTTCGTCACATGGGCACCAACGGCTCTCACTATAAGAGACTCTTGGCTGAATGCCTTTGACTCACTTGTTCTAACCGGTTCGCACCACAAGATAACGACTGATTCGTCTGTAATCCTAACCTTCGTGAGAATAAATGGACTTAAAATATTTATGTAATTTTGAAATAGTAATTGATTCTTAATATCTGATAGTTTTTTTAATCAATCCAGCAAAAAAAGTAATAAAATTAATTGAGTGTGAATGTGGCAGATACAAGTCTCTGAATGTAGATCGGGAACGAAATGATGGACGCCAAATTTCAAAATAGAGCTCTAAAGACAATGTTCATGAACTAATCGAACTTGAATGGATTAAACACGATTGACACTCAAATGTTCCCTTATATACACTGAAAACTATTTAGGGAGAAAAATATTACATGAGATATGGATAAAATTAACATAAAAGTATTATTTTTAAAAGGACCCGAAAAAGTATTTTGTGAAGAAGTGGGGTGCTTTCGAATCATTTGTGAGAAACTAGTATACATTTCGGTCTCGTCAATGCCACCACGGTTGACGGGGAGGAGGCGGAATCGGGGAATTTCAATGATCGCTAGTCTATGCACTGCTGCTGCACAAAATTACCTCCGCCTTCTTTCAATCACAATATCGACTAATGTAAAATTAATGCTAATTTTCCTAGAATGTTACGGAACTTCGCGTCCGAAAATCAGACATAACAGACCTATCTCCAGCAGTCGTCTAATTTTGTTGATAAACACTTTTTCGGGCACATTCCTGATAAAAAAAACATCTATTTGAGCACTATTTTCCATTTATTGATAATAATGACTGTCTATTTACCGTTAGCGCTAGTTTTCGTCATATTAATGTGGGAGTGGTATTTGTCGAAAGTAAATTGTCATTAGATTCCGAAGGTATTATGTGTTGTTCACAATACAAAGAAAGCAGAAAAAGATCGTAATGAACAATTTGTGGGAAAGATGGTTCGGAGTGAATAAAAATTATATAAATTAGATCTATTATTCCTTGAACTAAGAGGCAATGAATTTCCGTTTCTGAACACTTGGATATCTCCTTTTTTATAATTTTCCACAATATATTTATGTATTTATTTATTTACCACAAAAGCAGTAAAAACTATAGGCGAGGCAGAAGTGCAATGTTTTCTTGAGTTTCATAATACCTCTCTCACTGATCCCCACTCCATCATGTAAATAGTAATGAACAATTACATTCATAATAAAATTCGTACACTTTATTGACATAAATTAATGCTTCTCGTATTTTAAAAAGAATTTTGTCACAATATACATGATCTCTCCCGCAGTAATACTCATAACTTTGATCAATACCGACCTTTTCAGCTTTTTAATTTTCGGCAAACAGATCACCAGAAAGATTTAAACGTTAAAGATTCACACTAAAATAATATTTTGAACACAACATTGCGTATTGTTTTCAGAACTGTAATGAAGTAAATACAAACTTGTAAATGTTCATATACAGTAATTTGCAGCTAAAGGAATGATGACTTCCCCCCCCCTTTAGGCCAAAAAGAAAACATGCGATTCTGCAAGAAACAATGTAAAGAGGAATATGTCGAAGAGAGGGCAAAACTGGGAATTTATGGGAATTTCATATAAGTAATTAGTTGGAGAAAAAAATATATTGATGAAAGTAGCGTTTGCTTATCTCCTGGAAATTTCCTATTCCTATTCCTATTCCTATTCCTGGAGTCCTCCTGGAATTTCATATCTAATTACCTCTGATATTGTATTTGTGTCTAAAACTTCGGAAAGATTGTAGTTATTGGTAGTTGTGGGTATTCATTGTATCCCTCATTGAAAATGATTAACGAATAGGTTCTCTAGACAAGGATTTTGAAATAAATATCTATTCTTCATATTTCGTGTACATAGTGTCATGGAGAGACTCGCGTTTTCCGGATTCTTAGATAAAATGTACCTGGCAGTGCTCGTGTTAATGATCCTTTATTCCCCATCGAGAGGAAAAGGACAAAAGGCCTCGTCTGGAAAAAACTCAACAAAAATAAATTCATAAACGTACTAACCGAGCAAACAATATAGAAAGTCAGAAAAATGCATGTGCTCGAGTATGCAAGTTCCTTGCCTAAGAAGTACTAGGGAAGAGGGCGCCACCTGAGCCCACGAAGCCTCGCGGCGGCGCGTTGCGTGGCGTCCACCGAGCGCCAGTTACTGCTTGCCGCGCACCGCCGCGCGGCGCTGCCAGCCCGGCGGCGGCGGAGGCGGCGGAGGAGGCAGCGGCGGCGGGGTGGTGGGTGGGGGTGGTAGTTGTAGCGGAAGCGGGGAGGCGGGCGATAGAGATGGCAGTGGCGAGGGCGGGGCGAGAACGGAGGGGTTGAGGGGCGACGGGGGCGACGGGGGCGACGGGGGCGACGGGGGCGACGGGGCGACGGGGCGACGGGGGCGACGGGGGCGACGGGGGCGACGGGGGCGACGGGGGCGACGGGGGCGACGGGGGCGACGGGGGCGACGGGGGCGACGGGGGCGACGGGGGCGACGGGGGCGACGGGGGCGACGGGGGCGACGGGGGCGACGGGGGCGACGGGGGCGACGGGGGCGACGGGGGCGACGGGGGCGACGGGGGCGACGGGGGCGACGGGGCGACGGGGCGACGGGGGAGGGCGAGATGGCAACGGAGGGGAGCGGCGACGGGAGGGCCGACGGTGGCCACGGGATGGCGGTGGAGGTGGCGGTGGCGGTGGCGGCGTTTGCGGCGGTGAAGGCGGCGGCGGAGGCGCCAGGCCGACCGCCAGGGCGCGCTGGCGGGGGGCGACTGACGCATGCGCACGCGCGCGCGAACGGGCGCGGAGCGTGCCGCCGAGGCGCGCCGTGCGCGTGCCCGGTCCGCGGCCGTAAACAATCGAGTCACGCGGTGCGCACGCCCGTCTGCTGCCGGCGACGGTGGCCAGGGCGCGCGCGGTTGAAGCCTCGTCACCCCCCCTCCTCCTCCTCCTCACCCTATTCGTCATGGGAGGGGAGGGGGGCTGTGCGGTGCGGTCAGAGATTGCCGCGGCTGCTGCCGCTTCGCTCACCGCCACTGTCCCTCTGCCGATAAAGGGCAGGGGATGCACAAAGGGCCAATCCCTTTAGATTCCAGGAAGCGCAATTCTCTCATTTGCAGTTTTCTTCATTACGCTGAATATTCTTTCCTCTGAATGCCCTTTGTCTCATATGTTTCACTCAACAGCATCCCGTGTTTGTGAAGGGAATTGTACCCATAGCCGGTGCCACCACATTTGAATCTTCCGTAACATCTACCCAGGAACTTCATTCTTACTCGTACGATGTTGATGTTTAGCAATTGTTTTTACGGTGTGTACTCTTGCTGCAGTTATTCTTCTTACTGAGTTATTTTTGATGACGACGCTGCAGCAACAGGCTTAATACCACAGCTCTTTTTCCTTTCAGTCTTTTGAAATCACATTGATATCTACTCTTACATGTAGAACAAAAAGTGAAATTCCACTTGATTTCGTTCTTGATCTGGCTCTCGAAAACCGTTTTTAAATTAATATACTGAAGAAACAAAGGATCTACGATGATACACAAATAATAATAATAATAATAATAATAATAATAATAATAATAATAATAAAAACAATATAAATATTAAATATAATAAAATAAATAATAATAATAATAATAATAATTATTATTATTATTATTATTATTATTATTATTATTATTTGTGTGTCGTATCATTCATGAAGAAGTAAATATTTTTCAGTAGTACAGTACTCGTAGTAGTACTTCACAGTAGTTCATCACTCGAGGGAGAATTTAGCGGAGTCCAGGCTTTAAAAACACAGATCTGAAAATCAACAGAGGTGGGTGCATCTTTTTTGTACGCTGTCCTTTAAATCATTGTAGTTGCTGATAAAAAATCTTCAAATGTTTTTCTCAGAAATTATAATCATGCAAAGAAATAATAGAATGTGTCATTGACGTCGCTGATATTTGTAGTCATAAGCTTCACTCTCGTTTGACACGAAAAGGTAAATACTCATTTTGACATAAGTAATTGTATTTCACCCTCCATTTTGCAAAATAAATCTTTTGAAATAAAGTACTATATTTCGGCGTGAATTTAAATGCCTAAATAAAGTTGAAAAAATTGTTTCCTCGTAATGAAATTAGTTATGATGAAATTAATAATAGTGCTAATTAAAATCAGTGATTGCCTGTATGATATATCATAGCACATTTAAATATCTTATTTCGACTGTGGCCAACGATATTTAGACACCGATAATTTTTGGGTCTATTCTTTTGTTTTTACTTGACTATGTTTTTAATTTGCAGCTTCCTTAACATTAAAGGTTTACTTATATTTTTGAAATTTTGTCTCGAACTTTTAAAAATTTTGTGCTTTCGATTATAAAAATTATATGTTTTAAATTAAAGTGCTTTGATTGTCTTTAAATATTCTGAGGACATTACTCTCCTATAATTTATGCTAGTCTAAGCCACATAAGAAATGTTATCGACGTAGGATGAAAAAGTTTCATTTTACGGTCAACAAACAGTTCGTAAAACACAAATTCATAGATAAATGAACCAAAAAACAACCTTCTACTTGACCGGTCTTGGTGATTCAGAGCATCAGTTGTCACCGCAGTGCCTCTGACCGGAAGATCCTAAGATTCGAGTCGAAGGTAGCAGGATTTTCGAACCTAGCTCCACAGCTAGGTCGAGTTCAGCTGCTGCCTGGAGGAGAATTGTAGTGGTCGGCTTTTCAGTTCGATAGTTTTCAGTGGTTTATATTTTTTTCTATGGATCTAAAGGTTCATTGTGAGGCGCACGAGAGTAGTTGGATAAGATATATTTAACAAAAATCGCAAAGAATTATTTTTGGAAATTGGGTTTAAGTTACTCTGCTGTTTGGGCTACTTGAGCCCACGCAATATTTTCGTACATAAATCTACGGAGTTTTGCTCTGGGTCCACGTGTACCTAGGTTTTATTGTACAAATATGAATTTAAATATACTACAAACACGAGGATAACTTCAATAGCTGAAATACAATTTTTACTACCCAATGTTTTATCGTTAACTGTGGACGCCTAAAAAATAATTTCACCCAATCTCGCCCTGAGAGATTATTTTCGAAAGCAATAACAGTTCTGCCACCCATAGATAAGTAAGATTTCATAATAAATCTTATATCGAGTTCTTCAACAGGAAATCCGTAATTACTAATTTGCTCGCGGTGCCTTTCAAAAACTACTTTTTCGTCTTCAGTCAACATTTTTGGATGGTCCGGTTTGGGAATGGATTTTTTTTCAGTCACCTTTTTATAGTTGATCGACCTATGTTAAAGGAAGCTTCAGCTGGTCTTTTTCCCTTTATTCCCGAGTAAATTGCTGCCAAACATTCCGCAAGCTGATTAATAATCTGCATATTTTCGGCTTCAGGAAATGTTTTGTATTTGTGTACTATAACGGTCAGATTACTGTAAAAGCAAGAGAAAAATCACCATTGTTGAAGTCTTAAATATTGCAATAAAACGATTAACGCATTAAAAAGATAAAAAAGAAAGTTTTAGGCTTCTTGACCCCTCTGTATGCGTGGGTCCAAGTAGCCCGGATTTTGAGATTATGAGCTCATAATTAAGGAAGTCTAAAAAAAATGGAGAAGGCGTTCTAATTATGACGAAGTTATCATAGCCGTTCTATTAACAAGTATATTATTACTAAAATGTAAGCCTGTCCTTTGATCAACTATCTTGAAATCCATTGATAAAAGTTTGCAGGCCTCAAATTCCCCCAATTTCGACCCAAATAGAGTGCTGTAACTTACAGGTGTACCAGCGAATTATGCTAAACGCGTTTAATGCTGCTGTGCGTTGCCATCGCACGAAAACAACAGCAAAGCAACTGGTCAATGCAATGTATAACCGACCACAGCCGCACAACAATTTTTTTTTCGCGTGAATCCAAGTAGCCCCTGATGACGGTACCCTAACAAACAGCGCACGGCCCGCGAGCGATATTTCCTTTCTCTTCCTTGTCTTATCCTCATCCCTTACTTACACACACTTATACTTAGATACACTACGTTTCCACACATGCCCGGGGACCAGCTGGAGCCTATCCCTGCTAGGGCGTTGCCCCGCTGGTGGGAGATACCTCGTTAAGGAAAACCCAGCAAGTCGACGTAGGTCGGCGCTGGATCTCGACATTCGCGGAGGAAGATCACCGCCGCTTCCCGTGATTAAAAACATGAACTACCCTTACGAGACTAATGACCCTAGCAGTTGACGCGCCCGGAAAACACTAATGAACCTTCTGACCGGGAGGTCCTAGGTTCGAGTCCTGACGGCGGCAGGATTTTCGACACTAGCTATTCAGCTAGGTCGAATTCAGCTGCTGCCTGGAGGAGAATTTAGCGGCCGGCTGCTTTGATCGGTAGTTTTCCGTGGTTTCTACGATCAACACCAGCGAATGCCGGAGAGTACCCTAACAACAGGCCACAGACCGCGCGCGATCTGTCCTTCTCTTCCTTTCCTATCCTCTCCTTACACACACACACACTTACACTAACATGCACTACACTACCACATATTCCGGGAGCCGGTCGGGAGCTTGAGCTTGTCCGCTGGCGGTGCCCGCTGGTGGAGAGTCCGTTAGGGGAACCCACCAGCCGACGTTAGGTCGGCGCCGGATCTCGCCATCCAGCGGGAAGATCACGCGCATCTCCCGAGAAAAGCAACACGCACACTCAACTGATAATGACCAAACATTGGCCCCGAAACCGAAACAATGAAATCAAATCAACTAATGAATCGATCAAACCTTTTCCCTCGACGCAATGAGCGCCATGTTTATCCCCCAGAGTCGTTCTCCTCGCTGTTTCGCGACAGGCGCATCGCGTCACCCGCCGCGCTCCCGGCGCGGCGCGGCGCGGCGCGGCGCGGCGGGGGGCGCTGCGCCCTAAAGATAGCGCCAGGTTCGCGCGCGGAATAGCTCCGGGCGCACGCCGCCCCCGCGACCGCAGCCCCGCCCCCTCCCTCGGCCTCGCGCGCGCTCGTGGCCACTCTCCACTGCCATTCACTCGTCGTGGATATGCGGGTTTGCGTGTGCTTAGTCGTGGTTTCATTATTTTCAAATGTGGATGGTTTTAATGCGCTTATCATGTTTCATCATCTACGTTTTTTTAAAACTTAAATTAAACCATTATTTCAATTGTATTAATGTTTTTCTATTTCATCATTCGTCGAAAACCTTTAGATAGACCTAATGGATACTTGGAGACAATATTTACCAAACAATTTGGATTTATTAACTGATTGGTGCTTCCGGCCGAGGCAACTCTTTGATCATTAGTTCGATACGTCATGTGCTTGATAATCACCGAGAGGTGGGGGTGTTTGTGAGACGTGACATGCAGAGGCGACCTATACGTGGGATTGAGTGAAGTCGTAGGCTTCCGCGGCCAGAGTCATGTAAATGATCTTGGCTGTCCAGGTGACGCCACGTCGAAGGCTGTGTTGCCGACGTTTCGACAATCTTGTCGTGGTCTTCCTCAGGGCACCTGGACAGCCAAGATCGTTTGGATCAGGTCTTTGTCGCACAACAGCCCTGAGGAAGACCACGACAAGATGGTCGGAACGTCGGCAACACAGCCTTCGACGCGGCGTCACCTGGACAGCCAAGATCATTTATATACGTGGGATTCTCCATCCGGATATCTCACTTGTAGCGGGGAGCTGCCCCAGCCGGGACAAGCTCTAAGCTCCCGACATGTGTGGTACACTAGTGCATGCAAATATTTGTTTGTGTGTGTGTGTGTGTGTGTGTGTGTGTGAAGGTGGCTCCACACATTCGTTATTCGGCGAGTAGCAAGCGGCCGCTCGCCGAATCGCGAGTAGGGTGGATGGGGTGCAAGCTATTTGCCAACCGACAAATGTTCGGTGTTCGCCCTACCCACTGGGTGTCGGTCTTTTGGACACTTCAAAGGAAGCGAACATTCGTCTAACACGTCAGCTGCTCGGGATTGAGCGAGCAATAGCTCACTGTTTGGTGAATGCCGAATGTGTGGAGCCACCTTGCGGGGCGAGGTAAGGAGATGGGTAAGGAAGGAATGATCGCGCACGGTCCGTGACCCATTTGTGAGGGACCTGCTCCGGTATTCAGCGGAGAAATCGTCGTAAAATACCGATCACCCAACAAACTCCAAACAATTGTCTAGCATAGCAACAATTAAGTGTTTTGTTAGAATAATAATTCAATGTCAATTCTACTATGGTTATTAATTAATCTCTAACTGCAAATACACAATTTATGGCCGCTGTACTGAAACAGACTCTTAAGGACCATTCACAACGCAAACAAAAACATTGGCGTTAACATAAAAGTTTGGACTAAGTCTATAAGCGGGCTCACTCACAATGCGTTCGCATAAGCATAGCACGTAAGACATTAACTTACTAGCTTGCAAGCTTCAAGCTTCTGTGCTTATGCTTATGTCAGAAATAGGAAATAAACCAATCATAGCACGTTAACTCAAAATCGAGTATCGAAATAAGTGGATAGACGAACTAACGCAGTCCATAGCAAGAGCCCCTCATCATGGACACAGTCGATTTCTCGAAATCGATTCCAACCAACAGTAAACCAAGCCAATCCAACCAATAGTAAACTAGAATGTCCCACAGACAATAGAAAATCTTATTTTGCTTACGTTTATGTTCGACATTGTGAATACTTCAGTCTATCACGTATGTTAATGTTTACGTCAATGTGTTATGCGTATGTTTGTGTTTTTTGTGAATGGGCCCTAGTAGTGGGACCAGTGTGGGACCTTAGTAGTGGGGCCTGTGTGGGGCCTTAGTAGTGGTGCGCGTAATCCGGCAGTTATCAGGGCGTGCGCGGAGGCTCGGGCGGCTGAAGAGCAGCGGCCTTGCACCGCTGGCAGCCGCCCGCCCGCCGTCCACGTGGAGCGATTTATGGTGCAGGCGTCTGACGCGCGGACTCGCCTGGCGGCAGCGCAGCGCTTCCCTCCGTCCGTCGCGCCAATCTGTGGGCGCCGCAGGCCCCACGCGCGGCTTTCGGAGACACAGGCGGCGCCCGCTCGAACAAAACGACATCGTTTTGTGACGTCGTCGTGATGTGAAGAACAACACAGACACGGAGTTATTTGTACAGGTTTATTTAATATTACAATATGTACATTCTCCTTCGGAAACTACCGCTGCAGTCCACAGCACTACCATTCCTGAGGCAAGCCGCCTCAGCCTGACCCAGCGTGCCCCAGCGTGCTAACCTGTAGCACCGCTCCCGGCAACTGCTGTAGCCACCCTGCAAACCTGCGACCACCCCTCACGGATCAGCATATGCCTCCGCACCGCGATTCGGCCCAAACTCGAATGCCAATCGCCAACACTCCACCGGCGTCTCTAGCGAGGAGTCACGTGACAGACCTCCCACGCTGAAGACCCGCGGACCGCGTCACCTCATTACAGAGTTTTGGGCCGGGCGCACAATGAGGCCCGCCGACCAGCTGCAGACGATCTGTCCTCACACATCATTCTGCGCCCGCCAGCCCGACGCCTGCCCCCCCTCCCACGCCCCGGCCCGCGCCTTGTGCGGTTCGACGACTGGTAAAACGCTATGACGTTACAGTTTAAAGGCGGCTCCACACATTCGGCATTCGGCGAACACCGAACAACCGCTCGCCGAATGTGGATGCGTTGCTTGCTATTTGCCGAGTGACGAACATTCGGGGTTCGCCCTACCCACCGCGTGTCGGTTTTGGACACATCGAAGGGAGCGAACATTCGCCGATCACGTCAGCTGTTTGGGATTGGGCGAGCATTAGCTCGCTGCTCGGCGATTGCCGAATGTGTGGAGCCGTCTTAAGAATGCTGGCATTGCGTAACCGTCTTTTTGTTGTTTGCTGATTTGAATACGCTCGGAAAACATATCCAAACTACGTGTAAATCACTTTCTGCCGGGCCAGTGGAAGAGTTCAATAGTGATATCCTCCCCTTTTTATTTCTTCGACGAAAGAAACACTATTGTCGAAATGAATCCTTAGTTAACTTATAAGACTTTACTTTAAGCTGAAATTACTTTAATACTTCCCCTAAAGTCCTACTTTACATTTATATGAAATTAGTTATATTTGTTCCCTTTCATTTCGTGCATTTTTAAATTGAAATCTTGGTGCTTCAAGTTCGATATTTAAAGTTATTAAATTAATAATATAATAATATCAATAAATGTAATTGTCTTTGTCAATTACATTTATTTTGGAAATGTAACAGTAAAATGAACGATAATACAAGGCGTAAAGAAATTATTTAAAATCTTTACATACTCGTACACTCTCTGAACGTGTTTTACTACAAACCGAAGTAGAATGAAACTTTCGGGACACGTTCTATGAAAGAAACACATTAGCTGATTTCCCAAACCACTCTTCCAGCTAAATACCTAAAAGCACTTGCAGACGGAAAGTATAAAAGTGCAAAATTTTAGGGAAATTAAAGCGACTACGTTTTCCATTTGGAGAACGATATTTCATGCATTTGTTTGCTAGAAGAGGCACAGGACATGGAATGGTCGTGTAATTATTACCTAAGCCAGAGACTGTAGGAATTTCAAGTGATGTACCTTCTCGTATTCGCATTCGCGGTTTTGCTTTCGTTCTAATTAACCGGTAATTTGTAATTTAGAGAATTCCATTCGAACCGAAAATCAATAATCAGATTTAACATCAAATGAATTTAATTATAAGTATTATAGGCATTACTAGAAGGAGAGATATTCTACATTCAAGAACATTCCGAAAGTTCCTCTAGTTCTGGAATGCAATTACCAAATATTCAGGAAAAGCACTCTGATTGCAAATGTTTGACAGCATTTGAATCCCATTGGAAATGGCTGATACCTTGCAGAGTAAAGGAATATAGGCGAAAATTCCTACATACAGAAAATATGCTTACACTCCCATTGCTTCATTTGATGAGCGTGAAAGGCAGATTTTTCAAACAGTACTTTTTAACTTATCAATTCAACAATATCTGAATTATAGCGTCAAATAAAATCATGAGGGATAATGAGTTTTTTCTTTAATAAGCTCAGAAACCATGAATGTTTCTAGCTGGAATTTAGACTACTCGTGAGTCACGGGTTGCGATCTCCCCAACATCATGTGGTTAGTAGCCAATGTCCATTAAACTCGGAGATGCAGTAAGTGAATCTTCTCATTTTACTACGATATGTAGGTGGATATAAACGATGCAGAATGACGGAAAAAGAAGTGCAATTCCATCACAGACGACCGGGAGCGGTAGCTCAGTGCATCAACTGATATCACTGCAGCGCCTCTGACCGGGAGGTCCTAGGTTCGAATCCTGATGGCGGCAGGATTTTCGACACTAGCTTTCAGCTAGGACAATTCAGTCGCTGTCTGGAGGAAAATTCTAGCGACCGGCTGCTCTGATTGGTAGTTTTCCGTGGTTTCTCCGATCAACACCAGAATGCCGGAGCAGTACCCTACCAAACGGGCCACGGACCGCGCGCGATCTGTCCTTCCTCTTCCTTGTCCTATCCTCTCCCCTTACACACACACACTTACACTAACATGCACTACACTACCACATATTTTGGGAGACCGGTCGGGAGCTTAGAGCTTGTCCCGGCTGGGGCAGTGCCCCGCTGGTGGGAGAGTCCTGGTTAGGGTAATCCTCACTAGCTGACGGTAGGTCGGCGCCGGATCTCGCCATCCAGCGTGGGAAGATCACGGGCCCTCTCCCGAGGAAAAAGCATGCACTACACTTACGGGACCAACGACCAAATCCCTGACGCGCCCGGAAACACGAAAAAATCAATCAATCCATCACAGACGAGATAGACCTACCTCAACTTCCCTACAAGAGATATCTAGGATCGACCCCCGTATCCATTTTAAAAACATACTTTGCAGCGCGTCGGAATCGAAAAAATCTTGTATTAAAAACAGCAGCACATCGGAATAGAAATCTCTTGTGTCTCTCTTTATCACAACACCAC
Organism: Teleogryllus oceanicus; assembly: GCA_964035755.1. Taxonomy (NCBI): domain Eukaryota; kingdom Metazoa; phylum Arthropoda; class Insecta; order Orthoptera; family Gryllidae; genus Teleogryllus; species Teleogryllus oceanicus. The sequence continues at coordinate 10,413,840 of CAXIVR010000002.1, forward strand.
TGTCTCTTTGTTTTTGAAACTTCAGAAACACTATGCGTACGCATTTGTCTTATCATTATACTTGTACTGCTGGAACGTTACTTTTATTTGAAAATATAACACACGCACCGGTATTGTAATACTGGATGAAAGTGCATGCATCAAAAGATTTTGCCGACAACACTTGTTGTGCCTGACTTTCCAAAAGCTGCGTTTCTCAATATTCGTCGAAATAACGTATAGCGTTTTGTCCTGAACAAAGTTGCGTGTCAGAAAAGCGGGTGGACATTTGGAGAAGTTTGCAGCGTCTGTACAGAGGTCTGTTAGCGCTAATTTCAATTAGTGCCAAGGAAAAATAAACCCGCCGAACCTCCCGCAAGCCTTTTTGCAGGTTGCATCTCTTCCCGAAACCAGCGCGTATTCTCGTATGTTCTTTGCTGAGATATGTTTCGGAAGCATCCTACTTCCGAAGAACAATTGCTTCTGAATTTGTTTATTATTTTTAATTATTAAACAATAAATTATTTCTTTTCCTCTTAAAAGTGTTCTTATCTTTCCAAATAAGACTTTTTGCAATGGAAATAATTTCTCCAGTTTTGAAACCTAATTTCTGAATGCTAATTATGGCCTCTAATATTCCTTTCGTAACTCGTATTCATTAGTATGTTTAATATTATATGTATAGTATAAAAGTTTGAGCAAAAGTAAATCTGTTAAAAAATATTGAATAGCTACAACTAGGTCTACGAGAAAACAGGTGAACTATCCAAATAATGAAATCTGTTAAAGTTTCTCAAGTATTCAAATTCATTCTTTCAGTACTTACTGTAAGTTTGTCGCCGTTATATTATAACATTGAAATTAATTCCTTTGAAAATTAGTTAAAATTTAACGGATAGCAATAATGTTTGATCAGTTACTCTCAGAGGAAACTAGATGCTTCGAAGACTGAGCCAGCAACGTAAGTGTACAAATAATTTACCGTGACAAATTGGCAGATCTTGCGACGCTTCCAGCGAGCAAAAAATGGCTCTGGAGTTGTCAGCTTGCAGACATTGCTCGTCAGCTTCTGGCCCTCAGGATATTTTCCACATTACATAACTTTTGACAAATATTTTGTTTGCGAGTAATTTGTGCACGTGCTCCTCAAGGCCTTCAGAGTTCTAAACTATACTTAGGTTTTCATAACGTGGCACATGAGGACCTGGTCTTCACGATAGAATATGGCACGGCTTTTCGGGTCTTTCTCGGTCTTAAAGCCAGACGTCGCATGATCGCGAACGTATCAAGAGCAAATCAAGTGACATCTAGCGACACGACAGAGAAAGACACGAAATGTCGTGCCATATTCCATCGTGATGTGAAGCCCTTCACGCGTCACGATATGATTGATTGATTTATTCATGTTTCCGGGCGCGTCAACTGCTTCGGTCATTAGTCCCGTTAGTGTAGTGCATGTTTTTCTCGGGAGATGGCGGTGATCTTCCCCGTTGGATGGCGAGATCCGGCGCCGACCTACCTTCGGCTAGTGGGGTTTCCCTAACCAGAACTCTCCCACCAACGGGCACCGCCCAGCCTAGACAAGCTCTAAGCTCCGACCGGTCTCCCGGAGTATGTGGAAGTGTAGTGCATGTTAGTGTAAGTGTGTGTGTAAGGGGAGGATAGGACAAGGAAGAGGAAGGACAGATCGCGCGCGGTCCGTGACCCGTTTGGTAGGGTACTGCTCCGGCATTCGCCTGGTGTTGATCGGAGAAACCACGGCAAACTACCGATCAGAGCAGCCGGTCGCTAGAATTCTCCTCCAGACAGCGACTGAATTCGACCTAGCTGAAAAGCTAGTGTCGAAAATCTGCCGCATCCGGACTCGAACCTAGGACCTCCCGGTCAGAGGCGCGCATGACATCAGTTGGATATGAAAACCCAAGTATAGTTGCAATGCTTTCGCGTCGTGACATAATCGTGCTCTGAGAGGTGACGAGGTTGATGCATTTGCGGCACGTGCGACCGGGGAGAACCTTTATGTTTACATATGACACGCAATGAGTTGCCATTAGCCCTGACTTGGCCCAGGGCCACTCAGAATGTCCAGTGGGCTCTGCTCCACCAAAATGCGCGGCCAGGTGTGTGTGTGTGTGTGTGTGTGTGTGTGTGTGTGTGTGTGTGTGCGTGTGCGCGCGCGTGCGCGCTCTTCCCCGCTGACGCTGAGGTGTGTGAGAGCGTGTTTGTTGACGGAAATAAGCGGAGGATACTATCTTGCTGACAAAGCGGATGGGAATGTTCGGCAACGGTGTGAGAGAATCGAAATGGCGTAGAGAGAGAGAACCTTCATTCGCAGCATGTAAATGCTAACCGTGTGATTCATTTGGCCAGGAAGGACAAAAGACTGAATGAAAGACGGCTTGTCTGCCAAGTAATATTAAAAGCTCACGCAATCTGAGATATATTTGTCTGTAACTATTCACATGTGCTTGAAATTAAGAGTAGAAAATTATTCAACTTGTAAAATTGATGATGTAATTGAAATTTATGAACACAGTGAGAGATAATATATCCTATCAAGAAGTGTTTGAATCTAGTACGAGTCAGTCACAGAAAATAACTTCCTGAAATATTTATGAATGAATATTAATTAACATGCAATAATTCTAATTAATTAGTACCTCGTATCGTATGTTGATGAAGCACAGGGAAAACAACCAGATCTGTTCAATTCAATTTAGTCATCAAGTTTACAAAACTAATGTAACAAGAATTCAAAACAATGTTTTACGTAAACATAGTTATAACAAAATTGAATTGCCAACAATTCCGTTTAATCTCTTGAGTTGCTGGGGAACCAGCCTTGCACGACTCCCTTTCATAAATTCCATATCATCGACATCTTTTTAATTTCCTTAACCATTAAATAGAAAACTAATGTAATGAATGTATCATATTTAGAATGTATTAGATTTTGAAGAAAAAATATTTCGTTTTGTCAATAATCCCCTTTAATTTTTTCTTGCCTTTTGTATCCTAACACTGCTATTTTTTAGATCTTCAGATAGCGAATTTCTGAGAAGCTAATATACCTATGATTTCTATCTTTCCTCTTTCTAACACTTCCTAAAACTAAGTATTTATTGTCTCTAAATAGCGGATCTGAAGGGTACAAAGGATTTTTATTTTACGTTGATTTAACATTTTTTCCCATAATCGATTTTCATGGCCTCATAATACGCACCACCTGCCATTGAAGCCAAATGTATTAAGGTCCAAGCACAATGCGTTAAGTATTGTCCTTAAATGTGTTTTATTTAGTACTAAACCATTCCAATATGACGAAAAATTAAATGTTTAAGAAACATTTTTAAAAATTCTTACAACAATATTAAACAGTAGATTTTATTTACAACCTTAGAATTCATATTTAATTCTGGAATCCAAATGCTAAAATGTATGTGAAAGTATATAAATCGAAGTCTGAATTTTAGTTTGTTATTTCGAACAAGGAGTCAATTCTTATACAGGAACGTTTGCGGTTAGAAGTTGCGTCGACCTCGCCAAAATACTATTCACCTTGCATTCCAATGTTGTTATGTAATTTCTATCGAAGCTTGAAGAAAGGTTTACGGAAGGCGACTCAAGCCAATTTCAATGTTTCGGATGAGTGAGCATTCCACGGTGGCTTAGTTGGAGTTCTCGCCGAATTTCCTTGGTAAAAACAGTCATGTATCTATGTATTGCGCCAATGTTCACATTGGTTATGTTCGGTGGCTTCTTACTTTTATCAATGCTGTAAATTAACAACCGTACTACATCATTATAAAATTAAATATCATCTGCACTTTTCTGATAAATACTTCCTTTAATTTCATATATTATTTATTAAAGTTTTAATTTTACAATTCTGTACCATTAACATCAAAATTAAAATTATTCTTCTATCAAAGGAACAATTTATTACCTTCTCGAATATTAATAAAATACAAAATTAGAGATCATCTGCTCTTTTCTTATAAACACTTCTTCTAATTTCAAAAACATTTTTTTGTTGAGTTAGGCAACATAAAAAAAAAAAAAAATTAATTACATATTTAATAAAATCATTCTTTATTTCAAAAACACAAAATCTCAAGCAAACCCTTGTACTGATGTGAACGATGAAATCAAGCATGGCAAATGTAAAATTATCAACAAGTTATGGAACAAATAATCAACGCCGCTGGAAATTTTAAGAAAAATTTGTAAAATAAACAATTCCATGTTTTTAGGGAGATTTATAATAATTATAATTAATTTACTAAAGTTAGCAACATTTCGCCCAATTATTAATAAAATATTAATTTAAAACCCCAAAAATTTAATTAAATTATGTAAATGAAAAATGACTAAGATTTGAAAACAGAAAGACTCATTTACATGACAACGATTGTTCATGGCAGCCCTCATCGCGTAAAAAATAATGCCTTCTGTATTTTAAAGCGCCACATCATTGAAAGAAAGAAGACGGGGCGAAACAGAGGAAGGAGAGAGCTGGCTTCCCCGCTTAAAGAGCGTCCAGCCGCGGGCCATTCATCAGGCGCGAGGGCCTGCGCGTGGAGCGGCGTGCGTGGCGGGTGGGGGCGGGGCGGAGGCTGGGGGCGGGGCGGACGTAGAGGCGCGCGGTGCGGTGCGTGTGGCGGCGCGAGGTCGCGTTGGGCCCATCGACCGCCGCCGCCGCCGGGCGCAGGGCGTGGCCCGAATGCGACGCAGGCGGCGCGGCGTAGGAGGCCGCAGTTTCGAGGCTGGGGTGGGCAGGGGTGGGTGGGGACTATATTTTGTCGTCGAAGGTACTGGAGGTGCGGGATTAGTGATTGATTAGTGATTCCGGGCGCGTCAACTGCTAAGGTCATTAGTAACACAAGGAGCATTTTCTTATCGCGGTGATCTTTCCCCGCTGAATGACGAGATCCGGCGCCGACCTGCGTGCAGGCTTGTGTGGGTTTTCCCAAACAGGTATCTCCTATCAGCGGGGCATCGCCCAAACCGCGACCCGCTACAAGCTCCCGACTGGTCTCCCGGCATGTGTGGAAGAGAAGTGCATGTAAGTGTGTGTGTAAGTAAGAGGCGCGGAAAGGACGACGAAGAGGAAAGAAGTATTGCGCGTGGTCCGCAGCCCGTTTTATTAGGGTACTGCTTCGGTATTCGCCTGGTGTTGAACGGAGAAACCACTATAAAAAACTCACGATTACAGCAGCCGACCGCTAGAATTCTTCTCTTCGCCGCCCGCGTTTCACGCGCGCCTCACGGTCCCTTGCTTCGCGCACGCGCCGCGCCATTCAGCGCTTAGCGACGCCGGCGAACCCGCCCACCCAAGCCTCGCATAGAGTCCCTTGATTCAGAGAGAATGCACAACCACCGACGTTTAATGTCTCCTCCACGACAACCTAATTGTGCAGGTAGTGTCGCAAATGCTCCCACCGTCGGGATTCGAATCCTAGGACTTTCCGGTTAGAAGCAATGCAGCCCACCTGAGCCGCTGGGTGCGGGGGGGGGGAGCGCGAATGCTGCAGCAGAGCAGGCGGGGTGCTTGGGGCAGCGCGGGCGGTGACATGTGCGCGACGGGGCGCTGCTGGAGGCAAGGCGGGGGCGTGGGCGCGGGCAAGGCCGCAGGTGGTGGTTTAAGACGGCTCAACACATTGGTCATTTGCCAAACAGCGAGCTGCTGCTTACCCAATTATGTAGTTGATGTGCTCGGCGGATGTTCGCTTCCTTTGATGTAACCAAAAGACAGACACGCGGGGAGTAGGGTGAGCTCGAATGTTCATTCAGTCGCTGTCTGGAGGACAATTCTGGCGGCCGGCTACTCTGATCGGTAGTTTTCCTTGGTTTCTACGATCAACACCAGGCGAATGCCGGAGCAGTACCCTACCAAACGGGCCACGGACCGCGCGCGATCTGTCCTTCCTCTTCCTTGTCCTATCCTCTCCCCTTACACACACACTTACACGAACATGTACCACACTACCACATATTCCGGGAGACCGGTCGGGAGCTTAGAGCTTGTCCCGGCTGGGGCGGTGCCCCGCTGGTGAGAGAGTCCTGGTTAGGGGGAAACCCCTCTAGCCGACGGTAGGTCGGCGCCGGATCTCGCCATCCAGTGGGGAAAAATCACCGCCATCTCCCGAAAAAATATGCACTACACTAACGGAACTAATGACCAAAGCAGTTGATGCGCCCGGAAACACGAAAAAAATCTATCAATCAATCAATCGAATGTTCATCGCTTGACAAGTAGCAAGGAAGCAACCCATTCACACTACTGGGATTCGGTGAGCACACTATCCCTACTCGCCGAATACCGAATATGTGGAGACGCCTTAAGGGTGCGCCACACATTCGTTATTCGCCGAGCAGCGAGCTACTGCTCGCCCAACCCCGAACAGCTGTTGTTTCCGGCGAATGTTCGCTCCCTTGCATGTATCCTAAAGATCGACTAACGGTGGATAGATTGAGCACCGAATGTTCGTTACTCGGAAAATAGCAAACAACTCATCCACACTACTCGGGATTCGGTGTGTGGTTGTTCGCTACTAGCCGAATAACGAATGTGTGGAGCCGCCTTTAGGCGGGGAGGGGGGCGTGGACGCGGCATGGGCGAGGGCATGGGCGAGGGCATGGGCGAGGGCATGGGCGAGGGCATGGGCGAGGGCATGGGCGAGGGCATGGGCGAGGGCATGGGCGAGGGCATGGGCGAGGGCATGGGCGAGGGCATGGGCGAGGGCATGGGCGGGGGCATGGGCGAGGGCATGGGCGAGGGCATGGGCGAGGGCATGGGCGTGGGCATGGTCGAGGACGTAGGCGGGGAGGGGGCAAAGGGGCGGGAGGGGTGGCCGCGTCGAGGGATGCTGCGTGGGCGGGGCAGAAGCGCTAGGGGTTGGCCGCGGCGGGTGGGGTAGGTTAGGGCGGCGGTGGCGGAGGGGCAGGTCGCAACTCCGTCGCAAACTGTCGCAAACTGCGGCCTGATTGCGGCGCGCGGCGCTGCCTTTGTGAGGAGGCATCGCTCGCTCTATTGAAGGCGCCGCCATATTCGCCTTCCGCGCGCATCGTCACTCGCCCCGACGACGACGACAGCGCTGCTGAGGAGCGGAAACGACTTACACTCACGAACGACGATAAACAGAAAATTAATCACAGACGTGTTTGTAGTGTGTAAACCGAAGTGACGGCCGAGGTGTTCAACCAACGGAGTCTGTTATTTGTGTTGGTGTCGCTCAGTACATTAAGTAATTCAACTTATTACAACAAATAACATATTTTGGCATAAATGTGCTTATACGCCGTTTTTAGCTACCATTTTTTGTTTCCATTATTAAGCGGTCGGTGGCCGTTAAAATTCCCAAGAGTGCTTTACGTTCCATTGTTTGGTTGAATTAAGGTACCGCGACGCGAAAATTAGTATTACGAAAACATCTTTATTTTGTATACATTCGTAAGAGCGAGCTTTCAATGTCTCAATTAGTATTAGATACGATATTCCAAAATCACTGTGAAAACAATGTTGCATACATATCTTTCTCTATGTCACGTATGTAGTATGCGAGAAAATTAAATGGAGTGTTTTTGTCATTTTGATCTTTATTTAGTGGCAGGAAACTGTCACTAAATAATACTGTCGATGCACACGGGTTCGGGTTCGATTCCCATCAACGGCAAGAGAAATGTGCAGCTTCCGCAATGCAATAGCATTCTCTGAGGCTGAAGTAAACGAGAAATGCCACTGGTGATGTGGGTGGTGCTGAGTAATGGCATTCACTGAGTGAAATGAATTTCCCTTATGATCATGGGTGATAAACGTGGGTGGGAGCGGTAAACCGAACTCCCGAACACCGTTTCTCGCACAGAAGACAACACCCGAGTTGTCACAATAAAGTTGTTTTAAAAATTAACTTTGATTCTATTACAAATTTATAATTCTATTATACAAAGAAATGTTTCCAACTCGTTTAAAATGTTGCTTTTTGAACTCGTATAAACTAGCACCTAACCTCGCTCGTTTTCAAAACATGTACTCATGCAATAAAGCGTAACATTATAAACTAGTTGCATAATACACTATTATAGTGGTAGATTATTCTTAGAGGCAGTGTGCCTCGCACACTACCTCTAAGAAGTAGCAGCATTCCTTGACACCGTTGATTCCGCCTTTTCATATCCAGTTGTCAGAAAAGTTTGAACTATACACCATAGTATGTGTTAGGACCCACCACACAATCGAAAAGCAATATTACATTAAAAAAACTTGATCATGCATCCAATTGTAATCACTTCTCCTCAATTCGTGTATTCAGCTTGGCGGAGCTAACCAGTGAGAAGACATTAAATGGCGGTGATTGTGTATACCAGTGATCTCAATATAATAGCTGGATGCACAACAGCAATGGTTTCAAGTACTGAAAATCGTGACAATCGTTTTTCGTTAGCTTGCCAGCGGTGAACGTCTACCTACAGACTTTCTTTCGAAATGAAATGTGTCTTGTGTATTCTTAGTGATACTTACAATCATCCTCGTCAATGAAAATGCCAAAGTACTGCGTAGCATTCGGTTGTAAAGAACGCCAACAAATGTAAACTAGATGCCAATATTATTAGATGAAATATGATTTGATAGTCATTACTATAATAAGTTGTTAGGATTCCGACGATTATTAATTGCTATAAGTTGATCTAACGAAATGATTAAAGATACGCGAAAGAAGAACACTGCCCATTGGGAATGTTAAAAACACCTCAAGAAATGAAAGACTTAGTTTGTTAAAGTATTGTATGTAAACTGCAATGTCAAAGTATTAAATATTGGTTACTTTCAACTTTTGATTAATTTTTATTGAACATAAAATAGAATATATGTTGAAAATTTGAATGAGTCGCTTATTCCTGCAATTTGGTTTTGAGATAACTAGGACAGAGTAGACAATCACCATCATGGCGGACCGTCACGATTTTAGAGCACAGTGTTTTGTCTCTAGTCGACATGAGAGCTCACTGGGCGGAGCCGCGCCACCTTTCGTTTACAGAGCTGCCGGTTTGTACATTGCGGCCTGAAGTGAAGGTGGCCGTGGCGGAGCTAACCGTTTTTTAAATATTATTTATTATTCTTGTTCGACATACAAATATCTTTCAAGGATGTATACAATTTTAATTTAATTTTTTCCACAATTCAGTAAACTATAACCTTTTACAATAATATATAAATCCAAAGGTTATCCAGGAAGGGTCCTATATAATTTCTTATTTATAATTAATTTAATATTTTTCATTTAATAGTAGCTGACCGGTGAGAAGACATCAAACGGCGGTGGTTTTTGATTGATTGATTTTTTCGTGTTTCCGGGCGCGTCAACTGCTTTGGTCATTAGTCCCGTTAGTGTAGTGCAAGTTTTTTCTCGGGAGATGACGTGATCTTCCCCCCTGCTGGATAGCGAGATCCGGCGCCGACCTACCGTCGGCTAGTGGGTTTCCCTAACCAGGACTCTCCCACCAGCGGGGCACGCCCAGCCGGACAAGCTTAAGCTCCCGACCGACCTCCCGGAATATGTGTAGTGTACTGTATGTTAGTGTAAGTGTGTGTAAGGGAGAGGATAGGACAAGGAAGAGGAAGGAAAGATCGCGCGCGGTCCGTGGTCCGTTTGTTAGGGTACTGCTCCGGCATTCGCTTGTGAAACCACGGAAAACTACCGATGAGAGTAGCCGTCCGCTAGAATTCTCCTGCAGGCAGCGACTGAATTCGACCTAGCTGAAAAGCTTTGATGCCGCCGTCAGGACTCGAACGTATGACCTCCCAGTCTGAGGCGCTGCAGTGACATCAGTTGATGCGCTGAGCTACCGCTCCCGGTAAACGGCGGTGATTGTGCGTACTCTCTGAATCAAGGAGAGGCTTGTGGTGGGCGTGCCTCGGCGTCGCTGAGCGCTGAATGGCGCGGCGCGTGCGCGGAGAGGCGCGCGTGTAACGGGCGGCGAGGTGCACGGCGCGAGGCCGGCGGCGGCGAGCGCGGCGGGGTGCTGCATTGATATACGGGCGGCTGCGAGAGGCTTCTCGGCGGGAAATGAATGGGGTCACTGTGCCGCGAGATGGGTGAGGCCACCGTAGAAGCTCATTGCGGCGGAATTTTGGCAGAACTTAGCGTAGTTGGACGATGGGAAACGGGCAGTAGATGAAGTGATTAACGGAGTAGGCAATTCATTTTTCGTTCCGTTGCGTTCTTAGATTGTGAACGTAAGGAACATTAGAGACATACTTTCGTGTTATGTGAAATGATGTTGTAAAGCAAAATCCAAAGCTTTCTCAAGGCATTCATGCAAACGACTCATTATCAGAAATACGTTTACACGGAATTGAATGGCCTAAAGCAACATTATGTCTCAATAGCTTATTGTTCTCTTCAAATAGTTTTTATTTATGAAACCGTGTGGCATGATTATAGCGTACATTATGATTACTTCTCGAAAATGCGACATTCTCATTTTATAAAGATCGCAGATTTGATATCGCTGATTGTGAATGCTAAGATTTAGCAGTTCTCCTCGTTTAACCTGATACTTTAAGACAATAAAAAAGGTCCTTCAATGTTTTCGTAGTTGTTTTTGTAGTCTATGCTTTTAAGAACCATAAATTTCTGTGGAGACGTGACTCTCCGTTTCTCATTTGTGGTAGGCACTTCTTACTGACAAAACATCGTTGTCTTCCGTGTTAAATAAAAACATCTGTGAGAAGAGACGAGTTCATGTCAATTTCTTCAGAGATTAGAATTTCTTGTACAATTGCAATAATAATAATAATAATAATAATAATATTATAAACGAGATTTCTTTTGTCCAATGCTTCTGGATAGATTTTTAACACGCGTTATAATTATTCCTAAACCGCCAACGTTCTGATATAATATTGAACTCTGCGCTGGCACGTGAATCGGTCTAAGAGGTCCGAAGTACTATTTGACGGGCGGCAGTGCCACTGCTTATTTTGTTTGGTTTTTTCGTGTTTCCGGGTGCGTCATGGTCATTAGTCCCGTTAGTGTAGTGCATGTTTTTTCTCGGGCGATGGCGGTGATCTTCCCCCGCTGGATGGCGAGATCCGGCGCCGACCTACCGTCGGCTAGTGGGGTTTCCCCCTAACCAGGACTCTCCCACCAGCGGGCACCGCCCCAGTCGGGACAAACTCTAAGCTCCCGAGCGGTCTCCCGGATAGGAGAAGGAATGGGAAGGACAGATTGCGCGCGCGGTCCTTGATCCCGTTTGGTAGGGGTACTGCTCCGGCATTCGCCTGGTGTTGATCGGAGAAACCACGGAAAACTACCGATCAGAGCAGCCGGCCGCTAGAATTCTCCTCTAGACAGCGACTGAGCCTAGCCTCTGCCGCCGTGGGGATGGGAACCTAGGACCTCCCGATCATAGGCGCTGCAGTGACATCAGTTGATGCACTGAGCTACCGCTCCCGGTCTGCTTATTTGAAATATATTTTCTTTACGAGCCGGGAGACAGTACTGCCGCATTGTGAGTGGGCGTGTGTCCTTCGCAGAGATCCATCGTGCAACGGTGGGGCTCTTCCGCGGTGCGTGTGCGCGGCCGGGAGGGCGAGGCGCGCTGGCGGTGGCGCGGGGCCGTGTTGACGCGGGGCGGGCGCCCCGGGCGAGGGCGCTCGTGCCTGAAGTGCGCTGCGGCATGGCGGCGCGACGCGACCACGCGGCGCGCAACTTCCCGGTTTCGTCACCCACAGCCAGCGCCATAGCCAAATAATACTGTGTAATAATGTATAAGTGCTCTGTGGTCAGTGCCGGCGCTAGGCAAGGGCAGAAGGGGCGATTGCCCGAGGCGCCGAAAGTCAAGGGGCCAGACGATGGAACTGATGGGAAAAAATTATTAACAAATTGAAAAAGAAATTGGAACTCAAGAAAATCATTGTAATTTTTAAGTCCCGGTACATTAATCTCATATTTCATAACATTTTCTATTTCTTTTTACTTTAAATGTGATTATAATAATTACTTATTTAATTAATAAGGTAAAAAAATTAATTAATTAAAACGTTCTTGAAATTCATATTTATTATTTCATGTATTTAAATAGTAATTTTATTAAACACTAACTAAACGCAACAAATTTTTGTAGCGATATAAGATCACCGTGGAAATTGCATTTGATCACTAAATACTTCCATTGAAATCGAATTTAAATTAATGTTTTTTTTTTTTAAAAAAATAACTGTATGGTTCCTTGACAACTTTCACTTTTTGTTTTCTCGGGGGAGGGGGCTAACTTTCAGCATTGCCCCGCGCCCAAAATTGTGTAGCTCTGGCACTGCCTGTCAGCTGTCTAGCCAGGTCAAGTCAAGCTGTCTAGCCAGGCAGCTTTTTTACGCACAGACGTCGACTGGCAACTGGATTGATTGATTGAATGTTAGTGATTCCGGGCGCGCCAACGGCGAAGGTCATTAGTTTCGTAAGAGTAGTGTATATTTTACCATGGGAGGTTTCGGTGATTTTCGCCCCGCAGAATGGCGATATCTGGCGCCGACCTACCCCTCGACGTCCAGCGTTTCCCCAACGAGCTATCTCCCACCAGCAGGGCACAGTCCCAGCCGGGACAAACTCTAAGGTCCCGACCTGTCTGAAAGTGTATTGCATGTTAGTGTGGTAAGTAAGAGGTGAGGAGAGGGCTCGGAAGGGGAAGGAAAGATCGCGCGAGGTCCATGGCCAATTTGTTAGGGAACTGCTCTGGCATAACCTCGTGTTGATCGAAGAAACAACGGAAAACTACCTACCAGAGCAGCCGACCGCTACAGGCTACGTAGCTAGTGTCGAAAATCCTGCCAACGCCGGGACTCGAACCCTAGGACCTTCCAGACAGAGGTACTGCAATGACATCAATTGATAGCCTGAGCCGCGTATGCCGGTAAACGTTTCAGTTGTGAATGACGAAAAAATGAAGAGTCAGTTGGCAATTTCGCTTGCGTTCTCTTGCCCGTCCGACGGGCGACTTAATGGGTGGTGCCCATTGAGCGCGGGCGGGGTAGCGGGCAGGCGCGGAGCTGCACCGGCCTGACCTTGCACTCGGTGCGGCCAGACGCGCTTTTTGCAGGGCCAGCAGGGGGGCGGTATTTGGGCGAGTAGGGTGCGGGGGCGGCGGCATTGTCAGCGCGGCGCAGGAATTTGGGTCGAAGCCCCGTCTGCGAGTTGTTTTCCCACTTGTTGAGTGCGCAGGACCGCACGACGCGAAAATAACCTGAAGATAAGTTTGTTGGAGCGTGATAGAAGCATATTGTGGTTAAGTGTGAGTGGTCTTCCTTGGATTCGCCATGAATATCATTTTTTTTTCAATACAATGTGGATTGTTCCTGGCAGCAGAGACAAAATTTTAACGCTGTAGAAGATTGAAGAGGACACTATATCGGACCTTTCCTTTAAGTCTCTTCTTCGAGTATATTTACTACGGCTGTATTCAACAATATTTTTTTTATGATGAGTCGTTCGAAAGAATCTTCTAAATACATATGTAGTTGCTTATTATTCATGCGATATATTTTTACACAATGTTTTTAAATGTTTTGGAAATGTATATATTTAAGATTTGCAAGCTAGGGAAAAATGAAAATTAATAAAAATTCACAATTTACTTTGATTTTTTCACGACACAATTTCGATTGTAATGGTGAATGTTTCAAGGATGCCAAAGGACGCTGGTTAATGCGCGATATTATGCAACGAGTCAGATATTTTGCATATGAAAACAGTTGAAGAGCGTGCTCTAGTTTTGAAACTAGTTTGAGAAGAGATTCAAGGTGATGAAGAACTTCGTGAAACTAAGTTTCTTACAATACTGGCAACAAGTATCATACCAAAGTTCCATTCGATTTTTTTCAGCTAGTCGCGTAATATCTGTTCTTTAGATTTACGAGCGCTACGTTGTGATTTACAATGCCGCCCATCTTTTCCTTTGATTATTTAAGTCGCATTTTGTAACATTGTGAGTCGAAATATTAGGTGTATATTGTGTGTGTGTGTGTGTGTGTGTGTGTGTGTGTGTTTTACTGTAGCATTACTACATTTTTTCGCAATTAATATTCTTGAGGCACTTGTGATATTTAATGCATTTTAACCACCCTAATAATTTATTCTGAATATTGTCGGAGAAGAAGGACCAAGCGGAAGTAAATATTTATCTTTCTTATATCTTCATTCGTTCTTTTACGCTAAGTATTCAATTAATCAGTGCTGACGTGACACGATCAGATAAAAAACAAAAAAACATGCTTCACTCTATCACCTGCGGAACTTGAAGTGTTTAGGTTCGGCAAAGTTTTCTCACCAACACGCATACGACAAATGAAAAGGACTTCCTTCCAAGAATAATTCCGTCCTTAGAGGTAGATAAAAGAAAACCCTTCTACGCAGATGAGTGTGGATCGTCAGCAACATGCCCCCCAGACGGCTGAGCGCCCCGCCGCTCAGGCGCCGCCTGTTCTGCGCCGTACTCCTCCTGCGCAGTAGCGCAGAAAGCGCCTTCCGTGCCGAGGTCGCGGCGCCTGAGGTCACGCCGACTATTCGCAGTCCTTCCCTCCCTCCCTCGCGGCCCCTGCGCGCCGGCGAATCCCGGGCTGCGGGCCGGAGCGCGGGGCGACGGGCCCCCAAACATGAGAAATCCGTCCATGTGGACGGCGGCCAAGCGGCTGTGCCGCACCGCCGTCGCACTGGTCGTGACATTAACACAATTCTTCTCGCGCGACACGCCCCCTCCCCCCCCCTCGGCGCCGCTCTCGCAGTCCGCCTCGAGGGCACCGGTGACGGCCAAGAGCTCCATCATGGCGCCGGTCCCCAGGGGGGAGAGACACAACCGAGTGTTTTGGTTTCAGACGCGTCCTCGGAAGGGAGGATATTAATTAACTCTAAATAGAAGCGTGAAATCTTGAATAAACAACTGAATTTTTCGATTGTTTATTTAATATTTCAGGTCCTCCAAAGAAAGGATATGATTGATTGCTTTTTTCGTGTTTCCAGGCACGTCAACTGCTTTGATCATTAGTCCCGTTAGTGTAGTGCATGTTTTTTTCGGGAGATGGAGGTGGTCTTCCCCCGCTGGATGGCGAAATCTGGCGCCCACCTACCGTCGGCTAGTGGGGTTTCCCCCTAACCAGGACTCGCCCACCAGCGGGGCATCGCCCCAGCCGGGACAAGCTCTAAGCTCCCGACCGATCTCCCGGAATATGTGGTAGTGTAGTGGATGTTAGTGTAAGTGTGTGTGTGTAAGAAGGAGAGGATAGGACAAGGAAGAGGAAGGATAGATCGCGCGCGGTCCGTGGCCCGTTTGGTAGGGTACTGCTCCGGTATTCGCCTGGTGTTGATCGGAGAAACCACGGAAAACTACCGATCAGAGCAGCCGGCCGCTATAATTCTCCTCCAGACAGCGACTGAATAGGACCTAGCTGAAAAGCTAGTGTCGAAAATCCTTCCGCCGTCAGGACTCGAACCTAGGACCTCCCGGTGAGAAGCGCTGCAGTGACATCAGTTGATGCACTGAGCTACCGCTACCGGTAGAAAGGATATGGATAGTCTCTAAATAGAAGTAGGAAATGTTTAATAAACAATCGAATTTTTCTTGGAAGTCCAATACCAAAAACACAATAATTTGGTATTTGCGTTGTTGAGTGTTTACTTTATATTGTTACCTCTGGACATTATTTAGCAGAATTGAATCTATAAGAATCCAAACAGAGACGTGTCTGCATCTTGAAAGGAATTAGGAATATTAATATTTTAATTACAATAATCCAGACTACATTTTAAAGTTAATCTTCAGATAATCCTTCCGACGTTAAGGACAAATTCATGTTCATAGTTAGATATTCAGAGGAAAGAGCATATTAATGAACGTAATAACTTACCTCGAATCATTGGTAGCGCGATTATTCTTCAGTATTTGTTTAAAAATAAATTTAAGTTTACAACAAGAGTTAATATGTTCTTTGAGTCTTGTATTACACGATTTATATTTTACAATATTGTTTCGAATTTACTATATAGCAGCATACCTAAAAAAACGTTGCCTATCTTGGCAGCCCAGAAATAAAGTCAGCCGTTGTCAACAACCTCCATTTTCTCTCTCCCTAGCAAACAAGCAAAATGACTCATTATAATAACATTACTATACAGTTAAACACGTACAAAATTTACCCTTTTTTCAATTTTCTGAGATTGTTGGTCTTTGAAACCCGATTTTCGGGCCCCAAGAGGTCTCGGGAAGTTTTTCTCTGATGGTAACTCTGATGGCCTGATGGTGGATGGTGCAGAATTTTCGCACGGGTCACAGGTATTGCAATTACATTTGTCATGCGGATTGCATATTCAAAGTACTTGTAGAATTTGGATGTGCCTAATAGAGCTAGCTGAACTTGTGAGACAATTCCGCACATTTTCCACGTAAGGGATACTGAAATACTATTATACTAGTGAGAACCCGTCAAAATTTGACGGTGAGATCTGAGGCAAATGTAAAATACTGTACTCAGACTAATGTTCACAATATATTGCATTGTTTGGATCTTGAGGGTATAACGAAGATATTCTGTGATGAGAAGTTCCCAAAAGTTTGAACACGTATGGCCCATGACCAGATGGCAATGCAATATTACAACCGAGCAAAACCCACTGTGCGAATGTTCTCTACAAAATACACCACAGAAACAAATAATGCAAACTTTCAACACCACAATGCAATTATTACACTGAAACAAAACCTTGACGAATTGTAAACAAATCTCAACAATCAAAACAAAACATCAAGCAGCGTGGACTCACATCTATGGGCTCATGTAGTATATCGATTTTGAAACTGCCACCCTTTGAAAGAAAACAATTGACTATTGATAAGCGTACTATTAAAGAATGATTTAATTAATTAATTTACATCGTAAATGTTGGTGAATTAACACAAACAATATACGATAACACATCTAGGAATCATATTCTTTCATTTAAAAGAAAAAATACAATAATCGGTTCAGTAGAAGCTCTACAAGAAGACATGGCAGAATACCTTATTTTTTAAATATATTTTAATCTACATGTAATTATTGAATGATAATTTGAAGTCTACATCAAGTATTTTGAGAAGGATCAGTTTTAACACAAAAATTGACTTTTTTATAATTTTAGCACATTATTTTGAATTAATATCAATGATGCACCAACAGGGGAAACATTTCGATTCTCCCTATCCTGCGTGGAAACGCAACGGAAACAGGTTTCGTTACCACTGCCACCAACAGATGAAATCTCTCCACAAGTCAAGTAGGCTGTTAACAATGTTTTTAAGATACACAGGTGTATATAAAGAGTGTTTTTCTTTTAAAAGCTAAGCTTGGAATAAAACGTCTAAAATTATTATTTTGCTGTTTAGGTAATAGAAATACAAAATCTGTGTCCCTATGGGACACGAAAATTAGGTTTTAAGACATTCAAAAGTATCATTTTTGAGTTATGCTCGACAGAAGTGTGCTGCAGCGTGGTTAGGAGTGCTTCTGCAAGCTATATATGTTATTTAATTTAATATATTTCTAACTCACATATTTATAAATTTTAGCATAACGCACATCTTCTCCATATAAACTTTAACTATACCAAATTTTACACTTTTCCGTGCGCACAATATGCTTAAAAAGTACAAACCTTTCTCTTCAATTATGACTACACAGCTTCGGCCATCTCCCGTAAGGTCGTATCTCACTTTTAATGTCCTCACATAATCCTAAAGGAGTCGGATACACGAAAAAAATTGTAGTTGAACTCAATTCTCTGAAATAAGAACCTGTCGATATTATCACATGTCAAAGGAATAAAATTATTTTCCAGTGTCCAACTTCATTAGGATTTTGTGAGTGACGTTAAAAGTGAGACATATCCATTCGTGAGACGGCGTAATTCAACCGAGTAACATGGAATAATATTCGTCGCGCGGGTTGTATATACGAAATATTTGGCCGTGTTTAATTTTTAACCACATGAATCCATTCGGAGAACACGGGAAAATATTTTCATTACTTCATTTAAATATTTCTATTTATTAGGTATGTGATGCTTAAAACATACATGTTAACTGGCCGATAGAGCTACTTCGGAGAAAAGTCTTCCGTTGCATGAGTGTGATAGTAGAATCAACGTTATCGAGTAGCATT
The DNA here is from genome assembly GCA_964035755.1 of Teleogryllus oceanicus. Lineage (NCBI taxonomy): Eukaryota > Metazoa > Arthropoda > Insecta > Orthoptera > Gryllidae > Teleogryllus > Teleogryllus oceanicus. The sequence goes on from CAXIVR010000002.1 coordinate 10,432,006, forward strand.
TCTTTCCAATTAACGTCTCTGTTGACTGTCGACTTCCACTGTTCTGCCGACAAACAATATTTTTAGGTCATTGTGTCAGTATCTGAATCTAAACAATTATTTTATTTTAAGAATAATTTACCAACAATAACTAGAATCATTAAAAGTTTACTTCTATAATTACCTGATAAAGATATCCAATGTCAAAATCCAATGATAAAATGTCCACTTAGCGGCACCAAAAGAAATGGATGTATAAAAATATAATAACAGATTTTCCACAGTTTCTTACTAAAAAAGAAGAAAGAAAGAAAGAAGAAAGAAAGAAAAAAGAAAGAAAGAACAATGATGTAATTTGGTTCTTACCAAAATATCTAGACGAAAATATCCTAACAAATAATGCGGTTCAAATAATATCAACATTCTTCAGAAGCATTTATAAACAAAACCCCAGCAACTTTCGACGAAACAAGAGTACAGCAACATCCATATCAATGACATTATGTTTTGTGGAGCACGACAGTTGCGCTAACGACGTTCCTATCCCAATCAGCGCCCAGTTGGCTCTTCCTCGTCCGCCCACTCAGGCCAGGGGCGCTGTCATAACTGGGGCGCGCGCCAACGCCCTCAGAAGCATTTATAACTCCGCGCCCCCGCCCGCCCCACCCTGCTCGGCCCGCCCCGCCCGCCCCGCCGCTCGGCCCCGCCCGCCCACTCGCCCCGCGCGCCCACCCCGCCCGCCCCCCCCCGCCCGCCCCGCCCGCCCCGCCGCGCCCCCGCCCGCGCCCCACCCGCCCGGCCCCCCTGCCCCCCCGCCCGCGCCACCCCGCCCTGCCCCCTGCCGGCCCCGCCCTGCCCCGCCCCGCCCGCCCTGCGCGCCCCGCCCCTGCCCGCCCCACCTGCCCCTGCCCCGCCCGTCCGCCCGCCCTGCCCCGCCCGCCCGCCGCCCCCGCCCCGCCCCGCCCCGCCCCGCCCTGCCCCGCCCCGCCCCGCCCGCCCTGCCCCGCCCGCCCGCCCCGGCGCCGGCTCCCCCGCGCCACACAGTGCGCCGCGTCCACACTATTGCATCTTCCCTGTCATTTCGCACCCAACATTTCAACTGGCAAAATAAGTATCAAGCATGCAATCACTATAAAATACGTATAAAACAACTTTAAACAAATATGTAAGTTTTAAGTACAAAGTTTTTCGTTTCAAAATATTTTGTATATTCCTCAGTGATACTCGTAGTTTACGGGTAAGCAGTAACTTATTTCTCTGCATATAAATTGTGATATTCAAATAATTCTGAAAATTGCAAATGGCTGGAGTCAAAACTTGCACAGTTTATGGTATCATTAACAGTTCCATCTCGCGAGGCATTAATTATTGTACTCTACAACACAAGTTTGAAGTTCGTGGTTTCAACCGCAGTTTTATTGCTGTATGTGTGTGTGTGTGTGTGTGTGTGTGTGTGTGTGTGTGTGTGTGCGTGCGCGCACGCGTGCGCGTGTGCGTGCGTGTAAATTGTGGAGCAGCGCCTGTCCTGATGTGTAACGACACACTAGTGCACACTTCGAACAATGTCTTTCGTACGTTTTCGTCGACATGACGAATCATTCGTCGCATGACGAAAAGCTCTAAGCTCTATATTGAAGCATTCTGCTACGGTAATAAGTTCATTAAGGCAGAAGCGCAAATAGTGAAACACGAAATAATCAATCAATCAATGCAAATCGCGGTGTTACTGCCGCAATTGAAGCCGGTATGTACCCTCACCAACACTCAAATCTCGCAGACTTCCACGCGCACGTCATTTCATCTGAATTCAATTATGCCTTCGCTTTGCCGTGTCGAGGTACAGACCAAGAGACCTGCTCTTCCGCCTGACCACGCAAATTCCGCTGCGCTCCTTTTGCCATCTGACAGGGAAAGGAGATTTCACTTGGGCGACAAAACAGGCAATCTGAATTTAGACTTGGGGATCTTTTACATGCAGTAAATCTACAACATGGGACAGCCGACTTTACTTCCGCTCCGAAGAAAGGCGCGGATGAAGCGCCGCGAGCAGTCCGGGACACGGGCGCCGTCGCGTCGTGGGCACAGAATAGGTACTACACAGAAAGGAAAGTAGGGGCGGCTCCTTTGATCTTCAGTGAGCCACCGCACAGCGCGGACCGCCATCTTGAAACTGTGCCGCAAGAGTCAGCTCAAATACCGTTTTCTCACAACCGGCTCCAAATTTTTTCTTCTAACCTTCTCAATGGGTAGTGCTAATAGCACTGTTAAAAATGACATAAAATTAATTTTGCTGTATTATTTATTTATTTATTTTTGTAATATTACACAAAGCGCGTGGCGTGGCGGGTGGCGTGGCGGGTGGCGTGGCGGGTGGCGTGGCGGGCGGCGTGGCGGGCGGTGTGGCGGGCGGTGTGGCGGGCGGTGTGGCGGGCCGGCGTGGCGGGCGGTGTGGCGGGCGGCGTGGCGGGCGGCGTGGCGGGTGGCGTGGCGGGTGGCGTGGCGGGTGGCGTGGCGGGCGTCGTGGCGGGCGGCGTGGCGGGGGGCGGGGGGTGGCGGGGTGGCGTGGCGGGCGGCGTGGCGGGCGCCGGCTAGAGTTTGGCGAAGTGGGGCGCGCGACCGCGCCGGGGGGTCGCCGGGGCGCTGGCCGCACAAGTCAGGAATAACCCGGGTGGGAAGCGGCGCGGGGAGCGAGAATGCTCCTCGGAGGTCTGCGGGTCGCGCCCATTCACGCCCACCTTCACCTCGCGGCGCGCGGGGAAGCTCTGGCGGAGAGTCCTCTTGTCGGGCTTTCAAGGCCCCAGGGAAGGTTATCGCCCTCTTTACCGCACGATGTTACAGAAGAATTCCATTGGAAATCCATTGTTGGATTTGTAAATGATTTGCAGGAGAGCGTCACAATATCGGCGGATTCTGCAGAAGAACACCGGGCTCGTAAACTACTCGCCATATTTGCGGTAAAATAGCCCCAGGGAAGGTTATCGCCCTCTTTACCGCACGATGTTACAGAAGAATTCCATTGGAAATCCATTGTTGGATTTGTAAATGATTTGCAGGAGAGCGTCACAATATCGGCGGATTCTGCAGAAGAACACCAGCTCGTAAACTAAACTGTGCCCAGGTAAAATACGCCCAAGGAAAGTTTATCTTCTCTTTAATTGGCAATGATGTTAAAAGAATTAAATTCATTTGCTGTATTTGTAATTATAATTTCAGCGGGTGCGGGGGGTCGCCGAATTTAGTCGGCCCGGTGATTCTGCAGAAAACCCGGGGAAGGGCTCGAAAGCTCGATCTTCCGCCATGATTTGCGGAGTGCGAAGGTCAATAGCCCCGGGAAGGTTAGCGCCCTCTTTACCGCACGATGTTACAGAGGAATTGGGAAATCCATTGTAGGATTTGTAAATAATTTGCAGGAGAGCGTCACAATATCGGCGGATTCTGAAGAACACCAGGGCTTGTGAACTACTCGCCATATTTGCGGTACAATCCCTGGAATGCTAAAAGCTACTTCTACATCAGATTTTCACAGGTGTGTTACAGGTGCTTCCTAACGTTCCAAGTACAGACGTTTTTTCACTACTCATTGAAGGGTATTACTCAAAGAAAATATAAGCAATACAAGAAACCACGTAGCTTTCTTTATATACGTCTTGAAATTACCTGGATGGTGTATGATCTCAAGAAAATACACGGCATTTAAATTAGATAAATGAAAAATTACTTTAATATTATAGAATAAGAAAAAATACAAAAGAGAACACTCCTTTGATATATTAAATTGTTGATTAAATATATGATGTTCGGGTCTGAAATGGAACGATATGTTGCGTAACAGCTAACGCGCTAGTTTTCTACATACGTATTCGGAGTTCAAATCGCCCATCGTCATAAATATAATTCCCTGTCGTTATCTCATTGCTAAGATATTCCTGCATTTCACTATGGATTTCAGATGTTTACCATTTCATTTTGTTTGTACCTCGAACAAAAAAGTTCGAGATCCTTTGCGTGTAGTGGGTTGTATTAGCCCCTGAATACAAGGATGTTTGTGTAGTTTTGTATTAAAATTAATTGGAGATGATGCAATTATTTTTTTATGCGAGATCTGAACCGAAATTATTTTAGGAATAATTCTCGTGAATTCTTTCCTAATATATTATGCTAGAATATATTATATTTTGCTAAAATGTGGCGACGTTATGAATTTTCCTCCTTTGTTGTTCATTTTAAATAACCTTCACATTACTGAAAGCAATATTGTTACTATTAATTCAAATTTGATTTGAACTGTGCAAGAGTTTATACATGATTATTAAGCTGTAAAATTTAACCAATAATTGTTTCCTGGCCTGATAGTGTTGCAGTATGTTTCTAAACATTAATATATTTTTAGTTCAGAATCTAGGAGCCTCATGTTTTAACCACCTGTTGATTTCTCACAAAAAAAATAACAACAGTTTCTGAGATTTTATTTCATTTAAATAGAGATGTGAGAATACTGATCAAATAAAAATTATGTTGAAAGTGGTATGTGTGCACCCGTGAATGACTTTCAACCAACATGATAAAAACAAAACTCCAAAATGATCCGGAGACATAAACATGAGTGATCAATGGAACGTCTCTCACTTGCCAGTCGCCTGGCTGACTGCCGAGTTTATCTTTCTGAAAATGTCTCCATTGACGTCATTGCCATTGAAAAATATTATAAAATGACCGAATGGCGTCGGCAAAATTAATTTTTCGTTTCATTTGTTGATATTTTAAGTGATACTGACATTCATGTTCAATATTGTGTTACATGGCACAAACAATTATTACAAATAAATCATTAAAATGTTTTCAGTTGTTCAATTCCTTATTTGTCTTAAAGAAAATTGCTAAATTTTCAGTCTTTTATTGCAAGACATATAATATCAGATTTTTCTGTAAATGACAAATGCTATTTTCTATAATGCAAACAAATTCCAATGAATTTTAAAATTAGAAATCTAATTTACTATTAAAAGCTACTTTTCCAAACATTGACAAGAAATTAGTAGGTCTTCATTTCTGTAATTTTAAATAGGACTGTTTGTTTTACTCCTAAGTGTTTACTTTCTAGAAACGTGAATCAGAATTCTTGTGAGGCATCACCACTTGAATCTAGAATTGACGTTTCCTTGTCTGAAAGCAGTTCCGCTGAACAGTAATTCCTTTACTGTGCTCGATATTAGACATTAGTTTTCCATCATTCTTGAGACCGATTTTCAGATGTTTTTTCAATTCCAGGACGTGGGAACAAAAGGCAAAGGAACCACGATAAAAACGTCGCAAAAACTTATTTTCAAAAGCGTATATAATTTTAAAAAAGTGCTGATCAATATTTTTCGATTTTGATCAAAAATATAAAAAATTAAATCTATTCAACTCTGAAAGCCGGAAGACGCAGGAGAAAAATGTAACTTCCTTTTAATCCGACCGCGCGAACTTACCAGGGTCATACTTATAGTTGTGTTTCTTCATGTTTTTCCCGGTGTCACAACGGTGAACTTAAGATTGGGTATTGGTGGTCGAAAATACTGCTCGAAAGTAATGAAATTACTTAAAAATAAAAATAATTGTCATCTTTAACAAAAGTTTGGTTTTGGCATTCCAAATACACGTTTTTAGAGCAGCTGAATGTTTTTCCGTGGTTTCTCCGATCAACATCAGGCGAAAACCGGAGCAGTACCTTACCAAACGGGCCACGGACCGCGCGCGTTCTGTCCTTCCACTTCCTTGTCCTATCCTCTCCCTTACACACACAATTACACTAACATGCACTACACTACCACAAATTCCGGGAGACCGGTCGGCAGAATAGAGGTTGTCCCGGCTGGGGCGGTGCCTGGTTACGGGAAACCCCACTAGTCAACGATAGGTCGGCGCCACATCCCGCCATCCAGTGGGGAAGATCACCGCCATCTCCCGGAAAAAACATGCACTACACTAACGGGACTAATGACGGAAGCAGTAGACGCGCCCGGAAACGCGACAAAATCAATCAATCAATCTTAATGATTTGTTCCTCAACTGAACCTTGTAACTTCTTTAACAACTTACATATACTGGTATATTTGATAATTATACTAAAGTAGATTATACTTTTGATTTGATAATTATACTAAACTAGAATTATACTAAAGTAGTCTTTCGTCGAAAATCTGGTTTGCTTGGAGAGGATTGCGAATCGGGAGCCGGTGGGCGCGGGGCGCGGTGCGGTCGCTGCTGGAGCAGCTGCTGGCGTCACGGGGGGCGTGGGCGGACGCGCGGGCGCCGCGTTGAGCGCCGCCAGCCGCCTCCCCCTCCCCCTCCCCAACCCCTTCCACGGCCACCTCCGCCGCTGCGCGCAATGACTCACGGCCGCCTGCAACGCGCGCCTCGTGATCGCTTCTGTAGACGTCACGCGCCGCTCGGCCCCGCGCACTTCGCTTCCTTTACAATACAGCTACGGCTGGGGTGGCTCAGGGCATCAAGCGACGTCACTGCTGTGCCTGTATCCCGAAGGTTCTGTGGTTCGAGACAGACGGTGGCGGATTTTCAATGCTATCTACAAAGCTAAGTCGAATTTAGGGTCGAATTCAATGTCTGGAGGAGAATTCCAGCGGCCAGTTGCTCTGTAGTTTTCCGTGGTTTCTTTGATCAACATCTGGCGAATGCCGGAGCAGTAATCTAAGAAACGGGCCACGGACCGCGCGCGATCTTTCCTTCTTCTTACTTTACGTTAACTCATCCCTTACTTACACACACCAATGACGGCTGGTGCCCCGAGAGACTGGAGGTTGCACCTCCATCGAATGACGGAAATGTAATTTCCAAAATTCAATATACGAGTACATAATAAAAATGTAAGTAAATCAAATTAATTTACACTAAGTGAAATAAAGTCTATATTGAAACACTAGTTACATAATTTTATGCGTCGGGTCCGTGCATATACCCCGTCCGCGCACGTGGTTCTGGCTTTGATTTCCACTGGGCACTTAAGTTAGACTCTAGCACATTGCAACAAGCACTATTGCTTCGACACGTTTCACACAAATAAATTTTTTTTTTTCGAAAACTTCCCTACCCTATTATATTTGGCAATAATGAGTGATCTTCGACACACATTCGTATTCACAAGAACGTTCGCAAACCGCTGGCCAGCTGCACCCACACTGGCTTCCGCGAGACACTAAGGGACTTCCATCCAGAACGGCCACCTTTACACAAAGAACTCATCAAATGTACGTTTTGAATCAACAAACCTAATATCAAATGAAAATAAATTCTCCAAGTATCATAAAGAGCTCATTGAATATCGTCAATAATTAACTGAACTTGTGTATTTTCAATAACTAGCAAAACGCAACTACGTTGCAGCGAGACGAAGACAGAATATGGGTATTTCCGTGAGACTCACTCCGTCGCCGCGAAGTGTGACAGCGCCATCTGCTTGGTTGCGCCACCAAAAGGCCGTATGTTCCCCGTGTTAAATCGAAGTGCCAAAGAGTAAATCAGTAAATCCAGTAATACAGCCAAAAGCGTGGTGCAATCCCTGGTAAGGCACCAGACACCGGAGAGAGCGCCAGTTGGATGCTCTTTTGTTTCAGAATGATTCCATATATGTCGATATTGCTGCAAATCTTGAAAACTGAATGTCATTAAAAGAAAATTGTATATTCTTAAGATATTATAAGATCTTTTTCATTTTATGGGGGTTGTGCAACCGTGCAACCTAAGCGCGAGCCGCCACTGACACACACTTACACTCACATGCCATTACCACACTTTTCGGAAGATCAGTCGGAGCTTAGAGTTTGTCCCGGTCGGGGCGATGCCCCGCCGGTGGGAGATACCTGGTGGGGGAAAACCCTGCTATTCGTCGGTAGGTCGGCGCCGGATCACGTCATCCAACAGAGAAATACCACAGCAATCTCCCGCGATAAAATCATTAGATTATGTAGATTATGTTCATCTGCATAATGCTTCAACGTATACTAACTGCATTTAATTTATAAATGATACTGTAGAGGTTACTCTTATTATAGTGGTCTGAAAAGGCAAATATATCGTTGCCCTCGTTGGCGCTTTGTATGAACACAGATATGCTGATACAGTTTGTGTATGGACATGAACATAATTGTGGCAAAATGTAAGATCAGTTCAAGATTTGCTGTCTATTCACTCTTAAGATGTTGGGAATGTTGTTCTGATACTGTATTTCTGATAATATTACCAGAAATACATTATTTGACTTCAAATACAGCTATTTTTCGAACCATAACTTCTTGTGAGATATGGCAAATCGTTAAATAATAATTACCTACGCGATCCTTTTTAAAACCTTTGGTGACAGTTATTTATACTACTGAAAAATCAACAATGTTTAAAAATATTTTATATCCACTCTGAATGACCTAAAAGTGTCGTGTTCTACGAAAACTAGAACATTTTCTTTCTCAAAACATTTCATGGGTCACATGTCATCTAACACAAAACAAAAATATAATGCGTAGTAAAATGAGCCTCCCTTATTCTCTTTGTAGAAAACTAACGAAATGATCTTATAATATCATCAAAACCTCAATGTCATTTAGTGACAGTTTGAGCATTTATATATAGCGAAACGCTAAATACACGTATACGCGTTGTTTACCAACAGATACTCGCAATCTCATACATCTACCGCTAAATTGAAATGAAATAACATTATCATACCACTAATGTTTACAAATCATACGAGTAAACATAATGTATGTAGCGGTAATGAAAATCGATAGCTCTATTTTCGATTCATTGGGAGGAATCATTGGGCGGGTGACTCCCCGTCTGTTGCATCACCCCTTCCCGCGCGGCGCGCGGTGAGCTGGACGGGGCAAAGTGACCGTTCCGGGCAATAGGAAAACAAAAGCACTCAGGGCCGCGCCGGCTATTTGGCCGCCTCCAGGCGTGCGCCGCATCGCAAAGGCGGCGGAGAAGAATGCTCGGGGGAAGATGCGCTGCCTTGCGACACACCGCGCCGCGCCGCCCGCCGCCACGCGACGAGGCGACAGGGGAGGGGGCGCCGGCGCAGGTGGCCACCTGCCGCCTACGCCCCGCCGCCACCCCCGCCTGCGCCACTTCGCCTGCGCCATCACCGGGAGCGGTAGCTCAGTGCATCAACTCGATGCCACTGCAGCGCCTCTGCCCGGGAGGTCCTAGGTTCGAGTCCTGACGGCGACGCCCGGCGGCAGGATTTTCGACACTAGCTTTTCAGCTAGGACGAATTCAGTCTGCTCTGGAGGAAATCTAGCGGCCGGCTCTCATGATCGGTAGTTTTCCGTGGTTTCTCCATCAACACCAGGCGAATGCCGGGCAGTACCCTAACCCAAACGGGACACGGACCGCGCGCGATCTTTTCCTTCCTTGTCCTATCCTCTCCTCTTACACACACTTACACCAACTGCATTACACTACCACATATTCCAGGAGACCGGTCGGGAGCTTAGGGTTTTTCCGGCTGGGCGGTGCCCCGCTGGTGAGAGAGTCCTGGTTAGGGGGAAACCCACTAGCTGAAGGTAGGTCGGCGCAGGATCTCGCCATCTAGCGGGGGAAGATCACCGCCATCTCCCGAGAAAAAAACATGCACTCCACTAACGGGACTAATGACCAAAGCCGTTGACGCGCCCGGAAACTCGAAAAAACAAACCAAAGCAACCAATCGACTGCGCCATCGACTGAGGTGGCTCAGTGCATAGAGGCATTGCAGTTCATCTGACTGGGGTTATGCTCCCGACGATTTTCGACACTAGCTACTATCCGATTAAAACAAGTTGGGATTGACAGTTGCGAGTGGAAAGGAGCGACGTGAACAGGTTGCATCCCACTGGGCATGTGTTCGCGGGAAACAAAAATAAACTCTTGAAATAAATGCTTATGAAATAACCAAATCACATACACATATTGTGTGAAGGAAAAGCTTCAGAAGCACAACTGTCGATCACCAACTTATTTTAATCGGACCATAGATATCTAGGTCGGATTCAGCCGTTGCCTGCAAGGGAATTCTAGCGGCTGGCTCCCTCCCCCCCTCTCTCTCTCTGATCGATAGTTTTCTGGGGTTTCTCAGTTCAACAGCAAACGAGTGCCGGAGCAATACCCCAACAAACGGGCCACGGACCGTAATCTATCTTTCCTTCATCTTCCTTGTCCTATCCTCGCCCCTTACTTACACGCACAGTCCATACACCATCAAATTTGTCGGGAGACCAGTCGGGAGCTTAGAGCTTCTCCCGGGTGGGACCTTTCCTCGATGGTTGGGAGAAAACCCTGCAAGCCAAAGGATAGGTCGGCACCGAATCTCTCCATTCAGCAGAGCCACCGGGTCCATTCAGCCATCACCGCCACCTCCTGCGACAACAATTCGTACCATACACTTACGGGACTAATGACCGTAGCTAGTGGTCTAGTAGCTATTGCTACTACTGCTGCATCCACTTCTGGTAACTTCGCACATACCTACCTGCGTTGTTGTCGTTCGACCAAATAAAAATAGTCATTTCGTCTTGCCACATTCGTTCATCGTCCCTTCTATCTCGTCACGGTCATCGTTGCCTGCTACTGAGAGTATTCCAGTATTTATTTCCGTGTCACCACTGTTCATTACTCTTAAAACATAAATCTGAGAAATCGCTACCACATTATCCATCACAAGAAACATCAGCATTTGTCCTTGAGTGCTGTACCTCCCCCTCTTCCTGCGGCAGGCAGCGCAGGTACTTTCCTCGCGGGACTACGTGTCTGGCTAGGCGAAGGCGGCGATGCCGTCGCCTAAATATACTCTCCCGCCGTTTTTCGCGGGGCTTGCTGCTCGGCGTTCCCCAAGGCGACCGAGAGAATAGGGCCGGCGGCGGCGGCAGGAGCCAGCTGGCGCGGGCGCGCTCGCGTTGATCCGCGCGGCCATTTGGAGCGGGCGGCGGGAGTGCAGCCGCCGATCGCCCGGCCCCTGGCGCGGCCGCGCACATGCACAGCGGCGTGACTCGGCCGGGGGCGGCGGCGGGGAGGGGGCCGGGCCAATCGCAGCTCCCGTGGGAACGGCCCTCGGAGGCGCGCCCTGCCGCCGGCGCGGGTCACTCGCCTCCAGAGGGCCGGCGTTGTCGTCGGGGACGCCTTGTGTTTCGAGGCAGGACACGAGCGCGGGAGAGAAAATCGGTTGGCACCTTAACACCACAAAAAATGAGCGCGAAGTGAAGTGTGGTATAATGCACTTGCGTTTTCTACACCGATATTTTAAAAAATGTCCGTTAATAACTACATTTTATATTTTTATCTCTGTGTGATAGAATTATGGTATGATACAGATAATTATGCCTCCCTCGTTGACTCGTTGGTTAGCGAGCTCGCTTTCCACGGCGCAACCCCGGGTTCGATTTCCGGCCGAGGCGAATTCTACCTGTGCGCTTTCCTTTCAAATGTCCCAGCATCTATTACTGTGTGACGATGATAAATCCCACCCTAAAGTTATCAAGATCAGTATACACAGTGAAGGGATGTCTTCGTGCTAACCACACGATCCCCTAATCCCATGGGCGACAGGCTGGGTCCCCGCTGCTCAGCCTAGTCAGGCTGGTCAAGCTGGTCGGCCAAGGCCCGTAGCGGGCTGTCCAGCCAAAGAACAGGAACAGATAATTATGATACAACATGATACAGAATCACTAAGCGATAGAATTAATAAATATGGTATAGATAATCTTTACATTCGATTTTAATTCACAGCATTGACTTTGAAAGAAACGAATTACGGAAAATTTCTCTATGAAATGCGCAGAGCAACGAAGAGTAAAGCATTTCCCAATTTTCATTAGTCGTGGAATGGTTTTCTTTATTAAAATATTTTCTGATACATCGTACATTGCCACTTTACAGAATTGTTTGCTTACATTATGTATACAATAACATACAGACCAAAAATAAGAAGGAGGATGACCCCACTGGGCTCTCTACAAGAAAATCTGGTTGGGGTGCTTGGGAATTATTGCGGTGGATTGTGTTATGGGTGAGATAACGGCGCTTACGATATGGAAATAGCGTAGAAGTTAGGAGGGCGGAATTTATCTTTGGGGAATCTGGACGGGATGCGGTTTAGATGAGAGGAGTGGTTTTTCCTAGTGAGAAAATCGGTTGGAAGGGAAGGTTATGAAGCTTGTTGTAGAATCTTTCGAGAGGCGGGCGATGGCTGGCGACTGTAGGGAATTTCAAATCGTTGTGAATTTGATCATTAAATATATACCACGGGCATTTAAGGCAGTGCGGAGGACTTTATTTTGTAGGGTCGTGGAATGGTGCAAAAGGCATTGCGCAACGAAGACATCTACAGTCTCGTCACAACAGTTCTGCCCCTGTGCAGAAGGAACGCGGAAACGCTGGCAAATCTTAACGTTTACAAGAGCGGCATCTACGCATTTTCCTTCATGCGTACATTAAATCGTGTCATTTTCACTTTCATGCTTTCTCATTTACTACTCCCTTAACTCTGGTTGATGCTGGCTTGCGATTTCTTTTCATCTTGTAGAAGCAATATTCGTTGATTAGGTATATTTTCAGAAGTAATATGAAATCTGAGAGGACTTAGAAAGATCTCGAAATCTATTTGTCACGAAATATGATTCCTACGTAAAGCCAATAGTCTGAGTAGAGTCCTAATAACAAATAGAACTTCTTCATTTAAAAAAATGAAAAAGAATACAGACTGGAGAGTGAAATAACCAAAAGATTTATAGGATCTGAGTGAAAGTGACTCTTGGTTAACCGAAAACTCACTTGCGGAAAGTATTAGTGCTAAGTCACGAAATACTGAGGCTTTAGTGTTTTAAATATTTCCTTTGAGACTCATTTATAAATGAGAGTGATTGAGATACTTTCCAATAATTTATACTTCTAAAATAATTATGAAATTGCTTATTTATTTAAATTATTGTAATATATCATTTGACCTAAATATGCGTTGTAAATAACACAGTGACGTGAAATACTATTCTTTTTAACAAACACTTTCTTGGTCGACAAATGACGAGATCAAATCGTAGAGAGAGATAGAGCGAGGTTCGCCGCCATCTTCTTTCGTCACGGGCACACCATTCTTTCCCTGGTGGAACGGCGCTGGGCGATATTCGCGAATCCTCGGTCGGCGGCGCGGCGGCGGCGCGGCTCGTTTCCCAGCGGGCAGCGGGCGGCGGCGGCGGCGGGCGGCGGGGGGGGGAGGTGCGGGTGGAGGGGGGAGCGCGAGCGAAGCGCGGGGGCCAGCTGGCGGGCGCGCCCTATTCTCGCCTAGTCCTATTCTCGTCGCCGCGGCCGCCAGCGCGCACACCGGGAGTAGCCGGCGCGGGCGACGGTCATGAGAGGCAAGCTCAGCGAGCTGTTCCGGTGCTCAGCCCGCGGCCTCCACAGAGGTGAGGACATGCGAGGGCCCTCCGCAACTTCACGTGCACGTACTACGTCAGTCGGCGGAGGATTTTTTCGCGGGTTGAGGTCTCTTGGAAACAACGCAAAAGGAAAGCAACAAGTGAGAGAGATCCGATTTCAACTGTTGCTGAAAATTTCCGGTCCAATTCCCTGGTTCAGTGTGGGAAAAAAAACACGTGAACGTCTTGGATACTCATTGACTACTGAATTTGCGTTCATGTAAATGGAGATGAATATATGTGTCGAACAACTGAAGTGGCGGCAAATTTTGAATCCCAATCCTACATGGATAATCCTTTTACGATATTGCGTTCCAAAGCATATAGGTTGTAAGTCCAACATTTATACTATGCATCCAAAGAAGACTTTCTTAAACGCATTCTAAAACTATTTCCAACAGACCAGATACCTGCGAGGTTGAATCAGAAAGAGGGAAGGCAAAGGTGTCCTTCAATCTCTTAGAGAACTCGTACGAACTCCGTCCGAATTATTGGGAGATATTAGTTTGAGAATCGGCTAAAACATACATTCGCTGTGAGTTTAATGTTACTTTACTGTTAGTACGTGTGCGTGCAGTTAATACATGCTGGAGGGAAGGAAATACGATCTGTTTTAAAATGCATCATGAATGTTAGACAATATTTTCTTAAAGCATTTCAAAGTAATCAATTATTAATACAAAATTTGCCTACAATTTGAGTCGCAATTAATATAATTTTGAAAGACAGAAATTAATTTTAAACAGTCGTAATAATTCAATATAAACATTGAGTGGAGTGACGGGAAAACGCAACATCAGAACTAAAGCATTGCTGCTACTGTTTTGAATTATTGAATACCTGAGAAATTTTAAGACAAGTTCTTAATTTACGCCTCAAATTGGAAAGAGTGTTTTTAGAAAGCGAATGATTTAGAAAATTGCCTGAGTTCGTTTAGCGCCTTAATTCTATGAGTTTATAAAGCAATAATTTTGAAAGCATTTTACATCACTCTCGTGTCAGTCTTTGGTATTCTAACCTGTGTTAATTTCCTCTAACCTTCTATTAAAAACTAGTGTGTACATTGCGAATATTATTTGCACTAACGAGGGCTAAGCTCGTGTTAACCTTCTGTGACAGTATTTTTTTAATGGAGACAAAATGTTGAGTGTCATATCTTATTTCCATGTGCCCGTTAAATGTATTCTAGCCTATTGTAACATTTAGAAAATGTTGGAAACTGTTTACTAACATACTTATCACTTGTCACTTGTTTATTTTCTAATCATTGTGGTGTACTAATCGGATCTAAGTTTGTGTTAACCTTCTGGTACAAAGTGTTGTTTTCAATTGAAGAAATTTATTGAATTAATGTATCTTATTTTCACGTGCCAATTGAATGTATTCTGAAGGATTATAACGTCCAGAAATTTTGGAAACTATATACCAACATACCTGTGAGTTATTCTATTCTTGATTGATTCATTGGTGAGTTGTAGTTGACATTTACATAATTGAAATGATTGAATCATTGTCAATAGTATTTATTTCAATAACAGCAGAAAACTGATGATGATGGCTAAGCCATCGAAAGCTGCTATTATTGAAATAAATACTATTGTTGACAATGACAACGCCTTCAATCATTTCAACTATTCTATTCTTGATTATTTACAATGGTTAAGAATATTTGATGTCAATTAGGCTTACGCATAAAGCTAGGGAGCATAAAATATCTCTTGTGATAAATATTTTTGTAAGAGCAAACTTTAAAATGCTTCATTATATATAATATAATACTATTATTTTAATCACAAAATAAAAAAAAATCGTAAAATTGTATTTTTTGTTTTGGGGGGGTTGTTGTCAGACCCAAAGTCTTGACACACGTTTCTCGTATTTCGTCGCTCTGAATCCGAATCTGAAGCCAGAATTGCGCCACCACCCTCCAGTATTTTCAATCGCGAAAAATCAGTGAAATTGTAGATTGTAAATTTCAGGTTTTTTTGCCGTGTGTCTGTGTAATCAATGTGTTGTCCGAGACTATACTGGGTATGGTGATAAACTTTATTTCATATTAGCATTTAAGTGTTCGTTATTTTAAAAATATTTTAGCTTCATTTAATGTTAATCTTTTTTTTTTGTAAAAAATGTAAAAAAATAATAGTTTCAAACATGTTGCATTCTTTGGTATTATTTAAAAACAAATACGTCACTAGACTCACCATTTAAAAGTAAATGATAGAAAGTTGTTTACCATATACGTAAAAGGGACTTAGGCACTTTTAATATTTTCTTCTCTGCTAGTCTGGCATTATTGTATTTTATCCTACGTACCATTAAATTTCATATATCCAGACTAACTTTCCCTGCGTGGGTATAAGAATGACTTCTCGCCACTCCATAAGAGTTATATGAATGTTAATGCGTTGTAAAAACATTGTATGGCAAACGTCAAAAGACAAAAACAAAAAAGTAACTTTTCTGAATCATAAACATTATCATTTTTACAACGAAATTATACTACTTTCCATTATTTTTTCATGACAATAGCTTTTCAAATTTTCTGAATGTTCGTCGTTGGTTATAAAACTAAATTATAGATGACGTTTGACGGGAATTGAAAAACTTGCTTGTGATATTCGACGATGACGCACATTATGTAGTATGTTTATTGTAAGCAACGTTCTGTATAAATGAAAAAAAATATACATGGGCGAAATAGTAATTAACAAAAGAACTTTACCCCAGAAGTTTTCTATTTTAACAATATTACATACATTTAATACGCCAAAATAAAATATGAATATAGTAATGTCTGAAATAATATAATAAGGATATCGACGAAAATGAAAGAAACTATAACTTTTTAAAAAAGAAACAATAAAGCTATAAATTAATAGAAGCGTAAGAAATATCACTTGATTCAATTTTATATTTTTCTGAGGAATTTAATGCATTCATTAATTTTTCATTCCTCCTATCTTTTTGATTCAGGAAAAAACTTATTATTCCACTATTTCATAAAAACTACATGAGATACATAAAATTACTTTGCAGTTAAAATTTAATTACATTTCATTGTATTAGTAACATAAAGACAGTAAATATTCATTGTGTAGAACTTACTCTGACAGCTTGTCGATTTTCCTGATAAGATAGGTACCTTAATTTTTTGTGCAAAATGTATTGCAAACGCATACGACGAACCTTTTTTCACATTAATCAAGTTCCTCAGTAAAAAGATAATACGAAAAAATATGTCAATATACAGTTATGGTTTAACTTGTACCTGAATAACCTTCATCAGCTGTCAGCCGACTTCGTTAGCCGCATTATTTAATTATGCTCCATAAAGTAACGGAAGTTTAAAAAATCGACACACCATGGATTCCTGGGTGGGTGACCATCTCGGAATCCCGGTTACTAACGGCGCTAATCCTTGGCCGAAGGGTTAAAAGGCAATGACTGACCGCGACGTTACGAAACATGACGAAATTTAATGAAAGATTACTCTATGTCACTCAATGCCCAAAAGATGGCTAAGAATCGTTGTCGCGAAAGAAAGCCCCACAGAATTAAAAAAAAATGTATCGTTTGGGTCAGCCCTTCATTCAGTCCCATATTTGGCGCGCGTGCGCATTAACGTGTCAGCGAGTAAACACCTGTAACGGAGTGACGCAGCCGGCGAGAGCGCTGGGCATCGAGGAGGTGTGTCCTGAGCCCGTGGAAATAGCGCCTCTTTTCTCTTCTCTTGTCACGAGGGGCGCGCGTGCGGGCCGGCACGGGCACGGTGCCGGCGCCTCGCCGAGCAAAAAAGCCAAAGAATTTTTATCGGTCGAAATAGAATAGTGCACCCGTTTGTAGCAACTATTGCCACGGGCCTGGTGGCGATAGTGAACGCGACTTGCTCCTTGGCCTTGCACACTAACACGTATTTGGCGACGGGTTGCTAATTTGCTCCGGCGTTTGAGCAATCGGCGGTCTAGCTATGGCAGATTCCTCTGGGTGTACGTCGTCTGTGAGGAAGATAAGTGTGATAATGAGAGGGAGCTTGCAGAAGTATGAATGAATCTACTTCGCGTTTCCTGCGGAAGGCATGCAGTGTGAATCCAATAGGATCAATTGTAACATAGTGTTAATTTGAACACAAAGCGTCGTTAAAAGTCGAACGCTATAAAAATGTTATGTGGCGCCAAGGTTTTCATTCGTTAGTGAATTAGTAGTTACAGAAAAATATTTTGGTCACAGAAAATTGTGTGAGTTTTCATATTATTTACAGGTTTGCGGTTAATGCTTGTAAATATATACTACAACGGAAATTGTAAACGCTCAATACAGACCTAAAACGTTCGATATTTTTTAAAATTTGGAGTAAGAACAGACGACGCAATTGATACGGGGTGCTACTGTTTCTTCATCACGTGTTTATCTTGTTTTGATTGTAATCATTTGCTTTATATTTACTTCTTAGTCTTTTTATTTTGTAATAGAGTTGGTAAGAATTCTCTCAATTTTCGAAAATTTGCCGGTCAGTGGAATTGTCGAAGTATTTCTCGAAATATCTTCTACTCCTATTTGTAATGTGTTAATGAATTCCATTATATGAGGCAAAGTTTGAACAGTTAAAATTACCATGTAAGATGTGAGAGTGTGAAACAGACATAAAGATCTTAAGAACCATTATTAATTAACTTCTCAAGCAAAGTTACTTCTGGCGAAAAATAAAGGAAGTGGAGTGGCAATATAAGCAGGAAGGAGAGACATGCTTCATACTTATTCGTAATTTATTTGAAACGAGGGCATTCATCCCCATGCATCTCACAATTCGCAATATTCTCCACATTAAGTTCTCGCAGAACCAAGTTCTCTCCCCCGAAGTAAGCGGGGCGGGGGGAGGTTCCCGAGTAAGTAGAGAATCGATAGCGAAAGCGCCATCCGCCACGGGCGACGAGCGACCCTCTAACAATTCAGCCGCAGCCTGGAGGAGAATTCTAGCGGCCGGCTGCTCTGATCAACATCAGGCAAATTCCGGAGCAGTAACCTAACGAAGGGGTCACAGGCCGCGCGATCTTTCTTTCATCTCCTCGTTTTGTCCTCGCCCCACACTACATGCACTACACTACCACACATGTAGGGAACTACGTTTGTCCAGGCAGGAGCGGCGCCCCGCAGATGAGATACCTGGTTGGGGAAAACCCCCAAGACGACGGGTAGGTCGGTGCTGGATCTCGCCATCCAACGGGCGAAGATCACAGTCACCTGACGCGATAAAACACACACTATACTTACTGTACCAACAACCTTAGCAGTTGACTCGTTCGGAATCACCGATCAATCAACAACGCCTAATATTCTCTTCATTAGGTTCTCGCAGAACTAAGTCCTCTCCCCCGAAGTGCGCGCACGTGGAGGGGCCTCGAGTAGACAGAGAAAGCGCCATCTGCCGCGCGACGCCCTTCATGTTGTCCGGCGAGCGACCCTCTAACGGCGTCGCGCCTTCCCTGTTTTGTTGCAGAAAGTTCTACTGCTTCAGCGGCGGCGGCGGCCGAGTTCGGCGCGGCGGGCTTGGGCAACGGCAGCAACGGCACAGTCGGCGGGGGGTGCCGGCCGCGGGGGCGGGGCGGCGCTGGCGGCCGGGGCGCCTGGGGGCGATGCAGGCGACGACCCATCAGACCAGCTGGAGGGGCCCGGCGCAGCTGAGAACGACCCTCTTCACCTCAAGAGACGGGTGGGACTCTTCAGTGGGGTGGCTCTAATCGTTGGCACCATGATAGGTGAGTACCGCCCTCCTGACGGGGGGCCTTGCCAATCATTTTTTTGTCTTCAATTTCGCATAGTATTTTTAGTGTATAAATGGCCCAAAAGAATGGCGTCAAAAGGGTGACTTTTTGCACGCCAGTACGTTTGCATATATAGTATATTAAATATCAGAAATTAAAAATAAACCATAAATATAATCTTCTCCAATCTTAAAATTGGTGAGGTTGCATCTTACTATCAATTTCACTATATATAGTTCAATAATTTTTTGTCAGTCTAACGAAATACTTCCAGATGTCTTATAGTTTTTAAGAGCGACAAAACTAAAAATTCCAAATTCCAACAAAAAATGGTCGCTTTCGTAAGTTGAACAGAGTTTCACAAGCTCGTCTAATATTCACCACCTAGAACAAAACAATGGGTGACACACAAATAATTACACACAGGGAACTTCTCAATGGACATACATATTATGTCTCTGAATAACAACTCAAGCAGAAACTGCCATTACTTTCAGTCATTATATCGCGAAAAAATCGAGATATTGAATGGAGGGATTTGTGAAAATAGAGATGTGTGAGTGAAATTTAATCTCTTAATTAATCAAAAAACAGTCTGTGGATAATAAAGATTGCCTATTGCTTATCATAGTTGAACGTATTAAATAAATATCATTGAATACGAAACACTACAATTAGTATTAAAATTCACACCCTTCTCTGAAATAAATGACCAGTATAAAACGTTAAAATAAGCTCTCAAATTCTGCAAAATTGTTTTCCATTTTTTCTCAAATTGTTCGTGATTACTTATGAAATAAATAAGTATCCTATTTATACGAGTTTGAAGTTTCTTAGATATCTTGCAATTCTGTATCCCGCCATTTAGCATACATTTAATTTTTAATACCAAATATTCATATAAATTAATTAGTAAATTATTCAGACTTACGAGTTAGAAAAGCAAACAGCACTATTAACGCACATTAGCAAAGTGAAAAATAGGATATAAATACCAAATGAAATAACTCTACAAAAGAATAGTCCTTGACCGTCCTAGTCATTAATTGAGACCATCAATTTAAAGTGTCTCTTAAAGTGTATCACGATTGGATCACTTTAAAACGCTATAAAAATGTGGAATTAAATTTATTTGGACGCGTAACTCGTTTCTCAGTCGAAGTTATCCGATTTACGGCTCTCAATACGACTCGCAATCACCGCGTTCTGAACTTCCGAATCCGATAAGGTTTACGAGGGGAGGAAGATTGAATTTCATGATTCCAAACACTTCATATTCAATAGCAGATCGATCTATTCGTCGACACCGAATTGAAAAGACGTCAATATCTCTCCCCCAAGATTTATACTCAATAATGCTGCGCCTTGTTTACTCAAAACCTAAGGGCATCGCCTATTGTCTATCTTTGCCTGACACTTTACCGCGAAATATCACATTTCATTCTCACTCTGTTTATGATTGTGTAGCATTTAGAGACATGAATCAATCAACTAGTTGTAGACCTACTAATACCAGAACTTTATTCTAGTAATTCAACGTGGTACCAGCAAATTACACGGGCGTTACTAAGATAATGCAATACTCTGAAAGCTGGCAAGAAGTAAATTTAAATATTTGTATTTCAAGTAATTTTCCAAAACGCTCCAATAGCAGAATACTCTGAAATCGTTCATGGGAAGAGCAAAACAACGGCCAATTTTGTTATTTATAAAAATTACATTTGGTATTTATTATAAGCTAAGAAATGCAATGCTGTTGAACTAATACATTTTCTATTAATTTGATGTTACCGCTAGAGAAATGATTACGTAAATACTGTGTATTAGTAATAGATATTGAGATAATGAATGTATAAGAAACAGATCTTTACATATGTTCACTTTAATCAACTTAAAAACTTGTTAGTAAATTTGTACAATTATTGTGTATTTGTAATACGACGTAGTCATACTGCTAGGATCAACCTAGTAAGTATTATTTACGCGTATTGATAAAAAAATAACTAAACCACCAAGTAATAACCGAAATTGCGATGGCATTGCACAGGCGCACCAGAAATTTGCTGACTGAGATTTTTCAGGTGCACTGTTTAAATCATAACTAGGTACTTTTTTTCGTGGATTTTGCAAATCGTTGCTTACCGCTAAAATAAATAATCCTCCCCGGATTTTAATTAATAAAAGATAGATAGATCGATAGATAGATAGACATGTTGTTATATATTATTTCTGAAGGTAGGTTTATGCATCCTAGTGACAGAAGATTACAATTTACAAATATTACATTTAAGAATATTAATACAATTTAACATTAAATTATTTTAAAATAATATAAATAATTATAGCAATGATAATAAAATAATAGCGTAAAATTGTATATTCTATGGCTAGCCTATGCAGATATTTTAAATAATAATAATAATAATAATAATAATAATAATAATAAATGGCTGCTTTCATAAGCCTAAATATCTAATTAATAAACGTTCTAAAGGAGTTTAGAGCTTGTCCCGGTTGGGGCGGTGCCCCGCCTGGTTAGGGGGAATCCGGAGGGTTAAGATCACCGCCATCTCCCGAGGAAAGAAGCATGCACTACACTTACGGAACTAATGACAAGCTGTTGACGCGCCAGGAATCACTAATCAACCAACCAATAAACTTTCCAAAAATCATTAATTAATGTATTTTTAAATCTTTGACCACCTAGAGGTTCAAAAGCTGTCGCAGGCAACTTATTCCATATAACACTAATAGAAGTAAATATATAATAATTATTAATTGTTGCCGCGAGTGCGATGTCGTGGATGAAAGCACGTACCGGGAGCGGTAGCTCAGTGCATTAACTGATGCCACTGCAGCGCCTCTGACCGGGAGGTCCTAGGTTCAAGTCCTGACGGCGGCAGGATTTTCGATTCTAGCTTTTCAGCTAGGTCGAATTCAGTCGCTGCCTGGAGGAGAATTCTAGCGGCTGGCTGCTCTGATCGGCAGTTTTCCGTGGTTTCTGCGATCAACACCAGGGGAATGCCGGAGCAGTACCCTACCAAACGGGCCACGGACCGCGCGCGATCTTCTCTTCCTCTTCCTTGTCCTATCCTCCCCTTCACACACAACATGCACTACACTACCACATATTCTGGGAGACCGGTCGGGAGCTTGAAACTTGTCCCGGCTGGGGCGGTGCTCCGCTGGTGGGAGAGTCCTAGTTAGGGGGAAACTCCACTAGCAGACCGTAGGTCGGCGCCGGATCTCGCCATCCGGCGGGGGAAGATTACCGCCGTCTCCCAAGAAAAAACATGCACTACACGTACGGGAATAATGACCAAAGCCGTTGACGCGCCCGGAAACACGAAAAATCAATCAAACAATCATGAAAGCCCGTTGAAGCGCGTCAACGCCAAGCGCCGACGGCGCACGTGGACTGGTTGCAACGGTTGCATGCGTGCAGCGCAGCTAAGCCGGCGCAGGCGCGACCGGGTGAGGGGGTGCGGGGTTGTTCAAACATTTGACGCGGGCGACGCGGTGACGCTCCGCCGTGTGAGTTCTTTGGCGGCAGGCGACGAGCGCGCGCCCTGGTGACGCGGGGCGGAGGGCGGAGGGACGGGACTTGGCGCGTTGCTCGAGGCGGAATGGAAATGACGTCGGCCATTGGGCTGTGCAAGTCGTTTGTCACTCTTTGCACCACGTTATCAATTATGTGCATCCACGGCTAGCATTCAGTTGGACTGATTTCTTAGGGAAGTAGGAGTTTTACTACCAATGGCTGAATGGTTCATGAGGATTGTTTCCGCGTTAAAACAAGTTATCATCTGCACTCCAGTTGTGATATATCTTAACTAATTATATATTGTATGATGATGATGATGACGATAATAATAATAATAATAATAATAATGATAATAATAATAATAATAATAATAATAATAATAATAATAATAATAATTCGACATCGACTTGTATAATAATTACACACCAGACACCATACTCGTAGGTTTCTCGCATCTGAACTCGCTAGAGTACGCTCATTCTCGAAACATCTCATTAAAGAGAATCAACACTAAAGGCAGCGGAGAGCGAAACCCCAACCAGAAAATCCTTTTCCGTATTTGTTTGCAACTAAGATCACTTTTTACCCCCATAATCCCAACTTATTTTCCCCATATTTGTTTCAATTCTACGTGGCAGTATTTTTAGCAAAAGAAGGAATAGTTACATAACTGATTTACCTGTTAAAATATGAAATATGTATTGTGAAAATTGTTTACCATTAGGTCATCAAGGAGTTAATCTCCGTTGTGTCAACTTTGTCCGCAGGCTCTGGAATCTTCGTTTCGCCGTCAGGCTTGATTGTGCGCACGGGCTCCGTTGGAGCAAGCCTTGTAATATGGGTTTCGTGCGGAGTACTATCCTTGTTGGGTAAGTGTACGAAGACGCTTTGCATTCCTCTTTATTTAACCTAATTGCTCCAAATAGGGGCGAGGAAATTGTTACAATTGACATTCCTCAGATTACTAAATGAGTTGTTTTTTTTTTTCACTGAAGTCAAAAATCATATTAAAATAGATTGTTCTATAAACTTGCGTTTACAAAATAATTTGTTAATTATGATTTATAACACGAAAGCTCTCTACGATGTTCAGTAAATGATACCGATACAATACACACGTTTGTGTCATTAGTTAAACCATTTAATTCATTATATGATTAAAAATTTAGATTATTCTCGAATTCACTGACATGTGAATAAAGAATGATTAGTGCGTGTTAAATATATTTCGGTTTGTTTAATTTCTCTCCTTTAAACATTATGATTTTCAAAACAGAAACCCTCAAATAGTGTTGCGCAATGTGCATCAATCGCTGCAATTAGGCGAATTTTTTTAAAAAAATGCATTTTAAGGAATACATTTATTAATCCAAGTTTCAGTGAAAACAAGTAAAAATTCTTCTTACTATTATTTCAATAAATGCGGAGGAGAAATGGCGGCTGTGTGTGCCCCTGTGCTTGAGCGATTGGACCCACCGTGCGCCGTCACAGTTCCTCTGGCTGCATGGCCGCCACTGGCGTGGGGCTTACGTAAGGCTTACGTCTGGCACGCGCCGGCGCGGCGGCGGCGGCGGCGGCGGCCGGCATTTGACCTCGCCCCGGGTCAATTGCAGCGCGCGCACGTGGGCGAGACGTGAGCGGCGCCGGTTATCGAATCCCGGTCCGTTGGACGCTCTGCTCGTCACGCGCCTCGGCGAACCGTCAAAGAGGAGGTCGCTCGCGCGAACAGACACCGCACAGCGCCAGCTCTCGGGGGCCGTGGGCGAGGCACCCGCGCTTTCATCTGACGGGCGCTACAAGTCGAACCTCAACTGAGTTGCGCGTGGTTTTGTAAGAAGAACTATAAAACGCCACAGTTCGTTCAAGAGGGACTGATAGAGATTTTGCCAAAAGGAAAAAGATAATTTGTTTGTAGTTATGAGTATGTTTGAAAGCGATCGTGTGAATAGATTAACAAAGTTTCTTGTTCTTCGAAGTGTTTATTTCGAATACTTAATTTTAGATTTTTGAATTCGAAATGTCTGTTTCCCCAAAGAATGCGAATTACATTATTTGAAGTAATACTTTTCGTAAGTTTTCTTATTTTTAAATATCCTAGTTCCCAAAAGTTCAATTTTTCAATCATCATAATTTTTGTTGTGAAAAATAGTCTTGGTATTCTTATACCACAAAAGATTATGTTCTCTTACATAAAAAAGAGATTAATGATACTTAATTTCTCATTACGTAAAAAAGTCGAAAGGAATTACTCTCACGCAACGAATTTTAATACTCTCTGTAGTTTACCTAATCATCAAGAGATTGTGTTAAACGATCCAGATATATTGAAAGTACTTCCTTTTTTTCGTTTTCTCTGTCTTCTTTCTTTATTTCCTCAATTCATTGTTATCTCAGAAATTGCTCCTCGTAAAATTTCCACCCAAATATTTCGTAAGAAAAGTTCAGGAAGACGTTTAAAAATCATGGAACATCGCTGTTTCTTCCTATTTTTCGACACTAGTGTTCTTTTGTTCTGAAAAAAAGTTCGGAATGAGAGATATATTGACCTTGGCGGCAAGCCGAGTCCTGCCCTGACCGTCCATTTCATCGCAGTCCTAAAAATCTTCAATTCCTCAGCATCTTCCACAATCGTTGACCGAGGTCGTAAGCACTGCGAGCTGGCAACAGTCCGTCCCTAATGCCCGTTGTTTAAAATAAATTTCTTTTCTGGAAGGTTGTATGGACCCTGTACTGTCTGTAGGGTAACAAATGTTGCACATACTGTGGGTTTCGTACGCTCTCGGTTCTATCCAAGAATTGAATGTAGCATCGCGTTTCTTGATATTTTATCTATAAACCGTTATGGACCTCGAAGCTGAATTCAATTTACACCTTATTTCAATCAAAATAACACCGCTCCTGTTTGAATGTTTTTTTCTAAAGAAATTGATTTCACGCACGACAGAAAATTCAATATCGCAGACTAGAACCAACCAAATGTGTTACTGTTTAATTCCCAGAGGGTGATTGAGTTCTTTCCACGAACGCAGCGGCAGATAGAATCGTTACGTCATCTTCTGGTGTGAAAACAAAACAAGGTTTCGATAAAATTCCATTGTGCAGCAGATAACAGAATCGCCTCTCATCATGGATTTACGCTCGCAGCCAACGCCTGAATCCTATCCAATTCAAAGGAAACATTTGTATCGTTTTAATCGTCCTTCGCGGCCCGAGACTTGGAAAGTTGAGATTGACTCCTGATCAAATATATTTTTAGATTTTTACAGCTTGTTAGAAGAAACGTGTCTTTTGTTTAATGTCTACAGCGTGACACGTTTGCGAGCAGATATTCGAAAGGATGGTTATTTGTGGCGTATTATAGTAGTGATAACTTTTTAATTAATTTTTATTTGTGATTCTTAGGAAATGCAACTTTATATAGTGGTGTAAAGTAATTTTTTTTTTAGTTCTACGAAGATTTTTATAAATATGCTTTACATAATAAACCTTTAGTTTTCGAAAAGTGCGCCATAATAATATTTGAAGTGTAAATAATTATATTAAAGCGTACCCAAGGTGGAACATTGGAGAAGTAACACCACTCACACACACACACGTTACAGCTTTCCATAAATTTAAAAAGTTTCTAATAGTTTAATAGACAGTGTTCATTAACTTTTGATAAAAAAAAATTAAATTGCTTGTATGCAAATTGAGTTAAAATAGTTACCAGAATACTCTTAATATTTTGATTTTATTAATAACTACCTTTTTACAAAGAACAGTTCTCTGGATTAATCCCTTAACAAACAGGAAACTATTTTAACCATTTCTTGGGCTTACGCAACATTCACATAGGTTTCGAGAGACACGCAGTTGGGCGTAAAGGAAAGACATCCAAGTTGGCATTAGAACACTTCTCTTGGCTTCTCTCACCTGCAGTAACAACGTTTTACTCCTTCATTAATCTCAACCTACAAGTCATTAATGTTTCAGCCTGATGGTCGAATACTTAGTAAATACCGCCGCATGGACGGTATTTAGACAACAAAACATCTACAATAACTACATGCATTGTAGAATTCAATCATTCCTCTAAGACACAAAGTTGTGCTGAAATTTATAGACGCCATTTCTCACCAGCGTGCGCTAACGTGGCGATATAAATATTTTAATTATGGAAAACCAAATTGCAGACACATTATGCACGTCGTATACGTTTAATACATAAAATTTTTAAAACGTTTCAAACTTTTTACACACGCATAATGGTTAAATAAATTCAACGACTAGACAAAAAGGGGGATGTTGTAGGAGTTATCTTTTATGGGACTGTCTGTTCTTCATATACTGAAGGAAGAGAATCGTCAAATGGAGCAATACAAATATGTATAATAATGAGGGAAGAGTATCAAATTGAAAATTCCTGAATGAAGGGAGTATAAAAATAAAAAATAAACACACCTTATTTATTTGTAGCATTGGGGAAGAATAGCAAAATTTTTGTACTGAAAGATGTATTCATTCAAAACAGGACACTCACTCTAACAGAGAATGCTCACACAATTGAAGTTAAAAGACTTTGCAAGCCGAATCCTCATCGGCGAAAGCTTTAATTCTAATAATCAATTTTAATTGAAAAATTTTTGGTGAAGTGATATTATATCTAAATAGCGTATCATCGTGCATTCGTCAAAGATTGGCGAAACATATGGCTTAGAAAGTAGGCCACCCGCAAAACATTTTCCTCCCTTTTCTCCATTTCAAACTTAGTAGGGATATAACCTAGCCAACAACACTTCCAACACAATATGAAGTAATTGTGACTTCTCCTGATCATAAACGGTGAAGTAATTTGAACGCTAGATGAGACGTCAATACACTAACATGATACACAGCCAAACCCATAACTATTTTTTGCATTCGCGTTGGCTAGTGAAATTTTTTTATATATTTAGCAGTATTCAGCATAAATATTATTAGTAGAGACGATATTTATTAACATTTAATTTGTAATGGAAGTTTTAAATGTAAATGAATTTGGTTTACGTTAATATTATGTAAAATTTTCTCAATCTCAATCGATGTCAAGAGATCTTTCACTTTTTAAAGAAGTGTTTTTGTACCAGTGTATTATACCTTCTCGTTTGCTAATTATATTACCATTTTTTGCATTAAAATCCTAAATCCCTATTGGAACGACTTTCCATTTGGCGTGAGAGCGTAAGAATAAGCACAAAAAAGAATTAAATGAAAATAGGTTCAATTTTATAAATCGTTCTATTTACTTCATCACAATTTTAATCATAAGAGCCTATATAGAAACCATAGAATCTTCAGTCGCACCTTTCTCCTACAAATCACACCATAGCTGGTTACTGCGATTTCTCAAATCAGAATATCCGAGAAACGTTCATTTGAAAACGCCCGTTCCGACGCTCCTGCATGGCACAGAGGCTCCTCGCTACCCTCTTCGTTGGGGGTGCAATTGCTGGTGAGGAGGGTCAGGGGGCGCACGAGGGCGGCGGCGGCAGCGTGGGCGCAGAATTCGGCCTCGCATTGACGGCCCTCACCGAAAATACTTGGTCGACGCGGCGTTTCTACCACCACCGCCACCACCACCGCCGCCACCGCCGCCACCGCCGCCACCCCGCTACCGCCGCCATCGCCACCATCGCCGCCTCCATCGCCACCACCGCCGCCACCGCCGTCACCGCCGCCCCGCCACCACCCATGTCACCGCCGCCACCGCCGCCCCCGCCGCCACCGATGCCACCGCCGCCACCGCCGCCGACGCCGCCGCTGCCTCCACCGCTCCCGCCACCGCCGCCGCCATCACCACCGCCGCCGCCGCCGCCATCACCGTCACCACCGCCACCGCCAACGCCACCGCCGCCTCTGCCGCCACTGCCTCCTCCGCTGCCACCGCCTCCTCCACCGCCACTGCCGCCTCTGCCGCCACCGCCGCTTTCGACGGGCCACGACGCGATGGACGCCGCTGTAAACAGCGCCTGATATACTCGCCTCACGGCCGCCCGTCACCGTTTCCGCCCACACACGCGCTCGGACATCCGCTGCTGACGGCGCGGCGCGGCATTCGCAATTCGCGTCCACCGCAAACCCATACGACCTTCCACTCTCCCAATTTTATTTCAAACGGTAAACAAGTTGATAACATTTAATGGAAAATACTCTGCCCAGGAAAGTTTCTCCACACCAAGCCGAACCGGGAGCGGTAGCTCAGTGCATGAACTGATGTCACCACTGCAGCACCTCTGACCGGAGGTTGTAAGGTTCCTGGGCCAGGATTTTCGACACTAGCTTTTCAGCCAGGTCGAATTCAGTAGCGTTTGGAAGAGAATTCCCAGCGGCCGGCCGCTCTGATCGGTAGTTTTCCGTGGTTTCTCTGATCAATACTAGGCGAATGCCGGAGTAGTACCCTCAACAAACGGGCCACGGACCACGCGCGATCTGTCCTTCTCTTCCTTGTCCTATCCTCCCCTTTACACACACACTTACACTCAACATACACTACACTACCACATATTCCGGGAGGTCGGTCGAGAACTTAGAGCTTGTCCTGGCTGGGCGGTGCCCCGCTGGTGGGAGAGTCTTGGTTAGGGGAACTCCACAGCCGACGGTAACAGGCGACTTCCCTTCCTTCTACTTTCTTGTCGTGGTGTCTACAACCTCTTAAGTAACCCAAGAGACGTTTTGCCAGACTCGCACGCAGGCTCTTCTTTGTAGTCACCGCTTCCTGGGGACTGACCTGCCCTAAAAGCACACGTCCTGCGCGCGTGCGGCCTGTCTAATTGCTCCACACGTTGATCAGTGATTCCGTCAACTGCTAAGGTCGTTGGTCCCGTAAGTGTACAGAATTATTTTTCCTAGGGTAGCGATTTTCGTTTCCACTGGATCTAGCGGCGACGTACAGGTCGGCTAGCGTGGAATTCCTCCACGAATCTCCCCAGTGTGGCACCGCTCCAGCCGGACAGGCTGTCGACTTCCAATTGATCTCCTGGCATGTGTAGTAGTGAGATGCAGTTATGATTGTATGTGTGGGGTGGTGTAATGACGAGAATTGAATATGGAAGAGGGAAGATTACGCGGTCCGTGGACCCTTACCTAGGGCTCGGGTCCGGCATTCGTCTAATTTGATCCAAGAAACCACGATCATAGAAGCCGGCCACTATAATTCTGCTCCACACAGCGGTTAAATTCGACCTAGTAATCTAGGTACTGTCGAAAATTCTGCCACCGTCCAGACTGGGACCCAGGACCTTCTGGTCTGAGGCACTACAGTGACATCATTTGATACCTTGAATCACCTAAGCCGGTGTCTCGCACGTATATACCAGATTCTATTGATGAGATCTCATTGATTCAATTGAGTTTATAATTTTTCTGTAGTATATTTTTTACTCGACATGAGAAAATATTTTACTTTAAAAATGTTCGTGATTGACTCAAATATTGCCGAAGAGTTAGTAACCCCATCTATCACATTGATGCAAGAAACTGACGATCGCTCGTCAACTTCACATGTCGTAAGAAACATACGAAAAACGGCGGCGGCGCTAGCCGAATGCGTTTACTACGCTCCGTGAAGTCACGAAGGTTAAGCGCATTCGAGACTCGCGGGTTCGTGGTTGGTGACCGGCCAGGAACCCTGGATCTAACGCCGTCGAGCCCTGGCCGAAGGGATAAAAGGCACTGACTGACTGCGACGTGACGAGACTTGACTAATATTAAAAATAATAATGCACATTAATGGAGGATTACTCCTAAGGGCAAGCGCTCAACGCCCTTAAGGGGCTTGAGACGCGTTGCGTCAAGAGTGACGCAACAAATAAATAAATAAATAAATAAATAAAACCAATTTTAAAAAATGACTACTGATGAAAACTTTAAATGATACTTTTAACTAATGATTATAAAATATTAGGCGAACTTTCTTTCATGGATAACACTGGCGCGCACCAATTGTGCAACCATAAATAATTGAAATGTTGAATGGTCATAGGGAGGATAATACCTACTAATGCATATTTTATTGTTATCTATTTTTGCTGGATATCGTCAGATATAGCGTTAATAATTCGCAAATATTGTTTAACTTTGTGCAAGTGATGTAATAGCACCCGAATGAAAATGAGAATTTTCTGAATTTACACCCCTCTCATACCATCTTTTATGGCTAAACAGAGAAATATGTATCTTCGTTAAGTCAAAAGACTTTCCAATAAAACATTTAATATTACATTTAAAATAAGATGAGGCTTCCGCCGGCTGAGCCTTCATTAGTTCATTAACTTACCATCAGTTATCTTCACGTTTGTGGAATAAATGATTCATGGTGAGTTCATGAATATTTCTGCTACATTAAAAGGAACACTCGTCAGCATTTTGTAACAGCGATACAAACTGAGCAGAAGGCAAAGGAAATGTCTTTTCAATTGACTATGACCAATAAATAAAAGAAAATCCAAATGCAAACTTTCTTCTGGAATGATGGGAAGAGAGTTTGGACATTTGTCGTTTGCAAGTGATGAAACTGATTTTCTCTTTCCTGCTTTTTCCTTTTAGAAGATTTGGAAAACGAGGAAACCATAAATTGTATTTCTTAAATAGTTTCAAAGATTTTAAAAGTGTTACGCATGTGCGTTATTGTATTATATCTAATTACAGATACTTCGTGGAAATCAAATTCTTTTAATTGATATTTATAAAATATTTTCAAGAGATGAAAAATTTTCAAGAGGTGAAAGGGAATGATAGATTAGCACTAATTCATCAATACCGGTAGCAAAGGCTGTTATCACTCTCGAAAATGTTAAGATTGGTGTGATGCTGAGAATCAATTAGATATTTGTCAATCGTCAGGGGTATACCTACACCAGAGAAGTGCGAGAAAAAATTAAGAGAGTTTCAAACATATTTTGTCTGTTCTCTAAAGTCGAATACGGAGGCAGATGCAAGGAAAGAATAGCGACCTCTATTCGTCTTTTCCTTCTTTACTTTTCTCATTGCCAATGCGAGAATAACCTTCCAAGAGACATGTCTTTGTGAGTGTAAGCCACTGAAAGCTCTAGCAAAGAGGAAAAGTGAAGTACAAGGAACACTTCTGAAAGAACATTATTTATGTTAGGTAATATTTTATGTGTGGCTATTATTCCTCACAAGGGTTACATTGACGTCTATTTGCAATAATTATGATGAATAGATGAGGAATGTGGCGAAAGACATTACTACTATCATTCCTTATTTACACATGGCTCATGGTCAATTTTAAAACATAATTTGATGGAAAGATATATTCTCAATTTAATGTAAATATGAACAATATAATAATCTGTATTTGGTTAGAGAAAAAGAATAAATAAGGAACGCCAATGTTCGTGACAAATATGTGTATTCTTCTAATACTCACTTATCGTTGTGCTGTTGTAACGCAAAAAAATATATTTGAGGTTTTAAGGAAAGTCGGTTAAGAAATAATTTTTATAGGGAATAAGTCTTTATCCCTGATTCTATACCGATTGCAACGTGCTGGCAGATGCATAGTTATTTCATGTACGGAATCTTCTATTTTTATGAAATAACGTTGTCCAAAAATTCAGTTTTATTATATCCATTTTCTTAAATTAAAAAACCAAGAGTCATGAACATTTTTTGATTTAACTTGAATTTCCTCGATTATTGCGAAGCAAGTGATCACGAGAAAATAAATCGCGCTCTTCTGTATAAAACAGGGTTTTTGTGTTACAACAGTATTCCGGAAAAGAAAAGATGTAAAAATGACGTACACATTCACATAGGATACATACAGGAGAAAACATTACCAAACCAATGAGCTGTGAAATCAGAAGGTTTTTAATAGGGTGCGTTTAAATGTACTTGGTGCCTTCAACACCATGATGTGGAGTACATCATAGACTACATGAACGGACTGTAGATCTCATATGAACGTATACGCGTATGCGAATTTGCTTTACATGTTACTAGAGGAATAACCTTTTAATTCGAACCATCATTTTTTTGCCTTTTCCGTTACCTGATACAAATTCCAATTGTTTTCTAAATTAATTAATTAAACATAGGCATATATTGTGGCCTTCCAATTTTATATTTAAAGTGTAGTCCCTAACCTACATTATGATGAAAAATATAAATTACCATATCTTTCACGGTGAACCTTTCTCATATGGTCGTAAATTTATGGGAAAATGTTATTAATATTGTGTATGTATTCTCTTGAATAAAATATTCATGAATTGTGATGCAAATATCAAAAAAAAAAAAAAAATGAAGAGAAGAGAATATTGGAGATTTCTCTACATTCATTTTGCGATCAACGGTATGTCACTGTTTCAACTACTGCAAGCCTTCAATTTTTAAAATGTATAACTTGATTTATTCGAGTTATTCGTGTTTCCTACCAGTAGAAATTCTTATTGAGTTGTATTAGGATGGGAAAGATAAAAATAAGAGTTATGTTAATTTATTTGCTATAATTTGGATGATTTGTCTTTGAAATCTTCGAAACACGCCTCGACTTTAAATATGTAGTAGTTGTTGTTGTACGAACTGTCTAGTCTTAGTTCGCCCGTATTATTGTTTAAAAGATGTGTCTGTAGTGCAATAGTTTGCTCGTGGAATTATTGAGGGTACACTAACAAGGGATTCGTCACCGCGCTAATTAGCATGAATTGGATGGCTCGCGACCAAGTCTCCAAGGAGTAAAAATGTTCATTTACTTTATTTGTCAATATCGTTTTTAACACATATTTCAAATGAGAATACTCGTTTGTAGAGAATGTGGCATGTGACTACAATGTAGATGTCTCAAATTTTTTGTCTAGTTTTTCAGAGAAAACATTCTACCTGCAATTCCCGAATCTTACGTTTTTGAAATAAGGGAAGCTCAGAAATTGATTCCGTTTTGTAATAAAATGTTAAAGTTCTTCTAACGCGTTATGGTTGCCGCCATTGTCGTCTTTGACAAATAACAGAAATTGTTTTGGCGAACAGTATTAGAGAATCTAATGAATCTTCTAAACTCTGACTGCTGAGAATATTTTGAAGCTTTTTTGTTTTTAATAACATCAAAATGTTGGAATTTTGTTAATTGAGTAAGGATGCATAGTAAATATATTTCTTATATTGTAAATGTAGTATGTATTTGTTAACACTGAAATCCATTTTTAAATAATAGCAATACATTGTAGGGCTACCATATTACGCTATCAATAATATTTATAATATCATCTCGTTAGTTACACATTTTGCTAAATTTAGTCTTCATCAATCACATGAATGCTCTGCAACTGGAAGGAGCAGCCTGAGTTGAGATCTTTAGACTAACTTCATAGCCTCCATTTCCTTCTCGCCACGCGTGAAGTTTCTCAAAGAAGAGTCTCCATGTACGCAGAGGCCGTGCATGACCGTCCGGCCATCCGCAACCGAGGCGACTCATCAACGTCAACGTCTGCCAAGTTGGGAGTGCGGATACACGACCGCAGACAACATCGCGTCAAGTCATTAGGATACAAGTCTGGACACAAAAATCATCCCATATCAATAATTGATCGATTGATTTTTTCGTGTTTCCGGGCGCGTCAACTGCTTCGATCATTAGTCCCGTTAGTGTAGTGCTTGTTTTTTCTCGAGAGATGGCGGTGATCTTCCTCCGCTGGATGGCGAGATCCGGCGCCGACCTACCGTCGACTAGTGGGGTTTCCCCCTAACCAGGACTCCAGCGGGGCACCGCCCCAGTCTGGACAAGCTCTAAGCTCCCGACCGGTCTCCCGGAATATGTGGTAGTGTAGTGCATATTAATGTAAGTGTGTGTGAAAGGGGAGAGGATAGGACAAGGAAGAGGAAGGAAAGATCGCGCGCGCGCGGTCCGTGGCCCGTTTGGTAGGGTACTACTCCGGCATTCGCCTAGTGTTGATCGGAGAAACCACGGGCAACTACCGATCAGAGCAGCCGGCCGCTAGAATGCTCCTCCAGACAGCGACTGAATTCGACCTAGCTGAAAAGCTAGTGTCGAAAATCCTGCCGCCGTCAGGACTCGAACCTAGGACCTCCCGGTCAGAAGCGCTGCAGTGACATAATTTGATGCACTGAGCTACCGCTCCCGGTCATATCAACAAGAAACAATAGAGTGAATTCAGTTGCTTTGTTAAATTAGAGAATAGCTAGGCTGCGCTGTACTGCGCGTTCATAATTCTATCAACGAAGAAAATGATTCTCATAAATTACAAACATTTTAGAGAATTCTTATGAAAGAGGAATATCTGGACAGTTTTTTAATAAACTTCATCTTTGGTGGAGGAATCGTCTTGATATAAATACGAAATCCATTCGCATGTGACATTTTAGGGAGTTTTCTATTTATAAAAAATTTTTTTTCATCACTTCACAGCTTTCCAGACTCACAAATTAGAGGAAGCACGTTTCAAATATATCTCTATAAATCAGAATACTAACGTCAGAGTGAAAAAATAAATCTGTGAAGGAGATGGGTATAGAGAGGGAAGGATGGAGGCAAAATAGTGAGAAGAAAACTTTGGAAAACTTCTATCAAGACACGTAGAAGAGCTGTCGGAAATTAAGTCTCGGAGAATACACAAAGACGTTAGATGGAATTGAAAAAGCTTCTTTACGATTAGAAGGACGCAAACGTGCGCGTGGCGAAAATGAGCGGAACAGGGCACAAAGAGCTGTGATGGGTTTCTGTCTCTTCCTCCCTCCCTCCCTCCCCCCTCCCTGTCTCTCCCTCACTCTCTCTCTCTCTCTGGCAGTCTTTTGTCGCAAGACGGGTTGCCAAGCCCAATACACTGTCATGTTTTGTGGAACCGAGTGCTAGAGCTCCTTTAACTTACAGTTTGTACGGAAAACTCGGAAATGTGAAATGTTTGAACAGTTTCTTTTCATGAAATACATCTACATTTTGAAGACAGTAAAAACTAACATTGAGAATGAGTTGTTCATACAGGAAGATTAAATTATATCAAATACGATCGATTTCTTGTATTACGCCTACGCTATTCATACATCATATTTAAACCTAATAACTACCATATGGTTATTCAAGAATTATGCGTATTTTGTTTGATGTTCCTATCATTACACATTATATCACAAAATCTTCTTGTAATATCATTACTTTCAATATCAAACGATAAAATAATCAGTTTGATATTTATGTATTAGGTTGAATATCTTGCTAAGAATACATTACTTCAACTTGTGACTGCAATTTCGTAGATAAAATTGATGAAAAAAAACTCCCAAGTCAATTATAAGCTATTCACTGCGCATAACTCTGCCGTCAGACGTAGAGCGTCTTCATTAAAATGGAAGTTACAGCGGCGGAGAGCGCTTTTTCATTCACTCGCCGTCGCAGTAAAAAGCGAAAGAGGGGAGTTCCATCTGCCGCCGCCGCAGCGCGCGGTGTTCGCGTGAGTCCCCAACCTGTGGCTCGTCGGTGGGCGGCGTCCGAGGGCGCAGAGCGGGCGGTGGGGGGCCTGCTTCGGAGCAAGAAGAGTTGAGAGGGGCGGAGGGGCGGTAACTGCGCTCTTCGGAGCCGCGCTGCTCCCGAGGCAATCTGACGCAAAGTGAAACTGCGTCTCCCCCGAGCGCTCATCGGCAGCAGGAGCCTGCCTGCCCCGCCCCCGCCGCGGCCCTCGCCCTGCCAACTTTCCGCTCCCGGCCACGCCCCCTTCGCGTCCAGCCGCCCTTCCGGAGGTTTTCGCTGGCTCGCTTCCTTGGCGGCGGGCACTCTGCCTTACTCGTTTAGTTCTACAGCATGCGAACGCTCTGTAAATTTAGGATACCGCTCCCAAAATCTTTCTTTAAGACACCTACTTTTACTGCCCTCAAATTTTCATTTTCTCTGCCGTCCATTACTATCCGAACCGTTTATTTAGTTTCAGATTGATTTTATAATCCATCTTTTCTGAGATGTATTACATTCACCTCATTAATGAAATTATAATTTCATTCCTTTTTTTGGTCCTTCTTCTAAACACCGTACTTTACTTTGTTCCTCGGATCTTTATTTCCATTCTCGCTATCTTTCCGTTCATTTTTCTGCGCTATTTTTCTAAACAATTGATCGCATTATCACCATTCCCTCTCTCTTTTTTTCACAGCCTGGCTTGTAGCCTACCTTTAGTGATCCTCTCTTTTGTGATCGTCTCTACCCTACTAACCCAATTCTAACAACCTTTCTCAACTTCTTTTCAGCGCGTTCTAAAAGAACTTTAGACCAATTACCTACTAATTCACACATTGTGTTGTCTTACCAGTATGTCCCACCTCGCTCTCCCGTATCTCGCCCCATTGTTCCGGTTATCTGGAGCTCCTCTCCGCCTCGTGCCTAGCGGTCGCTTCCCCCGTGTGCCCCGCCCCTCTCTCGGCGCGCGCGGGTCGTGTGGGGGCCGCTAACGCGTAAATGCGGATGCGCGTCGCCGCTGGCCGGGGCTCCGTGGCGGCTCGTTTGCATTCCGCCGCCTTTCGATGCGCAGCGCTGGCGCTGGAGCGGGAGAGGGGGTGAGTAGGGGGGGGGGGCGGGGCGGCGCCAAACAAGGCGAAGTGGCTGCCAACGTGATGCATTAGCGCTGCCCTCCGGCGGTCGGGGACACGAGGGTGGGAGGAAGGGAGGCTGCGCTCTCCGCGACCTCTTCGCGGAAAATTCGTTAAGCAAATGCGCTTGTTTTCACGAGACCGCGATCGCACGAAACTCACGTGGGTATTTAACCTTAGGATGCGTGGGCCCACGAATCTACATGAATGTATTTTCAGGGTCTCTGAGGCATTGCGCAATACGCTCTCGAAAAAGCAACATAAAATTGTGTTTTATAATATATATATATATATATATATATATATATATATATATATATATTACATTTTTATTTAATATACATAAAAGATATTGTTATTTAATGTCGCATCAACATCTAGGTAATTAGTGATCGCTATTGGAGATAACATTATGGTAACTATGAAGATGAAACGATATGATGATGATGATGATGATGATGATAAGGGGTGAAAGGACGAACATAAATACAACCATGGTGGGACTCGAATCCGCGACCCTTCGGTCCGAGATCACTTCGACATTACTGCCTTAGCGATCTTGGCCACCAGCTTTTTATTCTTAATAACTTCATTTCTTAACAATTTCAATAAAAGTAAATTCTTAATGTTCAACAATGATTATTTATTTAAATAACTATTAATAAAGTCTGAAAGGTCGTGCATACGCATTGACGCAATGTAATCAAATTTTAGGACCGACCTATATATCTTCTGAAGTTTTTTCGTTTGCTGGTTATTAAAATGAGAGTAGAGCGATAGAAGACAGATTACACGTAAGACAAGCTCTCATAAATGTAGCTGTGTAGAGGAAAAAGCGAAATAAAACACGTAAGAGCCCCGGAGGCTCTGCATATTCATCTTAGGATTAATCGATTTCGCTGTAAAAGAGCAATTGCTTTTGTGTCCGAATGTAACGAAGAAAATTCCTACTTGCGCATTATTTACATTGTGTTGCTGTTAGTGATGGACTTCTAGGATCACATTTAAACATTTGTTTCGCTTATTAAGCGTCCTAAATGAGTTGTTTTCAAGTATTATGTTATCACTACTGATATTTTATAAAGAGAGAAACCATCTTTCATTGCTACACAATTCTTCGGCCCTGCAAAAATTATGCGATTAGTTTAACACTGACGCACAAGATGGAAAATAACAAGATCGTGCTCAAGTTCAAGAAAAATATTCAGAGTTCATTTTTTTTTCACGTTCCAGTTTAGATGAACACACTCAAAACATTTCTTTAACATATTTTTATGAAATTTGACATTTTTTTAATTGGTTTATTTAAGGTCGCTTCAACATCTAAGGTCATTAGCGACCACTATTTGCTGTTAACGGTATGGTAACTATGTGGATGAAACGATATGGTGATTGATGATGAGGGGTGAAAGGACGAACACAAATACAACCATGCCCGAGGCGGACTCCCCGCGACCCTTCGGTCCGAGATCACTACGACACTACTGCCTTAGCGATCTCGGCCACCGGGCCGGCTAAATTTGACATTTATATACGAAATATTACATGAATATTTAAATTACTTTCATATACTTTTGGTATTACTAATTATTCTATGAAATATTTTTTTGACTATCAGAATGAAAAAAAAAGAACTAATGATGTAGTAAGACAAAATTAAATCACTTTATAATGTAACAAGCTCGATTATTTCTATTTAATGGGTCTTTCATGATCGAATACAGACGAATTCTCTTAAATGTACCACAACTATTTTTATTAAAACAGATAAAATTCAGACCCTAAAATTAATTTTTTTTATGAAATTAATTTGTGACATTTTTTAGTTCATTGTATTTTCATATCTTGACAGATTTCCCAAATATTCATTGAATGAGGGTGTAATTTCGATCTATAATTATGGGTCATGGCAACAATACGCATCTCCCTCGGCCCTCGCGATGTTCACCTCCTGCTATAATACGATATACAACAAAATACGCCACAAATATAAAATTTCGCAATATACTCATTCGATTCTTTCTCATTTTTATTAAAACTGAAAACAAAAAGTTAAGTGTTCAATAATTACATGATAGATCTAGAGCAATTAATAAAGTCTTCGGGATACTTCTGTAATTGAGAGCAGGAAAAGGGAGTAATATATTTCTTCGAAAATGGAAGATTAGTTTTTTCTGCCTTTATTACTCTTGTGAGCATAACATGAGACGAGAAACGGTTGAAATAATTTTACTTTATGAATGAACAGTTTCACATTTCTGGGAACAACTAAAGTAGTTTTCTGCCTCCTCTCACGAGAAAACACTATCGTCACAGTTCCGCAAATGACACTGTACGACTCCGTATACTCATAATCATGGTGATATTTACACGATCGTCAGTTACTGAGAATAAAACCTGCCGCAGAATAATAAAGGAGAGTTAATAGCATCTCGGAATAGTGACAAAGACACTGTTGTCAAGTAAAAAGTAGTGACGCAATTCTCACAAGCGTTTCCACGCCACAGCCCGGCCCAGCAGAAAGGCCAGCTTAGACACGGCGGCGCGGGTCGTCCTGTGAGAGCCCTCCTGCCGTGAATAGAGCGGTAATAGCCCATCTGCGTCGCTTGTCGCGAAGGTTCGCGCATAAGAAGCTTACAAAAAGCCACGCTCTCGAGACGCCGGTGGAATAAAGAGGGCGCTGTTGAGGCAGGCCCCGGCTTCGAGCGCGCTTCCCGGAGCATATGCGAAACGAGGAGGCCATTTGCGGGACCATATGGACGAGGGTTCCGACCCACGGAACGCTATTACCACGAAGATAAGTCGTGTAACAGCGGAAACTAGAATGACGCATGATTTGCTTTTTTTTATTATTATTATTATTTCCACAGACCAGCATAACTGCTTTACGGGGATTGTTTACATTTAAATCTCAAATCAAAACACTTACAAAAATAACTAACTAACAAAGCAATTAGTTTCATTCAGCACTGACACAAAAGGTAGCATTCATAAAATACATTCATTCTTTTATAAATAGAAATAAGGGAAGCCCAACAGGTTCCTCATTATTGTATGGTGTTTCTAAGTAAAGTTGAATTTTATTTCTTGTATTGCTTATTCTAATTTAGGATTTATGGGGGGTCAGCAAGTTGGATTAGATATTTGTCATATGGAAATCTATTTCTGATTCGGGATGTTGTTGCTGATGACCCAAGGTTGTAATGGTCACTTGTAGGTATATTATGTAGATTTGTGAATGATTTGCTTGAGGGAGCAAATAGCGCAGGAAAGGCTTCGAGTACGATGATGTGTTTCATAATTAATAAAATTGTGAATGCTACAAGAGTGTGAAAACACCGGCTAAAATGTTAGAATTTCAACGTTATTATGCTTTGGTATAAATAATATAAAAACATTATTTTTTATAATGTTCTAGCCTGAAGATGAAACAAATCATCGATACTGTTGCAAGATAATAATAATGAAAAGTGTAAAAAATTAATCTCCATTAGCTGTTCAAAGTCTGTTAAAAAATAAAGGGACCAAAGCATAATATAATAATATAGACAAACAGACACATAAACACTTAAAAAGTGTCAACAATAATTTGTTTTTTGTTAACACCAATCTATTTTATATATTGTTCACGCCATTATTATATTACATACGAGGAGCATCCAGAAAGTAAGTTT
The DNA here is from genome assembly GCA_964035755.1 of Teleogryllus oceanicus. Classification (NCBI taxonomy): domain Eukaryota; kingdom Metazoa; phylum Arthropoda; class Insecta; order Orthoptera; family Gryllidae; genus Teleogryllus; species Teleogryllus oceanicus. Next base: position 10,472,978 of record CAXIVR010000002.1, read on the forward strand.
CCCTTAGCCATCAACAAAAGAAAACACAATATTGGAGAAAAAATACGACACGAGTCGCACTAATTTTTACATATAATTTCCACCAGAACTGATATATTGTGATACCAGGGGATTAACATTTCAATCCCTGTCTCGAGAAAGCTTGCCACGTGAAAATGTATCAATGTTTGACAGATACCTACAACTCTGCATCACTATGCAACGTCTAATGCTGACCGAACTTGAATTTCCTGAGGATAAGAAAAGAGGGCAATCACTGGAGCGAGATCCGAATTATAGGGTTAATGCTCCAATACATCCAAGCGAAACTGCTACATAAGATCTGTAATGAGTAGAGCAGACGGTACCTTATACCCGGAGCTTGCCTCCAGCGATTTCCATTTTTTCCTTTTTTTTTTTTTCAAGAAATTCCATTTCGGTCAGCGTCTCACTTATCACAATGACGAGAATTGAAGATGGGTGTCAAACCCTGGTACCTATTCCATGCCCCCACCCTATATACTATTTTATTCTTTGCCGAGATATGTTAATCAAATGTGAAATATTTATTTATTTATTTATTTATTATTTATTTATTTATTTATTTATTTATTTATTTATTTATTTATTTATTTATTTATTTATTTATTTATTTATTTATTTATTTATTTATTTATTTATTTATTTATTTATTTATTTATTTATTTATTTATTTATTTATTTATTTATTTATTTATTTATTTATTTATTTATTTATTTATTTATTTATTTATTTATTTATTTATTTACATTATTTTCTGCAAAGAAGTACGATTAGGATAAATAATATGAAGAATATGCCCGAATAACAACTGAATAAATAATTCAATGTTTTCACAATTTTGAGATAAACACTCATTTCATATTTCAAAAATGATTAGATTTCTATATAGTACATATGTATTTTAATCCTTCATCAGTGATAAGTACGCTGCTTTTCAAGAAAATCAAAGTAAAGCTATTAATCTTCACTGCGTCCCCGGCACATGATAGGTAGCTGTGTGGTATTGATCGCCTTCCCCGAAGGATTGTTCCATCGTGGTCACATGAGACGAGTAATCCATAGGAAGCCTGTCAAATTAAACTGACGTACCGGACACCAGGTGAAAGGAGAAATGATGAGGCTTTATAGTCCGTCAATGAAGGCATGCTACAACAGTTTCCACGACTATTCTGATATTTAGGATTGCAAATTGTGCGTGATAGCTAACACAGCAATATTCCTTATTCTAATACAAATTATGAAAGAAAAACCACATGCAAAATAATGAGCAGTTAAGGTTCTACATAAATTCAGTATTAATTCTCTAAATCTCGTAGGTATTGAACTTTTAAGTTTATCGTTTCTTTATGCTTCCTAAACAATTTTTTGGTGACACTGATCACTTTTCTCTATTCTCGACGCCTCAGCGATGTCCCGTTATATTATACTCTTCAATTCTTTTGGGTGGAATGAACCATGAATACGCCCAATGATGTCGAAAGAAACTCCTTTGACGATTGCATCGTGCTCAGTCAGACGGATATTTTATTTCTTCGAGAGGCCACCTTCACATCTTTTTCAGTAAAAACAACAAAGGCTTGTCCCCAAAGAAGTTAAAAATTCTCTTATGATTGAAAAAGGTGTACAATAAATTCGAGCAATACGTGTTGCTTTTGCAGAACTTCCGACCCACAAATATTGCTCCATCCGGCAAGTCAAACAATATGTACTTCATCTCTTGAGCAAGGCTGTAAGTACTTCTGGCAGCTTAAAAAGTATGATGAACATGATAGTGCGTTTATTGCCTGATGACACACAGTCGCATTTAATCGGAAGAAAAATTGTAAACGCCCGTTCAGACAATTTGCGTTAGAGAAGTGTCTTCTACTCCCCCGCGGAAGCAAAGACCAGCAATCAGCGGCCACCCAAAATGTGCTGCGACGGCGCGCCCTACTTGCCCAGCGGTTGGCAACCCCTTTGAGCCCCAGAAGGGCAGTGCAAGGACGGCGCTGGCAGGGGGGACGTTGTTAGCCACGGCAGCGGCGCCCATCCTTCCGTTCGGCCGCTGACAAAAGGCGCGGCCGGAGGCGCAGCACCGCGGCGCCGTCGCATTGGGAGTTGGCGTCCGACGCCCGCGACGCCGCCGCCCCCCCCCCCCCCACTCCGCCCCCCCCGCCCCACCCCCCGCCCCCCGCCCCCACCACCGCCACCGCCGCCATCACAACCCCTCCACCGCCGCCGCCTCCGCCGTTGCTGCCGCCGTCGCCGCAACCCCCTCCACCACCGCCACCGTCTCCGCCGCCCTTCCCCCCCCGCCCACACGCCGCCGCCACCGCCACCACCGCCGCCACTGCCCCTGCCGCCGTCGTCGCCGCCACAGCCGCGGCGCCGCGCGGTCGCGCCACAGCCGCAGGTATTCTGAGCGCCTGGGCCGCCCGTTCCGACCCATATCGAAGGCAGAATCCCGTGAGTCGTCTGTGCCTCCTCAGCGCCCTCGCGCCCCCGGGCATTGACAGCCTGGCGCGAACCCGACCGACCGCCCTCTCCTCGTCGGACTTACGCAGGGGATACAGTTCAAATAGAATTGGAAGCACCAGAGTGTCTTTTAGTATTTCTTTACTTTATTACGGCAGGGTATTGGAGCACAAAATTAATGCAAGTTTTATTCTACCGAATTATTTCTTACTCATTCTATAACTCCAAAATATTTATACCACCACATTTTGTACTGATTTACGTGTTCTTGAATGATTTGTTTTAAATATTAGGTAAAAAGTTAATAGTTTATAGTAGGTTGTTGATTCATTATTTCATGGACTGTCTCCCTTTTGCAATCCTTTTTTTACTGATAGTTTTGTATACATTTTTGTAATATTGTTTATAAATTTGAAGTTATTGAAAGTGAGGAACAGTAAAACAAACTCTATGAACATACAGAAAGCGTACGTTTAAATGAATTTTGATCTTTGGTTCACGTTTTGAGGTACGAATTAAATATATTTAGGTCAATAATTAAAAAAATTGCTTCGAAATATATGGGTTAATGTATCCACATAAATATAATAAAATTAATCAGAATTTCAATGATCACAAGAAATATTGTATGGAAATAAATTCCATCTTTATACTATTTGGAGTGGTTGTCCTACTAAACAAAACATGTTTGTGAACTCTATGAAATGTGTAACACTTTTTGTTATATTTATTGTCAGGTTCTGGCAATTTTCCATCTTCATTATTCAGAACAGGTGTGGCAAGAGAGTTACACATAAGTGACACGTTGAACAGTTGCCAAATGATTCGTAGTTCTCCCCTGGAAAGGAATGGGAAGGAAATACTTGCAAACAATTTTCATTCATCAGAAAGGAATGGTACTATTGAAAACTGATAGTATTCTATACCTACCTTTATTTTCTTCCTCGTGCAAAAGTTATTTTACTGGTTGCAGTCACTTTATGGAAGTATTTATTTTGAGAGACATGTGTAAGACTTGCGATTCGGTAGTTCAAATGAGATTTGTTTCTTCTAATATTCTTTTCATTCAACTTTCTAAGGCGTTAATATTAATAAAATATTTCTTTGTTAATTAAATGAAATTTTATATTAGATTTTCTATAACAATTTTCTCGAATTTGACTGTACCATTTCACTTTTGCAACATGTTGATGAATCAATTATTAAAATCTTATGTAAGCGTAAAATACGAAATTTCTTAAATAATTTTTGACTATTGCAAATTAATTTAAATTCAAGTTGTTCTCAAAAATACAATGTAGTTTATATTTGACATTATGAGAAACATGGTCATGGGCATTTATAGGAAACATAGTCATTGCCGATCTTGGAACTGGAATATGGGAACATATATAAATGAACTAAAGATCAACTACCCCAGAATATGTCGGGTGTAGGACTTGACTAATGGCACTGCAGTTAACTACCGAAGGTAGGTGGGCGTAAAGTAACGAGATACCGAATTTTTAATACTCGATAAAATTATAATATATTAATGATTTAAAGATATAAAGAGAGCCATAATGTGAAGTATTTATTAGTATTTCATATCGCTTACTTCACTTAGTTCAGTTGTTTACCGTCAATCGTTATCGTTAATACGTGGTTACTTTACATCCACCCTATACAGTATTTGTGTTAATAAAAAACTAATCGTTAAATAATGTTATGTTATAATAAAATGTATTAATAATTGTTAATATTATGCCAGTAGAACCTTATTTGTGGCAGTAAGTAAAATAAATACTCGTTTTAGGCCCAGAAAAGGCAAAATAATTTATTAACTAAACGTTTGTATGTTTCTTGTCCTTAAATTATCTCATTTATAGACATTTTCATTTTCCTAATAAAACATTTTCTTTGTTTAAACGAATTAAACATAGATTTAAAAGCACTCCGTACATTCTGACTCTTAACGCAAAGAAAACGAATTCTCTGGATTAACGTCTTCCCCTTTTCTTGAATTCCATCAAACACGAGTCGCATTAAGAGGTAAATTGGTGTTCTTGCAGAGGTAGTCTGCGGCGAGCCGCCTACCTGACCATGGGTCGTAATGGAAGAGTGGGCCCGCCGCTGGGGGGAGAGGGGAGTCGAAGGAAGGTGGAGGCGCCCCCGACCTGTCCGAATCAATCCGCCCTTCCTCCTCTCGCACCTCTCCCCTTCGGGAGCGACCACGCTCTCCCCCCCCGGCATGTTTGCGCTCGTGACGTCTCTCGAGTTCTCCCGTCCGTTCGCCTTCCCCCGCTCGCGCGGCCGAGCCCCTTCCGTTGACCTCTCGGGCGCCCTCTATCTCGGTCGTTTCCTTGCCCGGTTGCGGCCGGCGCTGCTTGCTGCGGCGCCTTCGCTCGCGACTCGACGCAACCCGCCGCACAGCGCTGTCTTGCTCAATGCCCCTGAAGCGGCGCGACCTTTCTCTTAAGCATAAGCGCAAACATTTCTTTGACTTTTTTTTTTTCTTTCTTGGAAGAAAAAGGCGACTTTCCTGTAGAAATACACTTTTTTAAAGTGCTTTTCTGATGCGAAATAGGACAACTAAAAACAATTCAGTTCCTTTGTCACTAAACAATAATCGGATTCGGGATACACAAAACATTTTCTTGTGAGGAAGACTTTTCTAAATTCTCTTTCATAAACGATCGTATTAAAGACCGTTCGGTTCACATTGTTTCAATTTTTATTTATTATAATTAAGAGCATAAATCTACAGTTTAATAAAACATACAATAAAATATTTCAAAACAAAATTCTGCAATTCTGTTAATGTGCACATAACGTAAATAAAAATATTTTAAATTTGTGAAATACATTTCATCTCCTCCCTTATCTCTATCGTTTGCAATATTTCCATACTTTAAACAATAGTTACTAGGAAATGAATTAATTTTAATAGGCAATTAGTAGGTGGGTATTTTAGTTCTGTAACGCCATCATTCAAAAGTGGGTGGGTGACAATGATGATTCTAGCCGGTTTAGTGGTATTCATCGTTCGTATTGACTCTCGGCAAACATCTCGTACCTTCATCCCAATTCTGAAGATTTTCACGAGAGTGCTAATTAGTTACTAAACCGAAATTATCGGCACGGAAATAGATGAAGCAAAACGAAAAACGCGGAGGTAAAATGAGGGACAAATTGAAGAAGGTAATACGCTCTTGATTTTTCATCGCCGGGAGCTGCTTGTTAATGCGCGAAGTTCAATTAGCGCGAGTCGGGAAACCGCGGAGGCGCCATAAATAGAAAACCGCGCGGTTGCAGACGGAGGATCGATCGACAGTCGGAGTTTGGTCACGTGATGGAGCATCGCGTAAACTTGCCGCGTTCACAGCGGAACATTTGATGCTGAGCACACTTTGCTTGATGTTGCCTGATGTGGAATCCAGCGCATCTGTTTTTTTTTGTGTGTGAAACACCGGATGGGTAACTGTGGCCACATACAAAAATGCAACGTTTACGACTTTTATTAGAATCTCCTAATTACGAACCAAATACCAAGAATTATGCAACTTCCTATCGAAATTTAAACACGCTGTTTATGGCCGTTCTGTTGAAATATTATTTTAAGTAATACAAATATTCAAAGTACGCACGCTACAACATTGAACAGGGTTTTAGTAGACTAGCAGTTTCGTTTATTTTGACAGTAGTGGGGTGTAAATCGCCGTGGCATTTATGCACACATCAATGTAGAATATTGTTTAATAAATTTTCCGATTCATTTTTGGAATAGTTACTCACAGACCGTGTAGTTTCAGTTCATTTTAAAAGAAAAAGTTTTTTTAATATTTCATCACATATTTTAATATAACAGGTTTCCTATTCTAGTAGAGTAAATAATAAACTTGTATTTTTGTACTGTTTTCATTAACCTTCATTACTTCTATTTTGCTTTAAACTTTTAGCTGGCACATACATAACAAACCTTTTTTTAATTTTTTTGGATAACAACCTTATTTATTTTGTTTCATTCCCCTACAAATTTAAAAATTGTTTTATTCACATACCAAAAAACAATTTTTTCCCCAATTTTTTTTCCGGAAGGTGGGAGTGCATCAACTGATGTTACTGCAGTGCCTCTGACCGGGAGGTCCTAGGATCGAGTCCCGAAAGTGACAAGATTTGCGACACTAGCTTGTCAGCTAGGTGAAATTAAGTCGCTGTCTGGAGGAGAATTCTAGTAGCCGGCTGCTCAGATCGGTAGTTTTCCGTGGTTTTTCCAATCAACACGCACAACAACACCACAAACAGCGAATGCCGGAGCAGTTCTCTAACAGACGGGCCACGGACCTCACGCGATTTTTCCTTCCTCTTCCTTGTCCTATCCTCACCCCTTACTTACACACACTTATACTAACATGCACTACACTACCACTCATGCCGGGAGACCGGTCTGGAGCTTAGAGCTTGTCTCGGCTGGGGCGGTACCCCGCTGATGGGAGGGCCTGGTTGTGGGAAACCCACTTGGCCGACGGTAGGTCGGCCCCGGATCTCGCCGTCCAGCGGCGGAAGATCACTGCCACCTCACGTGAAACAACATTCATTACACTTACGGGGAAATTACCTCGGTAGTTGACGTACCCGGAATCATCAATAAGTTTCCAACCAACCAACCTGAATTTGTGCGCAGGGGCGTTGGCCTACGCCGAGTTGGGAACCATGAACACGAGTTCTGGCGCTGAATACGCCTACTTCATGGACGCCTTCGGCTCGCTGCCCGCCTTCCTGTTCTCGTGGGTGTCGACGCTGGTGCTGAAGCCGTCGCAGCTGGCCATCATTTGCCTGAGCTTCGCGCAGTACGCAGTGGAGGCCTTCTCCTCGGAGTGCGAGCCTCCCACCCTCGTCGTCAAACTGGTCGCCGTGTTGGCCATCGGTGAGTACTCCGTTCCCACCTTTTCCTGTCTTTCTTTTCTAATTGTTTTCGATAATTTATTCTTTCACTGTGTAGTACACTACGTCATGAGTCTAGCTCCTGATCCAAATCTTTTAATGGTTTCCTCTCTTTTTCTTTTACCTTTCCTATCTTTTTTAATTGTATGTTGTATAGGCATATATAGCTTATATAGCTTTTATTATAACAATATTTGGATTCAGAATATCTCCATTACGTTTTATGAGTCTACAATTTAATGGAAACATATTCGTGTAGTAAGTTTTGCGATTTTGGTGTTTTTAGATAAATAGGTGTTCAATTGTTTTAGAGGATACACTGTTCTAATTTCGGGTGTTATCTTCTTACTCTATAGCAATGAAATGAAAGCCAATAACGAAATAAAATCAGGGAAAGGTAACAAATCAATAAATAGAACTTTGAAAATGCGTTTCTTACTTCCTAAATTTAATGCTTGCAATTGCAATTGGAACGTTATTCTATATCCAAAGATTGTAACGAGCAAAATACAACTCTAATGTAGGGATGAAGTCATTAATGACGTCCTCATTTACATTGTTGTTGATGTAATAATAGTTTTTTGTTCAATCATTCGCGTTACAAACGATGTGCTCATCTATACTTTATATACGGTAAAGTAATAATGTTTGTTATTACGACTCTGAAGATGAGTATCCGCATTATTTCGAATATTCGTTTTTCCTTTAATATCTTCAGAAGCATTACTGACAAATCTAATGTTATATTTTTAATTGTTAGCTCTGTTTGACCAATCAACGAGTATACATAGAATTCATAAAATACTGTCTGTTTAATTTAATTTTGAATAATTTTGTCAATGAACAGTAAAAACTGCATGTGACGTATGAGGGAGAGTTCGCTCTGCAAATTTCCATACTCATTGCAACATATATGAAAAGCGTGGTAACACTAACGTAATAAAATTGTCAAATTTAGAAATCCATTAGTTTAGATTTTTTTGATCAATAGTGACGCGAGTTTTTTGCTTCCCTAACAATTGGGCCGAATACCGAAATTTTGAAATCCTTTAGCTTGTTTTTTAATTAATAGTGACGTGAATTTTTGCACGTGACATAACTCTTCGCGTTCCTAACAAGTGCATGACACCTCCAAAGTGCGACTCCCAATGCAGATTCCAACAGCCACTGTACCTCGGTCTAATGCCGCGCAATTCCCCCGTAGCACCCTCCCCCTGACCCCTCACCCCCCCACCCCTCGCCGCCGCGCAATATCTCCTCCCTCGAGCGCCGCGCCCCGCGCCCCCGCTTTCGGCCCCTGCGAGACGCCTTCGCTGCCGCGGGCGCCGCCTCCACAGCCAGCGGCGATCCCTTTCCGCCCTCCTCTTCCTCCAGCGCCGTCGTCCCGCTCTGCCGCGTCTTCTCTCGCTCCCACTCCGGCGAGGCGCTGTCGGCCCGACCCCAATTCCACGGCCCTGCTCCAACCGTCGTCCCACAAAGGCCTTTGTCGAATTTTATCCTTTATCGTATGTTGCTGTTCGCGCTAGTCTGGTTTCGGGAATATTCCGCTCAATTTCTGCTGACAAATTTCCCTTTGTTTTCTCCTTTTCTGCAAGGTGTGAACCTTTTTACCTGCCATTTATTTTCGATTTCCTTTCACTCTTATCGATATATTGCTGTTTTATTATTCTTTTGAATTTTTAATATTCCGTTTTTTTGGCGTTTTTTTTATTCTCCGCCGCGCTTATCTCATCTACCTATTATTTTTAGCCGTGTTCTTTGCGTTTTTCTTTTAATTTACCTAACTTATTTATCTATCTCTTGTTTGGTACATTCTGTTTCCTTCTCTCTGTTTTGTTCCTTGCAATTCCTACACGTCGTTTGACTCTTCCCTTTTTCCTTCGTTTTCGTGTTCTCCCTTTGCGCATCTTCTCCCCTTCCTCTCGGCCATGCACCGCGCCCCGCCCCCGCCCCTCTCGCGTTGCTAGGGTCCTCGCGCGAGCGCTTGCGTCATCGCCCCTCGCCCGGGGTGGGCGATCGGCAACCCGGCTTTCGGAGATCGAAGCGGCGGCCGCCCGGCGGCGCTGATTGCAACGCGACTCGAGTGGCCGCAGCGAAATGACGTTTGGAGAAACAGCGTCGGCGTCTCGCCGTCTCGCGGAGACGTCTGCGCGGCAGCGTCACGACGCCAATCAATTTTCTCTTCCCTTCGGCACAAATAAATCATCATCACGTCTCATATCACGCTCTGCTTCGGAGAAAACGTCTACTATGTAACTATTTTTTACGTCTTTTTTTGAATAGATCTCACATTTTTAGCAATAAAAATTAGAAAGTTATGTATTAAAATGTATTTGATGTGTCACTATAGAAAGGATTGACAACCTTAGCAAAATTAGAAAGTCGGATGCTTTTTCTATTTTTCGTTGATGTGTGTAAATTGGAGAACTTTATCTAGGAACAAATTGATTACAATTTCCTTTCGTTGTTCTTTGAAGCACATAAAAAAAAAAATTTCTTCGTTTTTTTAGATAAAACAAATAATGCTGAGGCTGGATATTTTTTTTCATTTTAACCGTCTGAATGCCTCATAAGACAAAGAAGTAAGGGGAAGGCAGCAAGCGGGCGAAATGGCGCGCCATGACATTTGCAACACCTTGCCGTTGCTCCTTCTGACGCCGCCTCCGCCGCCTCCGCCGCCTCCGCCGCCTCCGCCGCCTCCGCCGCCTCCGCCTTCCCACCCCTCTCATCTCCTCCGCCTCCTCTTCTTCCTCTCTGGTCCGTTTGGCCTCCCGCCTCCTCCGCCTCCCTCCACCTCTCCTCCCCCTCCCCTCCCCCTCCCCTGCCTCGCTCCCTCCCTCCTCTCCGCCTCCGCCGCCTCTTCTTCCTCCTCTCACCGCTCCTCCGCTCCCGCCTTCTCCCCTCCCTCCCCTACGCCTCCTCTCCTCCTGCCTCCGCTGCCCTCCGTGCTCTTTTCTCTGCTTCCCACCTCCCTCTCTTCTTCTCTCGCCCGCCTCCCCCCTCCTCGCTCCCCTCCTCCACCCCTCCTCCGCTCCTTTTCCGCCCTATCCTCGTCGGCCCCTTCTCCTCCGCCTCCTCCTCCTCCTCCTCCACCTCCTCCGCCGCTCCATTCTCCGTCGCCGCCTGCGATCTTCGGGTGCCCAGTCCCTTCGGCCACTGGCGCAGCGCAAAGGGCGCCCCCCAGCCCCGCCCCACCCGCTCTCCGTTTGTTTTGCTCCGCGCTGCGGCTCGCTGCCGTCCATTGCGCGCGCGGCCGCGGGCAATAGCAGCGCGCCATCAAAGAGGCCGTCAGCGCTCAGCGGAAACGAGTTGCGCCCGCGCGTTATTTATTCTATTGGGAAGCAACGCAGACGTTCAAAGCCTTTTACGTACTATGGGATTATTGATCCGGACGTGGAAGTTGTTTACCTCGCGATTTGTTGTGTTTGGACAATTAAACGTGTCGTAAAAATCGGGAAAAATAAGTAAAGTTGTCCCAATTTGGACGTATTCATTGATGTAGGTGTGCAGAGAGAAATGTAACCCCTGTTGTTCTTAGAAGTGTGTTTGAATTTTGTGATGATTATTGTTAAATTAGAAATTAACTTTTAGGCAGTGTTTTTAGGTTTAATCGAAATGTAAACAATGAAGTAATTACCTAGAAAATTTATAAATGCTTTCCAAATAACATGGTGGAAAAATTAAAAACGTGAATATGAGTATGAAAACAGAAGGGAAGTGAGACAGAAGAAAAAAAGGAAGGAGAGAAAAATGAATGAGCATCTGGGAGAATTCAGGACACTTTCTAACAAAACACATTTTCTAAAACTCTTTGTTCAGTTTCTGAGTGTCAGCACTTAATAAAATTCGGAGAATATTGCGTTCAGGGAGCTTAAAACGGATGCAGTGGAGCGACGGGCAAAGCGTCCGCAGAGCGACGTTAATGGAACAAACGCCCGCGCGTTTTTGCATATATTGCCGGGCGTCTGTGTCGGGCAATCATTTACCTCCCCGGCAACGAGAGCGACAGCTAGGCGCAACAGGGGACGGGGGGCACCGGAGGGGGGGAGAACACACGATGTCAAAGGCAGCATGAAAGGACCAGCCACAACACATTGCCACTGCAGTTCGGTTCAGTGAGCTGTTGAGTATAAGTAACTAAATAAAAATTAATTACATAAAAGACTTAGAGAGGTGATGGAATTACATGTACTATTATTATATGACTTACTATGCAATGCTTTTTACATTTTTTACTTTTTATCGTGTGAAAATATGAATATTAGAACATTTTTCTGAAACATGCGTTTATTTAATTCTAATGTAGGGTCTTTTCAATGTAAATATTTTTGAAAAGTAGATGTCGAAGACTGGCAAGTTTTCCTGGCTGAAGAAATTTTATTTGCGTCAGAATACAATACATTAACGATAAAAATGGCACCGTTGTGGACATTCTCATAAATATAGAGTAATCCATTTCTTTCATGTCCATCAGCTAGTCTCTATATAAAGCAACAAAGAAGCAATCTAGCGAGGCGCGTAGATGTATAGAGACGTTCATGAATGAATTAGGAGAGACGAGATCCATTGAAGGAATACGTTTGAATCTAGAGATGTAGGATGTATTTCTATTACACAAACGGGAGTGCATTTGGAAGTAGATAGAATAGATCAGTCTGACAAATGCTCTCCGGACAGGAGAGTCGCGTCTTCGGCATTTGACAGGTTTATGGCGATGAAGAGGAAGGGATAACGGACGCGCACAGTCCAATGTCGTGGAACGAACGGAAAAGAGGCGACATAGCACAGGAGACGTGTATATGAACGACAAACGTGATGGATGGACCGTCGCCTGGTGGGAAAGAATGCATTAGATACAAAATGAAGAGGATCTGTGCGGCAGGAGAACCCGGTGTGCGAATTTACACTGCCTATAGATAGGGTCACACTGAATTGAAGGAGGAAATTTCAAGGTATCGGGGCGGCTGAGAGAAAGTGTCTTTAACGCCCTCCGCGCAGGGAACTTGAGACCGATTTTGGTAAATCATAAGGAGTGTGGAGTGTGTGTGGAGTACATTGTAAAACAAGGTGAGTGGAACCACAGAGTTTACACTGGAGGAAGGCGGTGATGTTGCGTGGAAAGCTAACACAGAGTAGATAGACACAGCCAGCTTGACGAAGGTCGAAATCACGAAGGGAAGAGGCGAAGAAAAGGCCTCCCGGATGCGAGACTACGGGTGCGAGGAGCGCCGTTAATAGCGAGGGCCCGCTAGCGAGGGGTGGGGGTGGGGGGCTTCGTGGAGCTAATGGAACCGGCGGAGACAAACGCTCCGAGCAGCGCTGAGGCGATGCCGGGAGTGTCGGAAAGGAGGCTGGGGGATGCCCGGAAGCGCACACAAGCGCTCGGAAGCGGCAGGGGGGGAGGGGGGCGGAGGGGGGGGGGGGGGGGGCGTGGCGGAAAGGGCGGCGGACCCAACGGTCGATACGCGCGCGCCGCCGGTGCCGCTCGCCCATTCATGGCCGCGCCGTTCGCCGTGACGAGCCCCCGCCGCTGACGTCACAGCGTCGGACCCACACGGCCCGGGCCGCCGCCGCCCCACCCCACCCCGCTCCACCTTCACCCACGCCTCCGCGCCTCTCCCCCGAGCGGGCCGTTACGGGCTGCGAGGATTCGGTTTCCGACACTTCTCTCGGGATTTGTCACCGTGGTGGGTAGTTTAGTCGTAATTCAATCTCGCTCGATTGGGGGCGTAGCTGATGGGGCGCTCTTGCAATTGATGGCAATATTGGTAAACATACAATTTATCAATTATCCTTTGCAAACTGTTATTTACGACCAACCCAAAATATACCCATCACGTATTTGTCACACAGCGCGGCCAAATAAATGACCTCAACAATTCCTCGTTTGAGAAATAATTTTTATTTGCGCCATCTGAAATCCCAAGTGATTACTTTGACATACTGACCTAAAAATATCCTACGACCACTCACAATACGTAATATTGAGTCTCTTCCGCGAAACAAGGTTTTATGTTTTTGTTTTCCACGATTTTCTCCGACGAACCCAAACAGTTGAGTCCCATCGCAGGAAGCGTTTCCGGGGTTCCCCGCGCGGCGCCCGCGCCTCAGAGGTCGCCTCTCTTACGACGCGCGTCCCGGAAGTCGTTAAAGCGACGCGCGCCCCGTTGCCGTCACCCCGCCGCCGCCGCCGCCGCCGCCGCCGCCGCCGCCGCCGCCGCCGCCGCCATCGCCACAACCGCCGCCACAACCGCCGCCGCAACCGCAGCCACAACCGCCGCCACCGTTCCAACGGCACAACCACCACCGCCACCACCGCCGCCGCCACCGCCGGATCCAGCCGATAATTTGGAGGAGAGGTATCATATATTTTTGTTACATAATAAACATATTTGTTATTATATTGTCTATTATTTTTGAAGTGTATATATTGTTCTATACAATATTATTTTTAAACAATTACATAATTCTAACATAAATATTTAAATAAATTCTGCCAAATAAAGCAAGATAACAAACGAAAACTCTAGGCCCTTTTTATGGGGGGGGAGCATGGCCCTCATACCCCGCCCCCTGGATCCGCCACTGGCCACCGCCGCCGTCGCCGCCGCCGCTACCACCGCTACCGCTGCCGCCGCCCCCGCCGCTACCGTGCTTGGTGTCGCCACCATCACCGCAGCCAGCGATCTGGAGACGCCGTAATGGAGTGGCGTATCGCGATAGGAGGAATTGCTCTCTCGGCGGCGGCCGCCGCGTCCACCAGCCCTACCCCCGCCGCCGACACCAAGCGGGTCGCCACTCCTACACTTGCCCCCACACCCCCTCAGCTGCTGCCGTGGTCACTCATTTATTTTCCCTTAAGACAGGCTTCGTGCTACGTTGTTTAGATTTCGTAATTTTTTTTCCTGCTTTTACTTTATTTCCTGGGCTGTTATCCGGTTTGATTGCGGGTGAGAAGCACTGCGCTAAACTTGATTTTTTTTTTACTTGTGACTTACTCCATTATGTTTTCCTGGGAAATTTCTATTATGTTAGTTTATTTGTCTTTATCACGTTTTAATTCTTCTTGTGTACATTTCAATTTTTTGTTAAACTAAATCAAGGACCCCATAATTTTATACCGTAACGCTTTGTAACAAAGTCAACTTAAGCCCTTCGTTTATTATATTTGCGTGTCATATTTAAAGAGAACAACTAAATCTTGTATTATAAAAATCATTAATACGAGCTTCCAAAACCTTGTAAGGATGATTTATTATTTTATTAAGATTGAAATAAAGTTAGTAATATTTGCTAACCTCAATTGTAAATGTTTTATTTTGAAATATACATTTGTTCTGAGATCATTATTTTGTAATTTAGTACGAGTAGTAAAATTAGTTAAATCAATTTTATGAAGAACTGAGATCAATTTTTAATAAATGAACACTAAATTGTTCCTGCGCTCATACTACAGGCAGTCGGAACGTCTTCCGTTACGATTTTACATCCCATCGCGCAAAATTCTCATCAAACTCTCTTTCTAATGATTTGTTTTATAAATGTGTATTTATGTATTTTTTCTATCCCTGGGCTATTTTAGGCAGGTTGCTTTAAACATTTAATTCCCAAATAGAGTTTGTTTTTAAATCTTAGTCTTACTGGGATAGATTACGTGAGGACTCAAAGTTTAATGTTTATGCATAAAATATAAAATTTTTTATCTATAAAATGTTTGTTTTTAATAATTAGATAATTCTTTTAACGATACTTGAATAAAGGAATTATTTATTTAGTTGGAAATTTAAAATCGTCTCGTTTAATCTCAAAATAATTTTTATTATGAAAAATTTCATTCTTTTTTACTCGCTGAGTTTTTCCTTTCGTGTTCCTTTATCTCTTCTGCTGAGGTAGATTGCTCAGACTTTATATCTCCCGACTCTATTCATGGCATACGTTTGATGTTGCCATTGCTACTTTTTCTCCCAAGTTCCCCTAGAAATTATTGTTTCATTGGCAGTCTGTATCTACTTGATGCCCGTACCAATATTGCCCTTTGTTATTCTACTCGTTCCTGCAACAAACGTCTCTCCGGGAAGTCGGTCAACTTCATATCCCTCCTGCAGGCCCCTTTGCACTTCCGGTCAACTGGCGTCACAGCGCCGGTCTGATGCAGTCCTTATCTTTTCGCGACACAAACTGATTGGCTAGCGTATCTAACCTGATATCAGTCCTCCCATCTGACAAATTATTTATCTTCCTTGCTCTTGGTGAAATTCGATTGTGCAACAAGTTTTGTAAACAAATAATGCAATTAAAAATCCTAAATGATTCTTTAAAAATGTCACCTTAGATTATATAGAATCAACACCAGTGGAATGAGAATTTGGAACAAATTTCTGTTACTACTGAATGTCATTAAAATTTACGGTAAAGACGGTGAATGGAAACGGAAATTTGAGGACAAGAAACATAAATATTTACTTAAAAATTAGTTATTGATAAGGATTCATTAACTCATCATCAATTCTTAATTATATAATTTTAGTAAAATTCTTCTTGGTCTGCCAAGTTCTCCGTCTCAATTACTTGCTATCCCGCATCAAATGAAACGTAATTCTTAATGCATTCAATCTCATAAATGAAAATTTAGAAAAATGTAAGAGTTATTGCTAATCTAACTAGAAAATTAAACTGTCAAAATATGTTTTCGTTTATAAACATCTGTACATGCGTTGAACATTTTGAAATTGAATATCTGGATTGTAACTGAACAATATTCATATTACGAATTTCCCGTTGTCGATATCGTTTTGAATGAATACTTAACACGTACCATTTCCTTCTGTAAATTTTTCGTAAATGAAAGTTTGAAGTACTAGTGTGTAAAAATCTATTCGGATTAAAAGATGAGGGAGAAAACAATTTATTCATAAAAGGCATCAAAATAGAATAGGCAAATGATCATTCATTCCTGTTGAAACATTAACTAGAATTCTTTTAGTCACAGATGAGTGTTGTTTAGTCATAGTTGAGTGAAGTTTTACCGTTTTCGTAGGAGTGTTATAAAATTTATAACTGAGAAAAATGTGCAATATGGGTATGAAAACTTTCAATTCCTTCGTTTGACCGAATTGGCTGACGACCGTGCACGTAATAGACTATTCTTCCCGCATTTAAAGAACGCCTTCTGAAGTTC
This sequence comes from Teleogryllus oceanicus, assembly GCA_964035755.1. NCBI lineage: Eukaryota > Metazoa > Arthropoda > Insecta > Orthoptera > Gryllidae > Teleogryllus > Teleogryllus oceanicus. The sequence goes on from CAXIVR010000002.1 coordinate 10,489,555, forward strand.
TGCTAATACTAGGAAGTAATCGATACAAAATTAATTATCTATTTGTGAGATGAAGTCGAAAGAAGGAATTATACATTACCTCAATTTCCGTTTGAGAAGATGTATAAAAAATTGAGTTCTTTATAAAAAGAATAATACAAATATGATGGAAAGAGATATAGGAAATATAAAGGTATCTGAAGGTGAATTGTATCAATAATTTTTTGGGGTAAGAAATGAATTAAATGAACTATCGAAACCAAAAAACGGGGGGTTTTAAAATGTTCTTCTGCCAATAGAAGAAAAACTTCTCGGTAGTTTTATGAACGCCTTGATAATAATGAAATTGTAGCTTAGTGTTACAATTAGTTAATTCTTTCCCTCAGATGATTGTAATTAGTTCCTTCATGCAACTCAATACTGATTGGATATTATACTTAGTTTCATAATGTTATTAAAACGTCAATTCGCGGATAGAAACGCAGAAAAAAGAAAAATTTCCAAAATAAGTATAGTATTAGGTTCGGTTTGTAGATTGTGTCAAAACAGAGAATTTAACTGATTTTTAAGAGACGCAGGTGTCCCTTGCTCAGTTTTGTTCTGTACATTTATCAATTTTCCTTGTCAATTGATATCTGCAATGAATTACAAGTAATATGCATTCCCATTGCTGACAATACGGAGCACTTAACGATACTGAATGACACGCTTGCCCGTATGCGTCAGTTGCAAGTGAATTAACTGCATCCAGATCTAGGGCGAGTTTCATTGATAACGTCAATTAATGAAGAATGTTAACAGGTTTGGTTATAGGTAATCGCAACTCTTAGTGATCACATCAAAACATTAAAAGCATGAAAACTCGAAAGAGGTGTTTAAACGGATGGAAAGTACAAAATGCAAAATGAAGGATAACTACTGATAAATAACATTTTTTATAAGGTTGCCTCACGTAATGAAAATTCTTGGAAATACATCGATACTTCCAAGCAATGTGTGGTAGAAGACCTTGACAATTTGTAACAAAGACTAACGTAAAAATTATTTTAACGTCACATATTGAGATATACAAAATTTTCTCTACATTAACATCTGCCAAAGATCTTAGCGTCCGGCTTGCTGGGTCAATGGGTCACGATATATTATAATCCTTATTACCTTTATAATGGATTATAGGATCCGCCGACTATACAGCGCAGCTGGGAATCTGAAATAGAATGATTCTATTCCTAGTTCATTTCTGTTTGTATTGACTAAATGAAAGATCACTTTCTTTTCTAAAGAACAAAATTTAGCAAAGTTTATTTTTATCTTTTTTAGCAAACAATTTAGTGGGTTTAATAAAATGATTTGATATTAGGCCTTTGATCAAGATATCTTTGAATTTACAATTTTATACCGCGGTTAACTTATCTATTCTTCATAGATGTCCCTCGTAGACTTCTCAGTCGAAATATCTTGCGAGCTTGCCGTAGTCCAAAGTCCCAAGAAATCCTCTTCTGCCCCTATCCAAGCTGGTCTCAAACTATCAAAATTATCAGTCCGATTACGTCCTATGACATAGTCCCGAACTCGATTACCACTCCCGACAAAGTTCCAATTTATACATCAACATTACTTCCACATGAAAATATCTGCAATCTCATTCACTGTCCTTAAAATTTCACTGATAACCCAATTCTGACTATCTAGATTATACTCGTTCCCTCTCACGAACCTACGATCAGTTCAAAAGCGCGATGCCGGTCAGAATGAAATCTTCCTGCATGATTCACCCCTCGAAGACTTCGTATTAAACTACCTTCCTTTTTTTTCATAACATTTGACCGTCCTTCTCTCACCCAGCCAATCCATACGTTCGTTATATTTTGGTGTAGCTGACCTTTCGATCGTCTGAACTTCTTCGCCCCATCCCAAATTTTCTACTTTCGGCATCAAGCCATCTCTTAATGCATTTACAAAAAACAAAAACTACATTGTTTATTCACGGTCGTTGCTAAGCTCTAGCTCTCGTGATATTTCGTAATGCATGTTCCACCATATAGTCTACAAATAAATAGTTTATTTTCATGTGACATATCGGTATGTCACAATATTTTCCTTAAAATTGTAACATAACATTATAAAACTAATATATTTTAATTCAAAACTTACCTGCACCCATTTCAGTTACTTCAAAATTTTAAAGCTATTTTAAAATTCCAACCAAGACATGTCACTAAAAAAAACATTAAAAACGCAGAGATTGTAACTCAAGTTGCTAAGATTGGTGCCAGATTGAGCTCTCCGCTTGTTTTGCCTTCAACACCTCTCTCTCCTTCAGTATATCCAGGGTCTCAGCCTCCTCGAGTAATTTTCTTACAATTGCCATTTACGTATCGGCTTCTGCTGACCATGTATGCTTTTTAATACTGTATGAGTACTGCGACTTAAACATTGAGATACATCAGATTCATAGCGATTTATTGGAATGCTTGGATACGAATGATTAACAGAAGCAGTAGAAATAAAAGGAATACAAACACCACGCAAAATAGACTACTACGAATTATTAACTTTTGTGAATTTTACGAAAAGAGTCAGCTAAATTGAGTCTAAACTTCTTTTTATCTATTGAATAGATAAAATTGATTAAATACTGTTCCAGACCCTCTCATACCTTCACTTTTTGAACTCCTGCGTGTTATGCTTATGCTGGAAATATTATTGTTGTTGCAACAGTATGAATTGGGTCACATATAGGAACAGACATATAAGGAAGTGTAGCAAATAGATGGCAATTTCCATGGGAGGCCGTGGGGCTGTGGGAGAGCGCTCCGCGATAAACAGCAGACGGCGCGCTGCTCCGTGATGAGGAAGCCGCCTGCGAACCGACGAAGAGGGCGCCTGCCCGGGAGATCGAATTAATAAGGCGAACTGAAAGATGGGGCGTATACGCATAAAGTGGAGTGGATTAAAAATGGACCGAGGTAAAAAAAAGGATTTTCAGACATGAAAAGGAGTTTTCAGACCGGCGACGCGCGAAAGGCTTTTAGTAAAAAATATCTTGACAGAGGAATGCGCAAAATTTTCTGGATCCTAATACGACTGTGTAAGTTAAAAGGGGCAGTAGATTGTACGAAATGAAAGTCGCGTCTTGGAGCGTGGAGGCGCGTGGTTATGTTCGGAGCGGCGAAGTAGAAGAAGAACATAATGGCAGAGGAACAGACCTAGGCATGCAATGAAGGAAATGTGCAGCAAGGTCGCCGGGGAATATTGAGTGTGCTGGGGGGGATGGTGACGAGTAGTGAGCAATAGCGAGAGCGGGGGATCAATGATGGAGCGAGGGAAGGCTGCACCGGGGGCGGCGCGCTGGGCCGGCGCTGCGTGGGCAAACGCCGTGGGTGGCGAGCACTCGCGTCCGTAAGTGGAGAGTAAACGGCGTGGAAGCGCGGTAGATGCACGTCGCAGTGGGCAGAGAAATTGTCCACGCTGTGATGCGATGAGGTGTCGGAGAGCGCTGTGACGCGGGTGGCGGGTAACCGAGGCAACGCTTTGACGCAGTTCAGACGCCCAGGTGTGGGCGGGTTGGGTGCTGGACATCGTGGGCGGGCGTGTAGGAATCAGAGATGAAGCGAGCTAGGGTTTGGGCGTGGATTTTATTTGGTTGATTGAGGCATTCGATTGATTGATTTTTTCGTGTTTCCGGGCGCGTCAACTGCTTTGGTCATTAGTCCCGTTAGTGTTGTGCATGTTTTTTCTCCGGAAATGGCGGTGATATTCCCCCGCTAGATAGCGAGATCCGGCGCCGACCTACCGTCGGCTAGTGGGGTTCCCCCCTAACCAGGACTCTCCCATCAGCGGGGCGCCGCCCCAACCGGAACAAGCTCTAAGCTTCCGACCGGTCTCCCGGAAGTGTACCGGTAGTGTAGTGCATGTTAGTGTAAGTGTATGTGTAAGGGGATATGATAGGACAAGGAAGAGGCAGGACACATCGCGCGCGGTCCGTGGCCCGTTTGTTAGGGTACTGCTCCGGCATTCTCCTGGTGTTGATCGGAGAAACCACGGAAACTACCGATCAGAGCAGCCGGCCGCTAGAATTCTCCTCCAGACAGCGACCTCTCGGTCAGAGGCGCTGCAGTGACATCAGTTGATGCACTGAGCTACCGCTCCCGGTTTGAGGCATTCGAGCACGTGCTCATTAGTCCCGTTTATGAGTGAAATAATTTTATGCCGGGCGGGCGGTGTACCTCCCCCCGCTGAATGGCGAGTTCCAGCGCCAACCTACACGTCACCTTGCAGGGTGATCCATCTTCCAGGTATCGCCCGCAGAGCTCTAAACTCGCGATGTGTCTGGTAATGTAGTGCATGAAATTGTGTGTAATATGACAGGACAAGGAAAGGGAAGGGAAGGGAAGAGCGCGCGGTCCGTGGCCCGTTTGTTAGGGTACTACTCCGGCATTCACCTAGCATTTGATCGGAGAAACCACGGAAAGGAACCGATCATAGCAGATGTCTGCTAGAATTGCCCTCCACACCTAGCTATGAAGCTATTACCAAAAATCCGCCACCACCAGGACTTCCCCCTAGGACCTCACGGCCACAGTCGCCGCAGGCAGCAGCACGTCAACCGGAGTGGGCGTGGGGTGCAGCGGGCGCTTGGCGCGGGGGTGAGTGAGTGCGCAGTGGGTGGGGGGAGGTGGAGGGCTGACAAGCGGAGGGGGAGGGGTGATGGAGCGCCTTGTGACGTGGGCGGCTGAGTGCGCGGTGCGCGGGCCAGGCCGTGGCGTGCTCCGCCGCCCCGACTCCTCGCCACCCTGCCTCCCAACCCCCCTCCGACACACGCCTCCGCAGCCGCCGCCCCGCCGCCCCGCCGCCCCGCCGCCCCGCCGCCGCCGCCGCCCCGCCGCCCCCGCCACTCTGTCGCCCAGCCGCCCCTCCACCCCGTGCCCGCCGCCTGCCCGGCTGTCCCGCCACCCCACCTTTCCCCGCCTCGCCACCCTGTTGTCTCACCACTCTACCGCCTCACCACCCCTGCGCAGTCGCAGTCACCCACGCTTGTTGCCTCTGGCTCCCTCCTTCGCGCCGCCACCTCCCCCCGCTCCTCCCCGTTTGCTCTCGCGCTTGTCCTTGTCCTTTTACGCGCCCCAGCAAATGCAATCTCCGTCTATTTCCTTATTCGCTACTTGTGGAGTTTGCTAGCACCTAATGTTTGTTTGGCTTTAGTAAACATCGTTTATGTTGCGTACTGAAGATCTCTAAAACGTATGATGTTTACATGGTAAATTCCTTCGTCTCTGAATTTAATGCGTCTAATTTTCGTGTTACTCCTGAACACTACTGTATCTAATGGGCTCTAGATTTTGATTGTTCAATGTAGTTAATTTAATTATTTTAATTACTTACGGAACAATAATCGTAATAAGTTCTTGTGTCCAAAACTTAATTGTGCGTAGCTGAGGAGAGGTTCCTCTGAAGTAAGTTAGTAACGAACAAAGAAATATTTTCTTCTGAGATCGTCGATGAAGAACTTTTCCTAAAATGACGATAAGAGTTTAAGAAGAAAATTCTATACATGGAGTTGGTACTTAAAGAGAGATAAAAAATGTAAAGATGTATATTAATTTATTTCGTCTAAACTGAACATGTGTTGAAGATCTATGAAATATGAATGCATTTATGCAATAAAAACTTATAAAACGAAAATATGCACCAAAATAGTCCCTGTAAAATGTGCCGTATGTTAATCCACTATAACAACATTTCCTATAATTTCTTCGCATGGTTCATTCGAACAGCACTTTTCTCTTAATATACTATTCAGTGAAATTTTGGAGAATAGTATTAGAAATATTAGTTAGTATATTAGTGATTTTAATTTCCATAATGGGATGTCTGCTGCTAAATACTTTTAAGAATTTACATTAGAACAAAATTTGAACACATTTCCAAAATCTCATTACCATGAAAAGGGAAATTACTTCCTTTCCCGCTTCCTGTTTTGCTCACATTTGTAGAGTGTCACTTCAGGGAGTTCAAGTCAAGTGTGTTACTGTATCAGCCTTACCGAGTTACAATAAGGATTCGAAGGCATTAACTTGAAACGACCCTGATTTTCTTGTTAAATATTATGCAAAATTCTTTCGTACATTCATAAAAAAATTAGCTGCAATGATTCACACATGGATGATATTAAAAATTAAATTTATTAAAATTAATATAAAAAATTATGATAAACTTTTTGGAGCAAAATATACAGAATACTTAGCAATATGCAGACATATGATGCTTATTAATCAAAAAGGCATATGGATAATAAAATCACCTTTAAATAACTAGAAATTGGGTTTTCATGCACATACCAAGTAAAAAAACTTCCTGATTGCTGGGGAAAATAGTATGCATTTGGATTGAAATCTGGTTTCTAGTGTTCATATGAGTTCTAAATGTAGAGATAGGAGAACTGAAATGGTAATATACGTTTTCAATTTATAAACATTTTTACGTTTTAGTTGTAATTGACGAGTCAATAAGTTTATTTCACAAAAATATTAATTTTTTTTAGAAATATTACGAGATATATCATAACAGACTTCTTTCTCAATCTATCTTGTAGCGCAACCTTCACCACGACATCAAATCTTCCACTCCATCATCGAATCTCAGTAATCCTGTTGCGCCTCGTCCTGGATTTCCGCAACCAAACTCCGTAATCTGTCCTCCGAAGTGCTGTGCCATTTGTCGTTAATAAGATATCTTCTGAGCACGAGGAGTGATGACCAAATCACAGGAAGTACATTTAAGCGGATCAAACGCTCTAAGCCCCTTCGGGAGCTACAGAGCAAATTGTAACAACTACAAATAATTTATGATAAACTAGGACTTGAAATTCACTCTGATATGTCGAAATTTATTGTTTTCTTTCCTCTTATTATAATCTTAATAATTTTGAATATCGTTTCAACCATCAACACCTCAACCGTTAATGATTAATTTTATTAATTCTATTTTGATGCCTTCTATGAATAAATTGTTATTTCACATTGTTTACCGTCAAGTCCATCGTTTAAAACTCATTGCTATCAGACACGGAAGAATTTAGCGGCTAAATCTTCAATAAACTATGGAAGTTTCAGTTTTCATAACAGAATAACTCATGTTCAAAATGTGACTCTCATTAACTAGACATGCTTAATTGATTACACCTGCACATTTTATGTCCGAGGACGCAACCACTAAAATGATGAATTGTAAACGAAAAAAATTAAAAAATTGTCTACCTATATTTCATAGATTTTGGAGAATTTTTAAAATTCTTTCTGTTCTTTGCTTTTATTTTACTTCATATTTTATGGTTTTGTCTTCAGCATAATTATCTATTCTTGCGTCTATTTCTCTCGTAATGCAACCTTCAACAAGGTTCAAGGTCTTCGGTCTTTGTGAGATCAGGCAGCTCTTCACCCCATCGCCCATTCATCTTTGTCCTGGCCTGACACCGATCAATTGCGCCCTGAAACCTGACGTCGGAATATGATCCCAGTAATTGCTTGCCGATGACGGAAACCTATCGAAGAGCTGGCATGCGATAAATACGGATAGGTAATGACAAGATAAATGCTAATCCATGAGAATCAAATCATTCATTTAGCAATTTTATTTTTCAAATTTTTGTACATGTCGGGTGATGACAAACAAAAATAACTTTTATTTCGAAAATGTATTCCCAAAATTGCGTCTGAGGTACAACTAAAGAGAATTTAAGAGAAGTAAAATATCAATAATATAAAACGAGAGAAAATAACCATTTGATATCCCGGTAGTCCGTTTATAGTGAATTAGATTCTAACCTCTAATTTAAATTGTCAAAAAAAAATTTCTTGGCATGGGGAATATACATTAAATCAAAAGCAAAAATTATAACCTTATGGAAGAATTGTGAAATTTAACCGACAATACATACGATATTTGCAATAAAAAAAATAAAGGTAAACGGCTGAATTGAGCTCAGAGCCAGCATTGCCGCTGTCTCCGCAGCGTTTCTAACCCGGAGGTCCTAGCACCTGATGCCAACGGTGGCGCTAAACATGAAGAATCAACATCAAGCAAACGCTGAGCAGAACCTCAACTAACGTGACACGAACTGCGCGCGATCTTTCCTTCTTCTCCCTTGTCCCACCCTCTCTCCTTTTGCACATTAACATTTCCATCAGTCCTACGTGTTGGTAGACCTGCTGAGATAAGAGCTATTCTCGCTGGGGGAGATACCTTGCGAAGGAATCCCCAGCAACCTGCAGTGTAAGTAGGCGCCGGATCACACCTTCTAGCTCGCAAGGAATCACCGTCACCTCACGAGATAAAACATTCACTTCACTAACGGGACTAATGACCATGGAAATTGACGTACCAGGGAGTATTAATCACTCATTCAAATTAACAATTAAAAATTTGAATGATTGATATTTGATGATAACTATCATTATAGATAAAAACACTAATAAGTTACTTCTGGTAGGTAGAACATGACAAAATCAAGCATTCCTACAATGACAATTTTTCGAACTCTTATCTCCGAATATATTTATCTCATAGTTAAGACCTTGATTAGTATAAAACGTTGCAGTTGAATCACTCAAATCCGCATTATTTTTTTTAATGATATTCAATGTAACCATACTTCGAATACTCAAACACAGTGGCAAACCTTACTGTACTGAAACGATGTCAGGCGAGACTGTCCACACCGCCTGTAGAAGTGATGTACCTTACACCAATAAGAAAGCTTATCACTTGAGCTTCAGCTCCATATTGTCGCTTTCACTACGATGCGCGAAAAGAATTTCCTTCCGGAAAATCGAGTCTGAGAAGACAGATTGGTATTTGTCTCTCCTGTGGTTCCTCACAAGAGTTTCGCGTCATTTTGGGTAAGACTCTCATTCAGCACAGAGTGCCACCCACCCTCTACTTCAAAAACAGACAGAATTGGAGAAGAAAATGATGTATACATGTCCCAGAATAAATCTTACAAATTTATAGGGCTTCAAAGATGAGGAGTACAGAGTCAAAGATGATCGCTCTTCGCCAATGAGCATGTGCTGCGAAATCGCTTATAATGGAGTGAGACTGGATTTACACGCTTCCTTTTGACAAACGATTTCGGGAGTTTTAGCGAATGTTCGCACATGAAAAGAGGCATGAGGGGCGGCATAGTCACGCGATCGTTAAATCTCCATAAGTCGTTCGTCAAAAGGAAGCGTGTAAGTCGGGTCTTACACAATATTTGCCCCTGGTTGGGAGGCGACTCGTACAGAAGTATCTTTGACAGTATTAAAACACGTACGTGCATACCACCAAATACCAACGTACGTGCATACCACCATACTACCAAATACTAGCCCAAAATTATTTGTATGCCAGTTAGGGATAAATATAATTTATTTAACTTCTTCATATAAGATTTCGCAAAAGTTCACTGGCAAAAAGTTACCATTTTCGACCCCCTAGATCTCCAAAAACGTATACGTTGATACACCTGAATACGTCAGATTCCAATAACATTTTCTTTATGCTTTTCTTTAAAGTGTACGTGGTAGTGTCTACCTTCACTTCCTTCACGATAGGCCACCACTTCCGCTATGGTTTTACTACGTCATCAACTCCAAAAAGGCCTGTGCAACTCGCGTTAAGAATTTCCGTCCACAACAATGCACCCGAGAAGAATGAGTCCGCTGAGATTTGATCGCCTCAGCGCAGACGCTTGCGCGGGCAGGTCGCGCCATCGGTCAAACCCGGAAGCCAATCCGCAGCTCGAACGGAATGGAATCGAAGCGCCACGAGCGGTTCGCCTGAGGGGGCCTTGGACGCGGGTCGGCGCCCTCCCCGCGGTGAACGCCTCTGCCCCAAGGGGGAGGCGGCGCGCGCAACTCTCCCACGGTTGCACCAGCCGCACCACATGCTATAGAACGACTTTTCTAAGGATGGGCCAAAGTGACCGTGAGTGCTCTCCCACGGTTGCACCACCGCACCACATGCTATAGAACGATTTTCTGGATGGCCAAAG